>OZ010737.1:49482944-49914352 GCA_963932295.1 Tipula lateralis | reverse complement strand
TGTAATACCAAATAGATTTCTAGGCCGTTCTCATCTAGTTCCTTGATACTGTAGTAAGATATAGGTCTAATTATGATTCTCAGGAATTTTCAGAAAGTTATCATTGGGATTAGCTACCGTACTAGTTGTATTGAAGGCAGGTGAATGTATGCCCAGGCTTGTAAATCTCGTGTGTGGCTATGGTGACTTCACCCACAAAACTCGGATATGTGTAGCTCGTATAGAATATCGTACTTTTACTCGGATTGATACAATTTTCTTTATAAATTCAGTAAAACAATTAATTAAGTTTTTTATTGTTCGGCTGCCAAAATGATAATGATCGAAATCTTCTTGTCATAAATATTTGATTTTATAAAAAGAACAAGATAGCTACATAATCTAGGTATAGTACTATTTTAATCTTATCGTTAACCACAATTATAGCAACGTAATCAACATTAAGGATTAATATAAAATATAAGTTATACAAATGTTACTAATTTCATTGACAATAATAACTTGACATCTAAGTATAATTATAAGTAAGCAAAGACAGTTCTCATAATATCGTAATTAATTAATTCGTAAACCGCCCAGGTGGCGCAGTGGTTAAAGCTGCGGCAGTTGGAGCGGGAGGTACCGGGTTCGAATCCCGATAGGGGCAGGATGGCAAAGGGATTTTTCACCATACGATTACGATCGGTGGTGTGAATGAACACATCTATGACCTCCTGTTGGAGTGCAGAATTCATGGGCCGACCCATCTTCCATGTCAGTACTATAGGCTGGCATGGAGCTATGCAATGTGCAGATGGTTCTACGTAAATCGGACCTATAGCCGTACGTCCTCGATTTGGCTGTAATGGCGTAAGGTGGTAGGACGTAAATAAGCGAACCGCGAAAGAGTTGGAAGTGCCTCGAGCCCCAAAACAGATAGTAGAGATAAAAACAAACAAACAAACAAATTAATTCGTAATTAGTTAACTTAAATTAATTAAATTTTAATTTTTAGATTTTGGCTACTCCTTTGCTGCTGGAACATTCCGCCGGCCTTGAATCTATTGATTCAAAATTTTGGACTGGTAATCGGCACAATTTGTGTATTGGCCGCTTCAGTATGTTGTTTGCGATTTTCAAGGAGACCACTCGTACCTTTCCATCAACTCCTGGATGCACCTGTACCACTTTTCCAAGCTTCCATGAAGTTGATGGACCTTCCTCGGAGATTAATACCACATCGTTTTCAGTGATATTCTTAGATTTATTCTGCCATCGGTCACGGCGTTGAAGACTTGTTAAATAATCACGCTGCCATCGCTTTTGAAAATGTTGTTTAATTTTAGTCACCAAATCCCAGCGTGCCAATGGTGACATGGTGTCATTGGATAAATCAGGTTGCGGAATCTCTGTTAAGTTTCTGCCAATTAAAAAATGACCCGGTGTTAGCATATTTAATTCTTCTCTGACATCGGCACATATCGGTCTAGAGTTCATTACAGCTTCAATTTGACATAACAACGTATTGAATTCTTCGAGGGTAAGTATAGAGTCACCGACAGTTTTCTTCAAGTGTGACTTCATGGCCTTAACAGCTGACTCCCATAGCCCACCCATGTGCGGACTGGCGGCTGGATTGAAGTACCACTGGATCTCGTTTTTACTCAACTCCTTTTGGATGTACTCTTGGGATTGTTTAAGCATGGAAAACCACTGTTTCAACTGATTGTTTGCGCCCACAAAATTAGATCCATTGCCACTAAAGATGGATTGGCATATTCCTCTTCTCGCGACAAATCTTCTTAGTGCGGCTAAAAAGCAATTTGTCGTCATATCGCTGGCCACCTCAATATGTACAGCCTTAGTACTAAGACATACGAATATGCACACATACATTCTCGACGGCACTTGACCACGGCGTCGCATTAGATGAATTTTAAAGGGCCCACAGTAATCAACTCCTACCTTCGTAAAGGGATGTGAATATCTCACTCGAGCTGAAGGTAAATCGCCCATTAATTGGTTCTCGAGTTTTGGTTGATATTTAATGCACTTAACACACTTATGGATCACCTGTCGCGCCACGTCTCTTGCTCGAATTATCCAGTACCTTTGTCGTACTAGTCCCACTAATAAGTCACATCCCGCATGCAACCACTTAATGTGTGCATCTAACATTATCGCTCTTGGAATTGTACCCTTGCAGGGTAGAATTGCTGGATGTTTCTTATTATAACTGACCAATGAGTTTGTGATTCGTCCTCCTACCCGTAAAATACCCTCTTTATCAAGAAATGGATTTAATGTTTTGAGAGAGCTTTTCCTCGGAATTTCATCAGTTTTCTGTAAACATTTAATTTCGGTTAGAAAATACTGTTGTTGTATATATCTTATTATAACCATTTCAGCTCTCGAGATTTCTGCTCTAGTTAAAGATTTACTCTCATTAGATCCAATGCATCTCATCTCATCTGGATTAGCGTTATACTCTACTATATGTCGTTTTTTTCGAAGATGATCTAAAAATCGCATCACATACGCCAAGGTTCTCTCGAATTTATTAAATGAACTATATCTCTGGAGTAAATCATCGAAGAAGTCGTTAGCTAGAGTAAGTAAGACGTCTAGCTGGTTTGATTTCTTCTCAACTTCGCTTCCATAGGACGTTTTTTGTATAGGCCACCATTCTTCTCCCATTTGCAGCCAGTTGGGTCCCTTCCACCATATAGATTCTTCGTCTATCAATTCAGATACTGATATGCCTCGAGAGGCACAATCTGCGGCATTGTCTTTCGATGGTACATGACGCCAGTTTTCACGTGGAAATCGCTCCATAATTTTAGATACCCGGTTGGCAACGAACGTATTCCACTTCCTTGGATGCGAGGACAGCCAATCCAAGACTATTTTGCTGTCGCACCATAAAACTGTGCGAAATATTGTAATATGCGCCAATGAATTTCTAACAGTATCAATCAGCTCAGTTAATAAAACGGCACCCAATAATTCTAACCTTGGCAAACTCAATTGACGAATTGGTGATACCTTGGTTTTTCCTGCAATTAAGTAAATTGAATTATTTGTTTTAGCATAGACAGCTGCACTGTACGCCAATTCACTGGCATCAGAGAAACCATGAATTTCCACTTCTGAGATAATCTGGAGCCATCTGGGTACAAACAAGTTTTCGACTTCCTTCAATTCTTTCCGAAGAACCATCCACATACTGCACACCTCATCCGGAAGTTGATCATCCCATTTTAAATCACGCAACCACAAGCTTTGGAAAAGTATTTTAATCCTCACTGTTATCGGCGATAACCAGCCTAACGGATCAAATATTCGACTGGCCTCTGACAGAAGCGTTCTTTTATTGTGGCAAGTTCTTTCTTAACAATGCACTGAAAAGCTAAATCCATCTAGGTTCGGATTCCATTTTAAGCCCAATAACTTAATCGCCTCATCTTCAGAAATGAACTTTTCGTCAATTACACCTTGAGATTTTAATTGGTTGCACATTAATGAGCTATTCGTAGACCACTTTCTTAAACCGAAACCAAATGGCTTAAGTATTTGAACGATTTCCCTTTGAATTTTAACCAATGTTTCCTCGTCGTTAGCTCCGGTCATCAAATTGTCAACGTACATGTCGGTCACAATTGCCATCGCAGCGCATGGATATTTATTTTTATTTTCTTCAGCTGCTTGCTTCAGGCACCGTGTGGATATGAATGATGCTGGAGCGGTTCCGTAAGTTAGAGTTCTCAAGGCGTATTGTTTAATTGGTTGATTTTCGTCAGTTCTCGATAACACCTTTTGTAACTTAGTCTCCGCTGGGTGGACCCATACTTGTCGATACATTTTCTCAACATCAGCTGACATCACATAGCGGTAGCTGCGAAAACGTAACAGAATATCCAATAGTGAAGATTGAATAGTTGGCCCTGTTTTCAACAAATCATTTAGTGAAACACCCTTTGTACCCTTTGATGAAGCATCGAAAACTACCCTTAACTTCGTAGTTGTACTGGTTTCCTTAATAACTCCATGGTGTGGTAAGAAATAATCATCTATTTTGATGCATCCATTTATCTCTTCCATATGGCCTAGACGTAAATACTCGCTCATGAAACTACAATATTGATTCTTGAATTCGGGATTCTGTTTAAATTTATTTTCTAATGATTTGAGCCGCTGTCTTGCTGAAAAATAGTTAGAACCTATGCTGGTTAAGTCTTTCTCAATGAATGGTAGTTTTACTACAAATTTCCCATCTTCACTTCTGCGGATTGTTTGCTTAAACCACTTCTCGCAATAACTTTCCTCTTCAGTAAGATCCTTAGTGGTAGCGATACTCTCAATCTCCCAAAATTTCCGTAACGTCGTATCTACTTCCACTGTAACATTGAAATTCACCACTTCTCGCCCATTGTCCTCTTTTGCCACACATCCTCCTATGACCCAGCCAAACCTGGTTTCCTGAGCTATCAAGCGTGATGAGAGTCTGATTTGTTGCTGTCCGATTATCGAGAAGAACACCTCAACGCCAAATAAAACATCAATATGACCATTCTCGCAAAACTTCGGATCAGCAAGATCCATGGATTTTAGCTGGTTGAATACGGTTTCTTCAATTTTGGATGCTGGCTTTAACGACGTAATTTTTGGAACCACATATGCTTGAATCCTTAATTCTGGCTCCGAATGTAATTTAGGAAACACTTCAATATGGGTAACGCCCTTTGTTCGTCCAAGGTTAGATTGTCCCAATCCACTCACCATCACGCGTCCTTTTGTTGTCACCAGGCCCAATTTTTGTACGCAAGCTTCGGTAATAAAGGTCACCTGAGAGGCTGAATCCAATAATGCTCGACACAGTTTGTTCTCACCATCATTTTTCTTCACTCGAACGACTGCTGTGGGTAAAATAGCTTGGATAGAGTAAAACATGCCCGTTTGATAGACCCTTGCTTCCGGCTCACTACTAGATGTTGCCTTTGGCACTTGTGGTTCATCATGTACTAAGGTAGCATGGCTTGTTGTATTTGTATTATGAACGTCCTCATGCAATAAGCTGTGATGCTTCCTACGACAAATCTTGCATCTACTTCGTGCTCGACAAATATAGACGCTGTGCCCTTTATGCAAACAATTATAACATCGTCTTTCTTGGGTAATGACCGCCTTTCTACCAGACAATGGCATTTTCCCAAACTGAGGACATTCGTACAACAAATGTGTCTCGCCCTTGCAAATGGGACAGTTCCAGGTGGTTTGGCTAAGCTCCATCGTTTCCGTAATTAGTGCTTTAGCATGTACCGGTTTCGCCCTTACGTATGAGGACATGGATTCTAGTGCATCGCACCTTCTATTTAGGAACTCAAAAAATTCCTTGGTGGTTGGATACTCCATAGCGGTAGACTCCTGCGCCCACAACATTCTTGTTTCGGGATCTAGTTTTTTAATCAAGATGTAGATCAGCCAACTATCCCGACCTTCGGCCTTGGGATATAAAGCCTTCAACCCTCGAATTACTTCATCGGAGGTATCGCGTAATTTCCGAATGCTCGTGTTGCTCACCTGGTTGATTGAAGGTTGGTCCATAAAGGTGCGAATAAACGCATTAACAATATACTTCTTTCTATCGTAACGCTCAAGAAGTTTCGAGTAAGCTTCGTAGTAATTGGCTTCAGTAACTGTAAAATATTTGATCAATTGTGCTGCCTCTCCCGCCAAGAACGACTTCAAATACTGAAATTTTTGCACCGCTGGATAATCCTTACAGTGAACTGAAGTGTTATACTAATCGTAAAAGCTGGGCCATTCAGTATAATCACCAGAGAATACAGGTATGCTTAACCTTCTCAGTTTTATTTCCGCTGATGAATGTTGTGTAGCATTCAACACGGACTCGTTTAGCCTCGTGGTTGTATTCTCATTTTCGTTTAAGGTACGAATCCAGTTATTGAGTTTTCCAGATACATAATAGTACTTGGATTCAAATTCCTCCATATGAGATTCAATCTCAGAATCAAGTACGTATAATTTAGACTCTATATCTATAAATTGCGTTCTCAAACCTTGCACGGTATCGACACGCACCTTTAATTCATCGATAGAAATTCCAAGTTAGTGGCATTGCTAGCAATGTACGTTTCCATTCTCGTTAAACTACCCTTTAGAGCAGAACGAATTCTTTTCAGAGATAATAACTCAGTCATGGTAGAAATTTCCACGTATTTAATTCACAATATTTAAACTTTATTATAGTTTAGCAGCTTAGTTTTTAATTTTAACTCACTTTTCACTTGAGTAATAATGTGTGCACCTTACCAAATATATCAGATAGACGATAATACACGTGGTTTATTTCTGATAACGTGAATAGTGTCACCTTGATGATTTATGCGGCTTGGATTGAACAATACGATTTCTTTACGATGCGGCTTTCTTAACTTACACACGTGCTCGCTGACTTATAGTGTAGTGTTGTGAACGGATTCAATCGTTGATTTGAACGATCCGGTTCGAAGGACCATGTATTGAAGGCAGGTGAATGTATGCCCAGGCTTGTAAATCTCGTGTGTGGCTATGGTGACTTCACCCACAAAACTCGGATATGTGTAGCTCGTATAGAATATCGTACTTTTACTCGGATTGATACAATTTTCTTTATAAATTCAGTAAAACAATTAATTAAGTTTTTTATTGTTCGGCTGCCAAAATGATAATGATCGAAATCTTCTTGTCATAAATATTTGATTTTATAAAAAGAACAAGATAGCTACATAATCTAGGTATAGTACTATTTTAATCTTATCGTTAACCACAATTATAGCAACGTAATCAACATTAAGGATTAATATAAAATATAAGTTATACAAATGTTACTAATAAGCAAAGACAGTTCTCATAATATCGTAATTAATTAATTCGTAATTAGTTAACTTAAATTAATTAAATTTTAATTTTTAGATTTTGGCTACTCCTTTGCTGCTGGAACACTAGTGACCGAAGTATATAGTGGCTACCAATTTCATATGAAACTTGAACATGTTGAACTTTGATGTAATACCAAATAGATTTCTAGGCGGTTCTCATCTAGTTCCTTGATACTGTAGTAAGATATAGGTCTAATTATGATTCTCAAGAATTTTCAGAAAGTTATCATTGGGATTAGGTACCGTACTAGTGACGGAAGTATATAGTGGCTACCAATTTCATATGAAACTTGAACATGTTGAACTTTGATGTAATACCAAATTGATTTCTAGGCCGTTCTCATCTAGTTCCTCGATTCGATACCGTAGTAAGATATAGGTCTAATTATGATTCTCAGGAATTTTCAGAAAGTTATCATTGGGATTAGGTACCGTACTAGTGACGGAAGTATATAGTGGCTACCAATTTCATATGAAACTTGAACATGTTGAACTTTGATGTAATACCAAATTGATTTCTAGGCCGTTCTCATCTAGTTCCTCGATTCGATACCGTAGTAAGATATAGGTCTAATTATGATTCTCAGGAATTTTCAGAAAGTTATCATTGGGATTAGGTACCGTACTAGTGACGGAAGTATATAGTGGCTACCAATTTCATATGAAACTTGAACATGTTGAACTTTGATATAATACCAAATTGATTTCTAGACCGTTCTCATCTAGTTCCTTGATATTTTATCCTTGACCTAAATCTTAATTTTAACATGGACAAATTCTGTAATGTAATTTTGTTTCTTTGAAATAATACATATGCTTACGATTGAAAGTTATATAAGTTTATTTTTAATGAAACTAGATTTTTGCCTAAATGATTATTTTCCTCATATACTATTAAATAAAAGTCCAGTTTTGTTGGTTTAGTACATAAATAGTATAAACTTCACATTCGTTTATAGAAGTATGAAGTTTTTGCTAATTGTCTCCTAAATTTTTGTTTTTGTCGTTTTAGGATAAATTTAGTATACACTTCACATGCATGATAGTTTGAATGTGTTAAAAAAAAACTGTTATTCGCAATATCTTCATCGCAGTATAAAGGAGTTTATTTGGTGTCACTTCCCTTCTATCAGAACGACGCAACTCACTGGTTGCCATCATAAATGGCGTCACTGTAATATTGTCTAGGAATACACCGCTCCCTTTTATGCATATTTACGAAACAGTAAACTTAATAGAGTTTTGTTGTCACCTATGGAGCGATGTGAAAGAATCTATCTTCGTTCAACATAAGAATTTGCTTTTGGGCTATAAGACTTACATCAATTGTAATATGCTCACTTAATTCATCAATATGTATTCGCATTTGTGCAGAGTCAGGGTATGATGGTATGATGTGATCTGCAGAATCGGTGTAATCAATTATCATGTTATCATTAGTTGTGAACCAACGATCTACTTTGATATCAAAATACTTATATAAAGGTGTCTGAACTAGATATGTTAACCATTCTAACCAGCCCATGAAGATAACTTGTTCTATGAATAAACTGTTTTTGATGTGTACATTAATACAAAAATCTTCTTCTTCGCCATCTAGTGGCCTGGGTAAAAGTCTTATCATATATTGTTAACTGAAATTATTTGCCCGGTCATAGCAAACTGACCGTTAAAATGCCGCAATCTCGTATCTGCGGTGAAGAGTCGCGGTGATTCAAATCGTTCTGCAATGATATCTAATTCTGGCAAGTTCATTGTTCTATCTGGATATTTAAAACCATTGAAGGTTGCCAAAGACGGGATTATACCATTTATAACACTGACATTGCCAGTCTTACACATCTTGAAATATAATATACTATTTTAGTACTAAATTTTTTTGGTGATTCCATTCTCGCCTCTTGAGGCTCGTCTGAAACCTTTAATTCAATTTTAATTTCTTCTATTACTGAGTCTTCTGTTGTATCTTGCAATAATAAAAATTGTAATAATAAAATATATATGTTTCTTTCAGGTTCCAAGTACTCGAGAATACGAGTGCAAATAACACAGGAAACAAAATGCACGGTTAAACAGCTTATCCAACTCTCTAAAAGATAAGATATTTAATGCCTTTGGTATACTTGTATCACAATTGGCTTAGAATTTTACCTCCAGGATCCATAGTAGATGGAGACCACAATACAGGACAATTCACGATGAGAAACTGCTAGGAAAGCTGAACAATAAATGTCAGATATAACATCAAATACCAGGATTCAAATACTTATTCACAGAACCTGAAAAGCTACCATATATATTTTCCAGCGTTGGAGGCCTAAACGTCACATTCAGATATAAAAAAAAAACACTGAAGGATTTCATGGTATTGTAATTCATGATCTATCTCTCAACCGCCTTTCCGTGTTAAGTGACGGATACATTTTTTTTTAATTAACAGATGTTTGTATCATAAACTTGTATTGACAGATACAACAGCCACAGATAACAACTAGCCACACATTGTCTTATGTGTTTGTTACTGGTCATAATTTCCACGAAAATTGATCTAAGATACTTTCAGCAGTAGTTTATTTCGGAATGTTTAATTTTCCAGTGGAATGATATAGAGTCTTACACTTAATGATACAATAATTCGCTAAATTTTCCATATCCTTTATAAGTTTCTCGATATTACTTAAGTTCTCTATAGTCTTGTATATAATTAGATCGTCTGCAAATGCTGAAATTTGTAAACTGAATATCAAGTAACTTCAGACCTCCCAGGTGGCTCAGTGGTTAAAGCTGTGGCAGTTGGAGCTGGAGGTACCGGGTTCGAATCCCGATAGGGGCAGGATGCAAAAGGGACTTTTCACCATCTGATTACGATCGATGGTGAATTCGATTCACCAAATAAGCGAAACGCGAAAGAGCTGGGAGAGCCTTGAGC
This sequence comes from Tipula lateralis, assembly GCA_963932295.1. Taxonomy (NCBI): domain Eukaryota; kingdom Metazoa; phylum Arthropoda; class Insecta; order Diptera; family Tipulidae; genus Tipula; species Tipula lateralis. Next base: position 49,904,503 of record OZ010737.1, on the reverse strand, counting down.
CCCAAAAAAGATAGCATAGTATAAAATATAAAAAAAAAAAGGAACTTCAGTGACTGCTTCATTGAAAATAGTATAGAAAGATCGATGTATTGGAGAACGTCGCATACCTAAGGTTTTAACCATGCAACAAATTTATTTGAGAACCCAAATTAGTATAAATGTTTTAGTGTTTTACAATCACTTATGAAGTCAAACTCCTTGTCAAAGGTGTTGTACACTACATCGACCAACTTGAAACGCTCTACAACTTTGATTGTGCTGCTGGTAAATTCAATAATGTGTGTATAGGTGTTGATATTATGGGATGAATTCATGTTGGCACGGCGCAAAATGTCAAGGCATCACTTCCTAAAATCGACGTTAGAGGAATATAAAAGTAGAAATTATCTCATTTCAAGAAGAAATTAGTCTAATAAGGATCTAGTAACTTGACTAATGAGAATGAGGCTTGAGATAATTCAAATTATTTGAATATATTTCTACATAAATAAGAAAGATGTGATATGCCAAAATACGTGGTTCTTTTACTACATGACATCAATCCATCAGTGAGAGCAAGGGTTGGGATCTACCAGTTTTATAAAAGAAACTAAAAGAATAAAAAAACGGTCCAGTATTCAAACAAAGCACACAGTGGTTAAAGTGGCAATCGGGAGGGATCGAATCCCGATAGGAACAGCATTTTTCATCATCTGATAGCGATCGGTGGTGTGAATGAACACGTCTATACCCCGTTGTTGGAAGGCATAATTCATGGGTCAACACATTTTTCATGTCAGTAATCCAGGCTGGCTTGGAGCCATATGCAATGTTCAGATGTAATCTACTATGTAATGGCGTAAACTAGGACGTAAATAAGCAAACCATATGAAAGAGTTGAGCCCCAAAACAGATATCGAAATAGACAGACACAACATTTTCACCACCAAAACATAAGTTGTCAAAACGATTATGAAGAACACCATGGGACAATTTTAGTGGTATTGACAAATTTTAGCCTGTTGTATATTTTAAGCCAGTTGTATATTTTGAGTATCAAAATTTTCAAAAAGATATTTGGGTTATTTCGGTGCCCGTGTAACAAGCATTCGAATCTCTTAGCTATTTGACATCTAAAGTTGGCAATGTATCTTGATTCCTATACAAATGAGCAGTAGGTATTGCAGGAACACTCTCAGGCGTCCACTTTATCGTAAATTATAGCTTTCCAGTTACTCAAAAACTCCCTCGTACATAAATTAAACATATTCTTCAAACTTTGACAAATTATTGTCTCGTCCAATATCGCACCACAACGATACTCTAAATTGCCTTTTATCAACCTCATGATAATTGACCATCAACCATATTCTTCATGTAGGTATATCTATCTATGTACATCTACCTATATACAATAAATGTTTATCAAACCATGACACATGTTTCTACGTTTATATATACAACATATATCAGAATGCAATGCAAAAGCATAAATTATACTGTCGCACATAAAAAATGTTGGGTTTTCTTTTATATGCCATCATACTCGTATGTACGGAGGAAAATAGCACAACATAAAAATATTGGACATGTCCATCGATATAAAAAATTATTTACCTTGTGATGGAATTATTTCGTCACGGGAATCTAAGCAAATTTTTTTTTTTTTTTTTGGTTTCGTTTCACTTGTGCTTCACAAATTTATTTATATTCCCATCGTCATTCCCACATGGTTACGTATACTCTGGATAAACATAAACACACACACAAGCTGGAAATAAGGAATTTTTTTTCTTATTTTGATGAGTAAATTTGATATCTTTTGTTCTGTCTTCTGTATTCTGTATCTACATACATATGTGTGTGTTTATTTATCTTTTCTATATAAGATCGAAAACTCACTGTTCTGGAAGGAGAATTTCATTTTTATGGGATTTAATATTACAAAGATTATATATGGAAGAATATTTTATTTTTGGTTCGTAGAGATGATACATTTTTTATCTTTAAGATTAAATTAAAATATTTTAATAGAACGAAGATCTGTTTTTTTACGAAATTTGCAGGAAACACCCATTTACTCGGTAAAATTTTATTTTTAACCAAACTTATTATTGTTGCGGTAGAAGTATTACCAAGAAACTACAACGTCGCCTTGAAGGATAATAGGCAAGATTGGTTCGTCCTTAAATAGAGTTGGAAACGGATTAGCGTTTTATATTAGCGTTTTCTCTGGACAATCGACCTAACAAAGTAAATTACCAAGGGTCAGTGAAGGAGTCGGATCAGAGTGTGGGCATCAAATCAGAGTGAAAGAGAAGGATCAGAGTGAGGGAGTCGGCTCAGAGTGAAAAAGATGGATCAGAGTAAGGGAGTAGGATCAAAGTGATAATGTCAGATCAAAGAGTGATTATAGTAGGCAACAGCGTTTTCTTTGGATAGAGTAATAAATTAAGGTCCTAAACATAATTTTTATAAGAAATCATACAACAGTGCAGATAAATGGTAAGTAAAAATTACACCACCAACTAACATCTTGGCACTGATGGTACAGGGTCTATCGACCGTTTCGAGGGAGGTCGGAGACAGTACAGCATTACTACTTCGTCTTTTTTTTTGTCGGTAACGTGCTGCCATCTCTAGTACTTACTCACCACCACATCTGTGGGAATAAGACCTTATTTCACTTTTAATTACATTTTTTGTTAAACTTAGGTGCGACTCTGTAACGTGCCACACACACTATAGCGGTAGCTTTGGTAGACAAAAGTAAAAAAAACACAAATTGGGCGCCAGTCTACCGGCACGTAATGTCCCCAGCTTAGCTCTATGAACAGGTTGACTCGGTAGGGGGGGATTACCTGGTATGGAAATTAAAGCTACCACTAGGACGACCAATGCAATGTAATGAGGCTGAGATGCCAATTTACGAGGGGAAAGCAAATGAGAATTTGTAAATGTAACAAAAATGAAAATACAAAAAAAAAATGTGGAAGAAAGGATGACTCACCGTTTTCTTTGCTGTTGGTCGTGATCCACATGTGTCGTTGTCCACACCGCAACACTGGTACCGCTACTCCTGTGCTTTCTTTCACCGTTAACCACGCGCCTATCTCCAACGATCACGCGTGCACCTTGGTTGACACCTTTTTTGGATCACTCGCTTATTATTTTCACCAGCTTGCGTTTTTTTTAGTTTTCAAAAAATTTTTTTATTGTTTTTTTTTTGTCACTTCCAGTTTATTTTCGCTTGATTCACAAACAAGTTTGATGCAATAAAATATTTATTTTCATAACAGGGGAAACCTCGAGCTGTGACTCATCAAGCACAGAAAAGAATGCCGAATCATACACCACAAACAAAACGCACAATAATCAACAATATAATTACAGTATCTTTTTTTTTGTATTTGAGATAATGTTTTACAATAATTATAATTTATTATTTTTTTTTTATTAAGTTAGGCCATCAAAGTTATGCCAAAACTTTAATATTTCTATTTTATTTTTTTTTCGGTGACCTCTCTTTATCTCCGGTTTCCTTGTCCACGTCCACCTCTTGAATGCCCAGCTTCTTTTTTTTCATCTTTCCACGTCATCGAAATTTCCCATCGACGTGGTGGAATTACCTCGCCATGCTGCCATCTATATACCATAGTATACTTTTGACGGTGTCTCCATCTATGTTCCAATAGACTCTCGTTGTCGGTGAGTTCATGTAATAAATTAATACAATTAAGTTGGCGATCTTAGGACAAAAACGAAAATGACAGAACAACAATGAGTCTTACTGGAACGGTTTACAATTAAAGTGGAGTAGGAATGTAAACTAAATGGATGGAATAAAAAAATAATATTGAGTATTAGACTCAACACTCGATACTTATATTAGTCCATCCCAGAGGTAGCCTCATTCCCACCTGCCGAGTTGAGTTTTTGTGTATTGCTTTGTGCCACTACCGTGTGGAATGCTACAATACACCCCAAGTGAAACAACGAAAATTTTTGTTAAAATCAAAGAGATTTCAACAAAAATTTTCGCTAAAAATTATTCGCGGACTGTACAACCAATTTCAAGCTATGTACTCAGAAAAACTAATGATACGATGGACTTGATTCTTCATGCGAACATCATTACCACCTTTAAAATTTAAATATTGATATTGTGCACCCGATTCTAAATTCATTGACTCATTCATTCAACTCATTTTCACTGTGAAATTTCCTTAGATCATTGGCATGAAATTTCCCTATTTTCCGTCCGTTCATGTTTTGAAGTTCGTACGTGTTGTTACCGATTTTCCTCACTACCCGGCATTTTTCAAACAGAGAGTCGAATTTACTATTGTAGCCATCAATGGCTTTCGATTGCTTGAAGCTTTTTTTGAGCACAATCTCACCTTCAACAAATTGAATGGGACGTGTTCGTAAATTATATCGCCTGGTGTTTTGAGCATATGCCTTGTGCAAATTTTCTTCAACCTTTTTATGGATGCTCTTCATAAGTTGTTCGTGCTCTTCTTGACTTTGACACCTTTTCTCATCGTTCATGTCGGTATTCCGCGCGCCAGAAACCTCCATGTTTCTTCCAAAGTTGATGAAAAATGGCGTGTATCGTGAAGATTCATGCACAGCTGTTCTTAATGCACAAGCTATTTGACAGATATTTTCGTCCCAGACGCGTTGATCATCTTCGATATAACTGCGTATCGCTGATAATACACTTCTATTAACTCTCTTTCCTGGATTTGCCAGAGGGTGGTTATACGCGTTCAACCAATGGTTTACTTGGTATCTTTGTACAAAATCTCGGAATTTCTTTGAAGTAAATTGGCTGCCATTATCTGAGATCAAGGTAGACGGCACTCCAAATACTAGGAAAACGCTTTCCTCTAAGTATTGCGTCAGTGAAACCGCCTCAGCCTTTCGAACAGGTTTTAGCAAAACGAACTTGCTGAAAACATCAATTACCACTAATAGATACCTATTTCCGACTTTAGAACTAGGATACGGCCCCATGTAATCGATGGCTATCATTTCACTCGATGGCACTTAAGCACAGAATGGAGGGAATAAAGAGGATGGAAGGAATACTACATTGTAAACCCACTTCATTGTCTCTTCAGTTACATTAAGACAGTCAAACTACAGCGATTTTTAATATAGTAACTAACGTAACCGATACAGAACAGTTTGAGATTTTTTTAACCCGTATCATGTGGGCAGTTCACTGACTTAAATGTTTCAAGCTATATAGGAGAAGATATTTTTCTAAAAATAGTTGTGTCTGTAATATCTAAAAGCAGTAGGTGTAAAATATAGGTTCTTCTTTCTAGCTACTACATCATTCTGTATTTCATTCCTATCTCTTTCCTCTCTTTTTTATGTTTTGTTTTTATTGGCCAGGGTCATGCCGAGATATAAGAACAATGTGTTTGTGTAATAGATGGTTGCAATTTATATGTTTTGGGTCGACACTACAAACTGTCGTCTTACTGATAACTCATATATATGCTATAAATGTATGGAGATCTGGGGGATTTGCAAAGAAGGCTTACCATCTGTGCCAAATCGATCAATTCACTGCCAAATCGATCAATAACAAATGATTCTTTCGGACACGCTGACAGTGGCTTTTTGTCACTGTTAGTATATAAATTATAAAGATGAGGAATTTTATCTTCCCGGAGTTCTTATTCTTCGGTTACACGAATAACATCAACAATGGCCGATATTCAAAGAGTTGTTCACTTGTCACATACACGTGAAGTAAAGGTTTAGTTATAAGACAACAAAGTTTCAATATCTTAATGGCTTTCTAAGGAGGTCGAGCTGCTAAATTGCAGGCTGTACAACTTATGGCATTGCAACCAAATATTGTGTTGAGCAAATAAGGAAATTGTGCGACTCATCAGATGAAATATTTAGAGGACTAACAGCATTAGATCAATCAACAAGAAATCGTTCTTTAAATAAAACTGATTTAGATACGACAAGAATATAATCAGAAGTCAGAACACATCACTATTAAAAAGAGTTTCCAGAATTATAGGAATTTTTGAATTCAACCCTAAACTGTGCAAAATTAAAATCGCAATCTCAGTTCATACTGCGCACATTCTTATTATTCAATATCAACTTGCTCAGGCGAAACCTCAACGAATCGTATCAATCAAGTTCAAGCACAAAATATTACTACCAGAAACCAAAAAGCGAGATCTTGAAATGATAGCCCCAAATACAATTTTCGGATAGACCATTTGAGAAGGACAGTCCAACATGTTCCATGGTACGTAGTTGAAAATTTCTGCTAGGCTATGTTTAAGCTTAATGAATATTAACTTGATCGAATTTATGAGGTTTTGTGTTTAGGTATTCCAACATTCATTTCAAAACAGAATCCAAAAGAAACGGCAAAGTCGGCGGACTATCAATGACCTGGAAGAGAACAATTCTACAATTCAGACGCTTAATTAGAGCTAAAGCAAGATAATGGTACGTTGATAATAAGTCTACGATGATTTGTTTTAAACCATGCAAGTTTATTCAATACCCTTTTGAAAGGACGCCAAAGGGCTACATAATTTCAACATGCATGGTCGTCAACACATCCAAGTTATATAATAAGTCCTAAAGTTATAATGTAAATTTTTTGAATTTAATTTCCTTCCCATCATACCGGTATTTACACAAAAGAGCAGAGCACCTGTCATAATTATCTCATTTGCACTTCGTAACTTAACCAAAAACTGTATAGAAATAGGGTGTCCCAGTAAGAAGTTAAGATTTATATATTTAATAAAATTCTCCTGGTTATTTATGAAAAATGAATTCATTCAAATGAAAGCTGCGGCTGGCTTTAACGTACTGCCTTCGGTCCCAATTTCTGGGCTCATTTTGGATTGTGTACGTCCTAATCGTTTGTTGATACCGACTGCCTGGAAGTTCATCACAGCCACTTTTACCTCTGGCCCACATAAAACATCAAACTTCAAGATTTCCGAGTTCATCTCCACTGTGTAGTAACGTTTAGCCTTGTGACACATGGTCTCCACTTTGAGGCCATCGAGTTTCTTGGAGCGTTACGAGTTCCAGCCGATATTCTTTCATACGTGTGATGAGGCCATCAAAAGCGCCTCATTCTCGTTTCCGAGTAATTAAGTTGGGTGTCATTATTGTTTTGGCAGTATCCGATTCTTTTTCGTTCGACGATCCAACTAGATTAAGTCGCCTCCTACGACAAGCTCTGGATACTGTGCCACAAATAAAGGGCTACAAAAAAAGTTTACATGGTGGAAGGGGGTAGTGGATTCACAGTAGCACGCAATGCTTGCATTGGCTTCTCCACATGACCTTGTAGATTTTCCGATTCCCAAATACGAAAATTTACGAACGACCGAGATCGAAACGCGGTTGAGTCCGAAAAGGTTTCTTTCTTATTAATAGTCTACTGAGTTGCTGTCAAAGAAAGGAATGACACTAGTGTTGCCAGAGCCAAACCAACCGATATGTCAAATCTGTACAGGGGTGATTGGGACACCCGATATAATATACATTTACCATCTGAATGCCAGAAATATATAAGAATATCAACAGACTATATTTTTTGTAATTAAATTTCAAATCATGAAACTGACCAAAACATATTTAGACAATTTGTTATACATACTCATGTACATACACGGTAACAACTTTTTTTTTTGGCATTCAACTTTCATGAAAAATGTAACAGAATTGAAAAAAAGCTCATTAACAGAAAAAAATTTGCATAACATGAATATATTATTCGAAAAACTATTTTATGTAATTGCTGCACAAAACATAATATATATTTTTATTTCAACTCTTCCAACGATTATTAAATTTAAAATTAAAATTAAAACAAAAAAAAATAACAAAATTAAATAAATAAATAAAAATATCTACATAAAGTTTTAATTAGTTTTGTTATGCATTTGACAGGTTCACTCATTATGCATTTTATGTTACAGTTTGTACCTCCAGTCACAAACGAGCTTTCATTTTTTTTGCTGTACACACCCGACCACCCTATACTACCTTAGCTCGAGTTCCTGTGCACATATACAATCGCATATATAAGAATTAGATTAGTTTTTTTTTCTCACCCGAATCCTTATATATATACTGTGTGTCCTGTTGTCGTCGGCAGAACTTGGAATTTACTGGGACAGCTTCCGTGTCACAGTCATTTGTAACATTTTGTTTTGGATTTTATACTATTTTGGATGGCATAATTTATCGTTTATCCCATCCTGTCTGGTACATGGTATGCAGGAGGTAATGCGCTTCTACGTTGTACCGATTTTCGAAATGACTAGTCGAGCGAAATTAATATTTCATCTGAGAACAGAACGAACAATGTGTATGTAGGTGTATATGTATATATGTAATTAACATGTCTTAAGTAATTAATTCTTGAAACGAGAGCTTGGAATATAGTGAAAAATAAAATTGCATTTTTGCTTTAATATTTACCGTTAGCTATGTTCTTTCTGCATAAAAATGCATATATTACATGCGAGAGATATGCAGATGAATGCATAATAGTTTCTAGATCTATTGTTCTTCATATCTTATATATGTATATGGTACAATATAATGAATATTTTCACCGTATATATTCTTGAAGCATATTTGCATGAATCTACATAGTTTATGAAAATACTACTTCCGGTCTAGTTGAATGATTAATCTGTACAGAATATATATTGAGACTATTCGCCCGTATTTAACATACATATATTCAAGAACTGATAATGAAATCTGCTTCTGCTCTAAATCTTACTGACGTCTACATCAACGGTTAATCTTTTGTTATTATTACTTAAACAAGCTCTTTATAGGCTTAGACTGTGGCGTCGTTTACAACATTGGTCCGTCCGGTCACGTTCATTTAATCAAAATTTGAAAAAATTTCGAACCAACTATAAACGTGTTTTGACTGAAGATAACACGATTTGACGTTTAAAATTGCATTTCTAACAAAATTCCGTTTTCTAGTAACCAAGAATTTTGTTGATTTAACCACACTTCTCATTGGTTGAGCTAAATAGTTGGTGTACCTAAAAACAAACGATTGTTGGTAAAAAACATACTTTTACTTTACTCAAGGCATACTTTTACCAATATTGTTTTAAAAATTGTCTACCAATAAATTATTGTTTGGTCAAAACTACCAATTAATGAAAAAACTTAAGTTGGTTATTTTTTAAATATGTTTTTAGGTTGTTTAACAATTTTTTTAAACTATTTAACCAAAACCACGTACCAATATTTTAGTGGTTAACTAAATTTTGATCAATTATTACTTTAACCATGTAGTAAAATTAAATTTTAAGTAGGGAAATTTTGTGAATATAGTGTAACTAAGACTTTGGTTGCATTATTTTTTCTAGCGCAGTGGTTACTGGTTAAAGCTGCAGCAATAGGAGCAAAACAAATTTTCACACTTTAACCACGATCGGTGGTGATAATGAACACATCTATTACCCCCTGTTGAAGTGCAAAACTTATGAACCAACCCATCTTCCATGTCAGTATTAAAGTTTGGCATAGAGCTATTGTGCAGATGGTTCTACGTAAAATAGACCTATAACCGTACATCATAGATTTGGCTGTATAGTCGAAAGATAGGACGTAGAAAAACGAACCGCGAAAGAGTAAAAAACAAACAATATTTTTTCTGAGTGTTTATACGTACTTTGCTAGAACTGTATAGAAACCCGACTCAACAACATACATATAAACGAACACGGTATGCAGCAAACAACAATACCAATCGCATATGCCTGATTAGATGGTCTTGATCATTTTGGTCAACCAAGTATTTAATGGCATCATCAGATCGAAATTGACCTAGGGAAACGTAACTACAAAAGTACTAGCGCTTGGCAAACATCTTAGGTTTAAGCAAAACTCCATACTCGTAGCACTTAACTATGCGTTGAATAAATAATGGAACAACAAGTGGATGCTGGATTCTCAATTCAACGATCAGACTCATTTTTATCTCGATGGTTTCGTTAATTGGCAAAACTGTAGGATTGTTGAAAAAGAAATGCGTGTTCTTTCACCATCACTTATCACTTTGGAAGCATTTTACGTCTTTTTGGCTGGAGCAATCATTAGACTATTCTTCTTTAAAAATGTGATCGATCAAGCAAAAACATAGTGATGATCGTTAATGCAACATGTTTTGTACTTAAATGGCAAGATATGGATGTAGACGACATGTCTGGTTTTGATAGTTTCGAGAAGCAAAAAGAAGTAATATAATGTCGATAAATTTTTTTTAAATTATTATTATTAAAGATGGCTGAAATTCTTCAAGGCTTTGCACTCAATGCCACAAAGGAAGTAGCTAAAACTGTATTAGTTTAATCCAGGACAGTGACGATAGCGGATGCATATGCATTTCATATAAGGATATGAATTGAACATAAGATAGCTGATGCAGTCGAACGCTGGACAGCGGCTGATGAAGTTTATTATCAACACTCTCTCGGCATTTGTAACATACGTTATCACAGAAAAGTCCCATGCGATGGAGATTAATTTTGAACATTATCAACTTTATCGCTAATAAAATTTTATCTTTAAGTAGAAGGACCGCAGGACATGACCGCAGGATTTTTAATTGTTTTTTTTTAACTAAGTGAAGATGCATAAGAGGAGCTATTTAGGGCCTAATGAAACGTAGCAGAATATCTGTTTTGTCTCTGCAAGTATTGCCTTAAAATTACAGTGGGAAGGTAGCCGTATGTTCATTACCATTCGTTACCAGTTTAAACCTGATGAATCGCTTGTCCAAAGGAGGACTTATCTACTATGAATACAAAATACAATATCTACATCGTTGATAACAAGAGTAGGACGTGTAATCACATAGTGGGCAACCGCAAATAATTGCAGTTATCTCAAAATTGCCAAAGGTTCTCAAACCATAAACAGCAGATACCAACGCTAGCACATCTGTTCATGGAGAGAGAGAGAGAGAGAGAGAGAGAGAGAGAGAGAGAAAGAGAGCCATTACTAAAAATACTCGCGAGTCTGGTATCTAAATAGAAAGTCGGGTCAGAACCGTTTTTTAATGGATGGAATCATTTGAATCATCTCAAATGATTTAACGGTAAGCTTCACCTGATCACCGTATTCACAATTCATCACTGCCATTTAATTTCAAATGCGATATCAGGAATTTACATTTCAAGATAGCCTAATTTACTAGAACTTGATGTGACATCAACATCAAATTTTGCTTCACATTATTTTCTTTCGGTTATAAAAGAAGTCCCCTCTTTCTATCAATGCCTGATTCTGACATCCATATAAAGTAATTGGTCTGATCAACTGTTCTTTTGGAGTGGAGGTAACGAACAAGAAAGCTTGCATCGTCTCCTATTTGCCGCATTACTGTCATGATTAATGAGGGATCAATTTCATTTTCCTTTAAAGTGTGATGACTGAAAACAATCGAGTTTTGGTCTCTAGAAAACCAGAGAGGTGATATTTGGTTTTAGTCTCTACATTTTCTGAAATTTTCACATTATCAAGGATCACACAGTACATATTCTTTTTTGCACTGTTTCGTGCTGCGAGTACGGACTTATATGTTGCTACATAAATTGGTCTAATTTGACGTTATTGGTGGGTCTGATTAGCAAACTGCATAATCGAAAGCTTTAATCTCCAGTTCAACCGTTTTTATTTCAAAATTTTCTGATGCCATCTTTACTGTGTTCCGTTGGGACAAATTGGCTACACATTCAGGAACGGGTTGTCGGCTTATTGACCTTAACAGATTAAATTGTCTCCTACAACTCGTTCTAGTTGCAGTTCTAGCATGGCTGTTTATCTATTCGGATACCATGTTTCATCTGAAATGTTTATGAAAAACATTTGTCTTTATTCAATGGGTGATCTAGTTACTACTCTGACTAAATGAACTAGGTTCGAAAAGTCAAACAACTTGAGTAATAATGCTCACACAATTTTGGCATTTTGGAATTAAAGTGCTACAAATTTTGATTCAATTGTTCAATACAGTCCTTCCCGTTAGCAGAGGATATTATTGGGAACTGTTAGGCAGGACTTCATTTAAATCAGTCAGTCTCATTTTTGTTGTTACGATATATAAGTATACTTGAATTATAGACATATCCTTAGCTTAATCAAGATTTGGTTGAGTCGGGAATTTTTGGAACAAAAAAAAACCACGAAAGTAAGGTGAATGTAATTTAGTTAGAATAATGCATACAAATTGCAACGGATATATCTCATTTTTGCAAGTAATACATGACTGAATGTTTAAGACTTAATCCAAGACTTAATTTTGGTTAAAAGTAGATGAAAACTGTTCAGAATTGTTGGATGGGTATAAGTAGAAATGAATTCTTTCATTATATATGGCAGCAAAGGGGTTCTATACACAATTGATTGTGTGAAGCAAGTTAATCATAAGCATTGAAGGATTTCGTTGTTTGTCTTTTTTGACATTACAAAAGGTTGGGTTCTAATTGGGCAAACGTCTCATTGGATCTATGGTTTCCTAAATATCACAACTTTACATTTATATGTGGGATTGTACGATGTCTATGTTATAACTACACACCGTACCACGAGAGAGAGAGAGAGATAGCGAGAGAGAGAGCTATCTAAATTTTCAATCTTCACTCTTGTACTTAAGTGGCGGTTCTGTGTTATATTGACAATTTCCTATAACATTTATTTGAACAGTTAAGCATTTCATTGAGCTAGGTCGTTGGCTATTTTTACGGGAAATACTTTTATCTACGGTTGCAAATGTATAATTAAGGGCACGTGACGATTGATCGTGAGATAATGTATTAGGAAACCAGAGAAACATAGTTTCCGCGGAATCTTAACAACTGACCTGATAAATCCAAACCACCCGTATTATTTGATGAGTTAATCATTTTTGAGGTACGATAAGAATTGGAAATCTCAATGTTTGACTTTCTTGATATTAAAAATCGTTGCCTTCTTTATGGGCAAACATGTCATTGGAACTATTCCTAATATAAGACCTAAATAGTTTTCCTAAATATAAGCCCTTGCTTGTTTACGAATAATAGCTACACACCGTAACACTTGGTTTAGGGCAATTTGTATCATTTTATTTTATTAGTTTTCTTCGTTCAGCCTCACAACTGTACTCGTCAGAAAATATTGCTGTAACATCGTTTATGCGAGGCTTATCATTGGTTTCTAGCCACTTTATTAGACTAATCTGTTTCATATTCCTCTCGAAAGTGATGGTCACCAATATATATGATCTAGATTTGTTTTATTAAATGTCTCTGAAGTTCAAGGAATCAACCACTATATGAATTACTTTTATAGTAGGTAAGACTAACTGGTCGCAGTCTGTCCCTTAGACAGTTCAAACTCAAATAGGTGCTCAACATCGGTAAAAAATTTAGTCATAATATTGAATGGTTCGTTTTCGCCGTAATAAATACGCTGTTTTTCATGTTTTAACAACTTGTGCAGACGAAAATTTCTACTGGGCACGTCGTTTAACTTAATGCTCTGAAGAATAAAGGGAGAGTCTACATGGGCCAAAATTATATTTCCCAAACAACTTGCACAATGTTGTTGCCTGCGACATACCAAAATTTCAATATGCTTTACAGCGAACAGTGTAAGGTCCAGGTTCTCATGGAATGGTAAATTGTAGTTGTAGTTCCAGTTTATTTTTTTTTAATAATATAGAGTAAGACTCGCTTTTGTACACCCTCAATTCTATTAATGTGGTCAGCGTTATGAGGGCACCAAACTGCTACTGCATATTCAAGATGAGATCTATGGATATTTGCAAAGTATAGTACAAAAAGTGCATTTTGGTCCTTGATCTCGGTGGTCCAACGAGTAAGCAAGCCAAACATGGAGTTGGCTTTCGATATACTCTGATCGATGTGTCTGGAGAGTGAAATATCACTGACAAATGTTACACCTTGATCTTTGATTGTGGTCACGCGTTCAATTAATGTTCCATTGATTTTATAATTGGCATAATTATTGAAAATGTGCTTTTTTCTATGATATGACAGTATCTTGCATTTTTGGATGAGATAGCGACCAATATTAAAACCCTGGAGAACCCCAGATTTTGACAAAATAGGATTGGATTTTTTACAAGCTATTTCGATAAATATGTTTCTCTCCGTTAAGTAAGATTGAAACCATTTGACAAACATTGATGAAAAACCAAACTTGTCAAGTTTAATCAATATCTGGTGATGTTGAATGGAGTCAAAAGCCTTACTGAAGTAAGTATATATGGTGTCAATTTGCTGATGATTTTCTAAAACTTTAGTAGTAATGCTAGTAAACCCAACTAGGTTGGTGGCAGTTGATCTGCCAGGCATAAATCCATGTTGATGAAATGATAGATGGCTTAAAAATGTTCTCTTGAAGGAAATGCAGATTAATATTTCAAATAATTTAGGTAAAATTGAAGTGGGTGCAATTCCTCGATAGCATAGGAAATTTAATTTCTTTTACCTGATTTGAAAATTGGTGTAAGTTCTCGAAATTTTCTATTTATCAGGGAAAATTCCAGTTTGCAATGATTTATTAAAAATGAGTTTTAAAGGCTTGCAAACTACATCAGCCAATAATTTAATGATGGATGAAGGGATAGAATCGGGTCCACAGACACCTCCTAGTGATTTATTTTCAGTTAGTATCTCTTCTTCAGAAAAAGTTTGGATATGTATTGCACCATTGGAAGGATGATCATTACAAGGTGAATTATAAGGACTGTAAATTGTTTGAAAAAATGATGAGAAAAGGTTTGCTATTTCTTTGGGTTCTGATGCACTTGATCTATCCAGATGCATAATGGTCGGATATCCTTTTTATATTATTTTGAACTTTGATTGTGAATTTCTTGAAACAAGCATCATAGTACGCATAGTCCGTGGTTTTTTCTATTCTTGAGATTGATTAATTTATCATCGTACCATGGCTGATGGATGGATGGTTGATGAAGTTTTAGTTAGCGGTACAAACTGATCGAATCCATTGAATTATATCATCATAGAATTTTTTTTTTTGTTTTTACCTCCACAATCTGTTTCGGGGCTCGAGGCGGTTCTTTTGCGGTTCGCTTATTTAGGTCCTTATCTTACGCCATTACAGCCAAATAGAGGAAGTACGGCTATATAGGTCCGATTTACGAAGAACCATCTGCACATTGCATAGCTCCACCACTCCATGTGTTCATTTACACCACCGATCGTAATCGTATGGTGAAAAATCGGTACTTCCTGCTCCAACTGCCGCATCTTTAACCACTACGCCATCTGGGCGGTATCATAGAAATTGTTAATATTAGTGTTAATATCAGTTAATCCATTAATTTCCACGTCCCAATTTTTATTAACCAAGAAGCCATTAAGTCCAACGATGTTAGCTTTAGCAAAGTTATATCGTATACCTGGTTCTTGATGGAAATTACAGTGTTCGTTAAGTTCTGATATATTAAAGAAGAATTCCATAGGTTTGTGATGAATATCGTTGCATATGCATGGTGACAGTGATTCATTTACTTGAAAGATATCGACATCGTTTACCAAGAATAAATCAAGAAAGTTACCATTTGCATTTGGAAGATGATTTATTTGTTTTAGATCAAAGTAAAAGCAGGCCTCAATAAAACAACACTCAATATCAGATAGAGTAGAAGATGGAACCATGCATTTTAGATCTTCGTCATAAGATCACATATCACTTTGGTAAGGTTGAAATCCTCCAATACTACCACAGAATCACCCGGGTTAGTAAGATTATAAATTTCTTGGATTGTTTCCATGCAGTTTGCGTATCTCGGTGAAGAGGGTGGTATGTACACAGTATAAATGTATATTTTGTTCTTATTGATTGTTATTATTACACCAGCATGTTCGACTTGACAACAGAAGAGTTGAATTGCTTCACTGGTAATTGAAGGAACGGTCACATCTGTAGACGATATCATTCCGTGCTCTGAATATTATTATTCAAATTTGTTTTCACAATAATATAGAATGAGAACTAGGTTTTCCGAACGAAATTCAGAAATTGATATGTTTTGCTAGGCATTATGTTGACATTTTGATAGTATTATTAGTATTGGTGATGATACTGTCGACTTGATTAGCTGATGACGTGCTTATATTGGGTTGGGGTCTTCCGGTGCAATCCGAAAAACCGGCCTGTTTTTAAACTCAAATTCTTTGACAAGGATTCCATTAGGCAAAAGATTCGGATTTACTGTCCTTGCAAAGTCTTCTTTAGTGAGACTAATCGTAAATGATGAGTAGTCACGAGGTACGCCATTAATTGCTTTGGGTATCATTTGATGTAGTTAGCTGTCGATATTTTGAATTTCTCAATCAGATAACTTTGGACGATTTCTACCGACGAAGATTTATGCAGTCTGCCTACAAAAAGGTACCGTCTCGGTTTAATAATTCTAATTGAAAACATTAGATTTTCAATATCCGAACGAGACGATACGTAAATTTCCGTTGATGAAGCTTTCTATTCTGCGTTAAAATTAATCTCTACTGAGATACTGTCTTTCATCCGCAGCTTATTTTCCACAACATTGATGGTATCTTGGTCATCTGTAATGCTTGGTTTGGGCTTTTCATTGTTTGTTGATCCAATTTCATTAAAGTGGTTTAGGTATTTCTACTACATTTTCATTCGGTAATTTCCTTAGACGTATTCTTGTTACTCGATGTTCGGTCAGTTGGGATATCAGTTCAATGCGTTCAGGGGCACTAGTTGTAGCACTTAATTTCGCTGGGATGAACAGCAGTTTCAGCTAGTATTGTAGTGGTCGCAGCTTTACGGGATTCTTTAGTTCATGAATAGCATTGAGTATGGTCAGTTCGGCTGTCTGAATTCAATGTCAAAAGAAGCAAAAACGATCGGTTGGGACGATTTTCAATCGTTAAACAGCATTTTCGGTTTCTGAATCATTATTACCTCTGCTAAATTTCACTACAAAGGAATAGCGGTTCACCTTTAAGTCTGTAAAATGTTCAAAGCTTCATTCAATTAAATATCATATTTACCTTTTGATTGTGTACAGGTTACATCATCGCTGTTAATTCGATTAGGAGCTTAATTTTTAGTAAAGTAGGGGCCATTTTCACATATGTACCAATCTTAAGGTGCAGCCATATTCTTGACAGTCCGTGTACAACACTAAGACGCAAAAAAATTAAACAAACGAAACTTGGATTGTGGCATGATGGAATGTTTCAGTATTTCTAATGAACCAAAGGTTAGAGCTGATCACCATTTTTACATATATATGGTATATGTCCAATCTTAACTATAAATACTATGTTAAACCACTATAGATTGAGGTATATAATTCTTCTACTATATATAGTTTTCTTAATATATAAATAAACACGATGTATAGTACGTGGGATGGTATACCTTTAATAATTTAACTTATACAGCTTAAAGTATACCAAATTAGGGATTAACAGAGATTATTACAGTTCTTTATCTAATGGTAGATTATATCCTATATAATTTTCTATAATATTCGATTATATTCGAACTAATGAAAAGTTAATTCTAGCACAAACCATTTCCAACGACCTATAAAGTATATATGTATATACCTTTATGTATAGGTTAATAAACGAAACTATAATAATTATTATCATTCACACCTAATAATCTTCGAAGAATAGAATTCGTGATTTCCTCAATTCAACACATAAAATACAAATCCATAAACCAACAAAAACAAATCGTAAATTGTATATTTCATCATCAATCGAACGGAATACAATACTCGTACCTGTATATAAGTAAAATGTCTTGATTAAAAATGAATGAAACCAAAAGTAGATAAAAATTAAATATCGATTGAATAAAATAATTTGTATTCAACAAAACGAACTATTTCGCTCATTCATTTCAGTATACCCATGAATAACCAACTCCATTATGAGGATATACCTTCCCATCTCATCTGACAACAAACCCTCATACACACATATATGTATATAGACAACACTATATAAATTATAAATATAAGCCAAAAACTAATAAGACAATCCGTATGCCACCACCACCACCACCACCACCCCCCAACAATACCACCCTTATCACAATAGGTATCACCTTAATCGAACAACAAAACACTATATATGGGCAAGGTAAAAACATCGTGAAAACGAATGGTATACACAATCATATATATGTATATGTATACACACACAAACACACAGTGAATGAATGGAACGCTTAAATCGTGAAAATCGTTGGAAACGAAACAAAATACAAAAAAAGGAAAATTGGAAAAAATTTCATGTCATTAATTATGATTTTCATGTTTGAATAATAAATTTTAATTCTATTTTATCACCTGATTCACAATAATAATATATTAATGGTATGTTCTGTTACCAATATCTCTATGTAATTTGGTTTAAGGGTTGCGGTGGTGCGGGGACGTATTGTTATTTCATTTTATATGCGTCCCGTGAATGGCATTGGCAAAAAGTAGATTCAACTTGATTTGTGGCTCGATTCATGGCTATATGGAGATATATCGTGAATAGATTAAATATATATATATATATATATATATATATATATATATATATATATATATATACATATATATATATATATATATATATATATATATATATATATATATATATATATATATATATATATATATATATATATATATATATTTATATGACCACAAACCATAACCACTTAAGTGATTCACTCAATCCAAAATGATTCACTTAATCCAATGTTTATATATCAACCAAAGATGTTAATAATTTGCATCTTCTTCAATCAAATCTGGATCCGTATTTTTTAATTAAATCATCACTATTTAGATTCTGATAGAAGGAATGAAACTCCTCGTCAATAAGAGCTGCATGCTTATGAAATCTTTCTTCTTTTCGTTATTATTTTGAGCTGACCGGTATACGATTTAGGTATATCTTTAATTGCAATATTCCCTATCCCTCTTTTTGATATTTCAAGGGTCTTGAATGGTACTTGCTTATCAAAGGAAGTTTTGTAATATACCGGGTGATTCTTTTAAACTGAGACAATCAAAAATCTCGAAAAATAGCCACTCTACGGAAAAAATGTCCATAATCAAAATTTAATCATACCGCGGGGGAAATACATTAGTGAAAAAAGTGATTCACGGATAGGATAAGATATAAAGCCATATTTTTTATTGCAGATACGGATTCTACGACTAAAAGTACGTATGATTTGAATAATATTTTGTTCGGTTCATGATAGATGGCGTTGTAATCGACGAAATAAATTTTTTCAATTTCTTCTTCTTAGAACACACGTATTCGATTCTGCAATATGTTTGAAATAAAATTCGTCATCAAACAATTTATTAGGCCTGCTAATACGCCCCTAAAGCTCATGGGCCTAAACTCATAGGCCCCCACATTATTGAAAGCAACTTGAATGGTCAAATGTACCGAAACTTTTTGGAAAATGAACTGCCAATATTAATCAATTTATATATATATATATATATATATATATATATATATATATATATATATATATATATATATATATATATATAGATGTATATATATATATATATATATATATATATATATATATATATATATATATATATATATATATAGTAAAAACTCGTTATATCGGACGTCGGATAAACCGGACACATTTTTGGCATAATTCCCTATTGAAATAGAAAGTGCTATTTCCGATCTAAGCGCAGATGTTACAAATTTCCTATCAGCCGACAGAACATGTACTAAAAATTACGTTGGTTCAATCAAAGTAAATTTCTTGGGTTATCAAGTAAGTATTGAAGATAATTTACTAACTTGTTCCAACAGGGATGTTATAGTCATATGGGTACAACACTGTGGCAACTTGACTGCCGACTTTTTGGCCAAAGCAGCTCTTTTAGCATTAAAAAGTGTTGAGAGAAGATATTAAAAACTTCGTTCATTACGAAGAAAGTATGGCGAGCCTCTTCTATTTGTCAGAACATGAATCTTTACAAGTGACCTTAATCTGAGGTAAACTAAATGCGCACAGGACTTGGATAGTGAATATAAATCGGTATTCGTATACGAAAACACATAATACAAAACACTAAACACTAAAATACATAAAACACTAAATACATAAAACACTAAAATTATACTTAAATGTGTGTATTGTTCAGAACTAGAATCATTTATTTTTATTTAACGGACAATCGGCTATAACGGACCACCCTCGTTGGAATTAGTCGTATATTGCGGTTTTACGATATATATATATATATATATATATATATATATATATATATATATACATATATATATATATGTATATATATATATATATATATATATATATATATATATATATATATATATATATATCGCGCTCTGACATTTACCCCAGTGTGCTGCCAACTTCAAACCATGATTGAACGATTTGTTTTCCCCTTTTCCATTAAGGTGGCTGCTCGTTGTGGCCAAAATTGAACATTCGTCTTTTAAAATAAAGAAACGTACCCATTTTTTATCATAAAGTATTTACCCGAAATGACCTCATCACCTACATCCGTCACCAGTGCTTTAGGACAAAATTGTTTATTACGTATGGCGATTTGAACTTTACATTCTTTTATTGGTTGAATTTCACTCCTTATAACTGAATCTACTGTCAACATCTTCATGATGATTAAATCAATCTATCTTCACCTCTGACCAGTCCACATCATTTTTGTTTTGTCTTTGCAATGGTTGTAGAGTATATATGTAGGTAATAGTGATCTCATTTTGTTTACACGTTTACAACTAGCATTTCCTCGATATCTGACCAGTTTTATCCCAAACCAAACATCTTACATTATTTTCGTCCTGGAATATCGTTGATTGTCTGCTGGCCTGATGTTATCTTCTGGGTTGTTGCAGTATTGATTCAAATGCCGTATTCCATCGGTAAAAGCGTCAATCTTGCTTGACTCTGCGTACAATTCTCATGTTGTAATGAGTTCTTATTATTAGGTTTCGACCGCAAATTCCGGAAAGGTCTTTCCGACTTATTACCACAATACCTTCAACTCAATACCATTTAAAAATCATGAAACTTCCGCTCAAGTATATACATATATATATATATATATATATATATATATATATATATATATATATATATATATATATATATATATATATATATATATATATATATATATATATATATATATCAGAACTACTTCAGCTACGATGTAACATCCAGTCAATAAGTCATCAATATAAATTTTTTATTAATGACTCGGGAAGCCTTCAGAAGAAACAGTAATATAGTTACCAGTAGATTTTTTTGAGAGATCTAAGATATGGCGCACATGCATATCTTTGCGCAAATATGGCTTGGTGCTGTTAAATTGTATTGTAAGCCTTTCTTTCTCTACCTCCCAGTGTAAATTATTCACACATGGTTCACAACTCTTACAATTGCCTGCTATTAACCAGCCTAGTATTGACGATTGTAAGACTGGATATGCATCGAACCCAAGATTTGGATTTAGTCTTGACTGATGTAGAAGATAGATCGTAGATCTAAATGGAAGCTTAATGTTTGTGTCAGGTTAAGCCATTAAAACCACGATTCCGTCACGAAGGATGTTTGTGAACCTGTATATCGAGGAGTCCTTAAAATACCAGGAGATTACTGGTACGCGATGTTACGTACACGATTGCAGTTGGCAGTACCGTGGTTGATGAGAAAAATAGCGAATGAAATACTGTGTGGGATTGATAATGCTTAGTGGCATATTATTGTGACGATATGTATAGCAGCTGATTTTACATTTGAAGCGGTTAGTTCTTCGCTATGTATAATGGCTTCTTGCAGTTTGATAACCGTTTTAATTTGGGTCAAATTGTGTGAGGTTAAAAAGTGAGTGATGTCACTTATTGCAGATGAGGCAGGAATTTTTTGAAAAACATTTTTCACTAATATGACCTTGTTTCAAACAATTGTGATATAGACTCAGATTTTTTGCTTGTTTTAGGCTTTTGGTTTTTGAACACAGAACATCGATACAGTATATGTAACTGACTGAAAATCATGGTTCTTTACATTGGATCGTTTAGTGTTTTGGTTTATAATTGGAAAAGTTTTCGAAAGTATAAAAATCGTATCTTGCTGGGTCTAAGGTTTGTCTTGAAACATTTATAAAGTATGAGAATTAGTTCAACGCTTGTATACACTATATGCAGATTTGTAAAAGTTACAAAAAACGTGGGTCTCTTGACCTCTATATTATTTATCCACTAGTTACAATTACACTTTCGGGTTGAAGATAACGAAAGAGGCAAGATGCTTTTGACAAGGGGTTGTGGATATGTGCTTGAGGAAATAAAAAAATAAGAATTTGAGCATGCTAAAAATGTGTTTAGTATGTTTCAGGTGAATATTTCGGTATAAAATGGAAGATTGAATTTACTAACGTGAAGTGCTTATTGAGACGACTCTTCTTAAAAGAACATACTACAATGAAATTAAATTGTGATAGAATCATGTAAATTGGAAAGAATGCTTGGAACAACGTCATTTGATTTTAAATTATTTATGCGAACCTTATTTGAAGATATTGTAGTTCCAAAGCTGAATTTTGAGATAAGTATGCATGTTTGTTTGTTGTTCAAAATAAGTACACTGTAACACTTATATAATTTTATTCACCATTCTGAAAATGGGATGAAGCGGGCAACAATTTGTAAGTTGGGACATAGTTAATTGATTTATTAAAGAGCTTTAGATCTTGTGTTTCATCTTCAGATACCGCAATGAATTTTATTATACAGTATGAACGCCTTTCTGTTCTGAAATCCAAACCATGATATATTCTTTGAAAACTTATTCGTAACAAGCTGAAATGTTGGTATAAGATACGAAATTGTTTTGTTTCATAATCGATGATTTCCTTTCACTGTTAAGTCACTGAAGTATTTTTGGGTTTGTAAATCCACGATATACCAACATGAAGAGCTTCTTTTCCATTACATGGCTTTTGTTTCCAGTGCGCATCATGACTATTGCAATCATATTGTGGTCAATTACAGTTCATATATACAATTTTTGAGAAAACGCTTTCTAGAGCTCTTAGGATTCAATATTGAGAAGAATGACAGAAAATGAAATACCGCATAATTACGGTAACAAGATTAAGCTGAAAGCTTAATATGTAAGCTTTTATACAATTTTATTACTCATTTTATAAAATTGCTTTACTATTATCAATTAACTTTTAATCGACCCCAGTATTTGACAACGATAGTTTTGTTGTTGTCACTGTGAAACGAAACATTTGTTGTTGTCAATTAGATATAAGGTATTTGTTGTTGTCAAACAATTAATTTATTAAAAGATTTAAACAAATAATTGGAAAGTTTGTAATTCAAATATTGTTTGTATAACGTAACTACTATTTTAAAACTACAATTTTAACAAAAAGCTCCTCAAAGCTCACGACAATTATTCTTTTAAAAAATCATGAATAACCTCAAATATTGACCAATAATAAACTCTGAACAATTTGGTTATAGATATAGACTGAAAGTTTACTAATTTAAGCTTTTATGAAAGTATATTACGAATTTGGATTAGATATGTTTGTTGTTGTCAATTTTATATACGTCAATTTTAAATACGATATTTGTTGATCGAATCAAGTCTACTCGTAACCTCTCCAATTTCTACTTTGTTGTGCTTTTCTAGTTCTTCCGACAGAAAGTGGATCAGTTATTTTATTTTGGCGCCTTTAAACAATTCACGCGTATAAAGAGTTTTTTTAGCAGCAACAGGTAGACGGTATTATTGCTTTTTTTTTTTTTTTTTTTTTTTATTAAGGCTTGGCTCCAATAATTGACAGCCATGTCGCCACATACAATATTTACATTTTTTTTACATTTTTATTTTATTTATCGGTAGAGAACTGGATATTCCCTATCTACATCTTTCTGGCTGTTGATTTCAAATTATTATATTACTCATTTTCACAAATTCATACATTTCCTTATAAGCCAAACCACCCCCATTCATTACTCTGGTTAAATTATTTGCATTGTGGAGGATGCTGAAGCATGATCTTACACGATTGTATTTTGGGCAGACTAATATCAAATGTTCAACATCCTCCACCATGTCACACAACACACAATCTTTTTCCTCACTCAATCGACGTTTCCACAAGCATTCTTTCCAATTTCCATGGTTCAGTCTAATTCTCTCGATTGTTTACATCTCCTTTGAGTTCCTTATAGAACGGGGTTCTCAAAGGAGAAGCACACAACTCTCTGTACTTCTTTCCTTTTATCAAACATTTATCTTCATATTCACACTCCCATTTTCTCCACAGATTCATCTGAATCATTCGAAGTACATCTCTTACATCCTTCTTTTCATACTCCTGAACCAATTCATTCATTGTACCCTTCTTTGCTAACATATCAGCTCTTTCGTTCCCTTCGATCTGTCGATGTGATGGTACCCATTGTATTGTCACATCACATTGACAGATACGAACACACTCAAAAATCATATCCACATACACATTGCCTTGTACTCCACCTCCACATTTAACCAAACCTATTCCACTCTTGGAATCGGAAAATATTACTATTTTCCGATTTCCATCATTCACAGCCAGTTTTAATCCTTCATATATTCCTATTAGTTCTGCGTTCATTATACAGATGCTATTATCCACTTTGAAAAATTTCTCCACATTCATTCTTGACATAAATACACCCACACCTACTCCGTTATCATTCACACTAGCATCTGTATAAATCATTACGTGCTGCGAATACTCTTGACCGATTTTCTCAAACATAATTTTAGCGATGACTTCATTCATTCCCTTATTGAACTCCTCCATATTCATGCACACAGTAAGGTTATTAGGAGCGGGATGCGGACCGGCATTACCTATACTCAAAAACATATCCATATGTTCAAGTGCAATGCTGGATCTATATGTTGGTTTGTACACCGCCCTATTTTGAAGCCTTACTACCATCTCATTCCAAAACTCATTTTTCCTTATAATCATTCTCGCGGTCTCTTTCACTATGATCCACTCTCTCTTGTAATCAAGCGGCCATTCACCCATTTCAGACCACAGAGTATGTATTGGGGTTGAATTAATCGCGCCCAATACCACTCTGGCACACGCATTCTCCACTTTCATTAATTGGCTAAACGCCCCTTTTGAACCATTTCCATACACACTGATTCCATATCCTATTTTGGAGGAAATAAGGGCCTTTCTTAACATATCAGTCACACTTGGGTGAGCACCCCATTTAGGTTTGCTCACCCTTTTAATTACATTTAAGCGTTTCTTGCAATCGTCTTTTAAAATACTCATGTGCTTTCCAAAATTCATGCGTCGATCAATCCAAATACCCAAATACC
This sequence comes from Tipula lateralis, assembly GCA_963932295.1. Classification (NCBI taxonomy): domain Eukaryota; kingdom Metazoa; phylum Arthropoda; class Insecta; order Diptera; family Tipulidae; genus Tipula; species Tipula lateralis. The sequence continues at coordinate 49,879,006 of OZ010737.1, read as the reverse complement.
TGTACGTGTTCACATGTTCAATTCTAGTATTGTCTATCTTAATGTTAACATTTACATCATTCGTTCTAAAACTCATATAAGCACACTTACTAGCATTTACTCTTAAATTAAGTTCTTTCATTTTTTCCATTAATTCATCCACCCCGTTTTGTGCTTTTTGAGCCGCCGCATCAATGCTTCTTCCTTTACCTATAACCACAAAATCATCTGCAAATTGCAGAAGAATTTGGTTTTCAGCATTGATGCGGTGTATCTCACTCGTATATAGATTGAACAGGGTTGGCGAAATCTTACTCCCTTGCGGAAGACCAATATTCGCCACCCCTTCCAACCCATATCCGCTTCCGTTCAAAATAATTTTTCTTTCACTCATAAAATCTTTTATCCACGTACACACTTTCCGTGAAAATCCAAATTTCGAAAGAATTTGTTGCAATTTCCACGGAACCACGTAATCATAAGCCCTATGTATGTCCAAAAATACCGCAACTACTTTCATGTTATCTTTTTTCACTTCCCACACAAACTTTTCCACACACTCAATTGCAGAGTGGTTCTTTCGAAATCTGAATGTTGTTGCTGGCAACAAATTATTTTCATTCATAAACCGTTCGATTCGTTCTTTCATCATTCCATTTAACAATTTTATAAAAACATTTAACATACATATGCCGCGATAATTTGTTGCCACATTCGGATCTCGATCTCGTTTAGGAATGGCCACCACTCTGCTTTCTTTCCATTTACCTGGTATTTTTGAACTCATCCACACTTTATTTATTACCTCAAGTATATTTTGTTTTGCTGACTCATTCAACATCTGCACCATTTTGTAACTAACACGATTTGTTCCGGGAGTGGTAGATTTAGAATTGTCTAACACTCGTCGGAACTCCTCACACTCAAATTTTCCATCTAAACTTTCATTTTCACAAATTCTTTCAACTTCATTTAGCTCATTTAAATTATTTTCCACATTTAAAATCATTCTAAGAAATTCTACACCTTTTTCGCGGTTCTCACTCACCACATTACTCACATTTAAATATTTACCATTCACTCGATTAAAGAAACTCCATACGTCCCTAGTTGTTGTGGTATGTGTCATTTGGGACACATATTCCCGCCAGCTTTTCCTTTTGGCTTTGCGAATAGCCTTCTTCAACTTTCCATTCATTCTACCATACATAATCTTATTCTCACTACTCTTATTCCTATTAAATTCACGTAAGGCTATTCGCTTTCTTTCATACCAGAATTGAACTTCATTATTCCACCATCCATGTACCCTAATATCTTTCAGATCCACAATTTTAATACACTTTTTATTCACTCGGTCTATCACCCTATCTAACTGGCATTGACTCATTTCATTTTCTCCGAGAATCTCATTCATTTCTTGCACCCATCTCCTACTATTCATTATTTCACACTTTTTTTTAAACATTCTATTATCATTCATGATTATTTTAATCATGAAATGATCTCCACCCAAATTCTCTTCTTCGACATTCCAAGTGACTCGGCCGGCCAGCTCAATAGATGTCAAGGACAGATCTAGTGCACTGGCCGTACCGCCTACATTCGCCATCCTAGTTGGCCTCCCATCGTTCAAGAGCACTAAATCGGAGTCTTGAATTAGGTCAGCCAACTGGTTACCACGTACACAATTATTAACACAACCCCACATTCTAGCATGCGCATTTATATCACCTCCAATTATCAAGTCACTTTTACCTCTCACCCATTCAAATAGTTTCTTAAAATCACTCAACGTTTTTCTTCTATCATCTTCCTCACGTGCTTGGGTTACATACACACTTACTAGTAATAAATTCCTTTCCAAATTAGTGGTCGATGCGGCAATTGCCTCTATAATTTCAAACGCCGGAAGCGGTTGTTGTTGGAGCTTCATACTTTTTTTATACAGTATTGCCACTCCACCATAACCGTCACTTCTTGGTTTGGAAAGGAATTTATACCCTCTTACATTCAACGTCTTGTTCACACGCTCCCAGGTTTCACTAATAAGAACTACATTCATATTGTTCTTGGCCAGATAATTTACCAACATATCTTTTTTGGCATATAAACTTTGAGTATTTATCTGGCCAATAACAATTCTATCACTCATTTCCTCATTTACACATTAAAAATATTACATACCAGGTAAAAGATGTAAACCGGGAATATCCGTTCAAGTTTCATCATACTTAATTTGGTGTAAGCCATTGTGGTTTGATGTCGCTTGTTGTTACTAGTTGATGTTTTTGTCCCTCATCGGCGTTATTTTCGTTGGTTATAATGTTGTATATTGTAGAAAATGTTTGTGTTGATTGTTGTTGGAAGTGATTCCTTCATGTTGGTTGCTGTTGTATTTTGTTGCTTCATGTTGTTTGTTATTGCCCAGTTGATTATATAATAGATTATAATTTTTTTATTTTATTGTTGTTTTAATTGTTGTGTTTTTGTTTTTGTTAACCGTATTATTTGGGTTCTACGTTGTTGCTTATTTTATTCGGTAGTGATGGTGTTATAAACGTGTTGCCGGTTGTGTTTTGTGTATTTTCCGTTGCTTTTTTATGCTCCTCCATAAACGCAATTCGGTTTTTAGTGTTGGTATATCTGCCTTTTTTTATGGGTCGCCCTCGCTTGCTTATATTGTCAGATACTTCTTCACTCTCCGTGTCCATACACGATGAATCGGTTTCCAGTTTTCTGTCTTTTATATGTTCCTTAATATTAATCATTCGTTGTATATTTTCGATTTTCTTTTCTGCTTGCTGTTGTATATTTGTAATTTTTGCAATGTCACTGTATTTCATTTTTTCATTATTGTTTTGCTGGACTTTTTGCTGTGTGTGATCGGAGTGTATTGATACACTTGTTTCTTTCTCTAACGATGGTAGTAGTTGAGAATGTGCTGTTTGCTTTTGTTGTGATAACTCGTTCATTTCGTAGTTAATTTGTGGGCAGTTTTGTTTTTTATGTGTGTGTTCTCCGCATTTGAAACACCGCTCTTTCATACCGTCGTAAAAAATTCTTGTTTTTATGTTCTGTATATATATGAATTGCGGTATCTCTCGTTCAATTTCAATATATATCCCTCTTACACCCGAAAACACTGGTAGTAGTGAGTTGGCGCCAAATCTTTCTCGACGTATTGACATAATGTTGCCAAAACGGAGCATTGCATCGCTTATTGTTTTGTCATCAATTTCCGGTGGTAAATTAAACATTCTTACGTAGCAAATCGTACCACTAGCACCTTTAACCGTAACTTCTGTTGTTTTTCCATTTGTGTATGTGAACACCAAAACCGTTGCCTCTTCTAAGAATTCCAAATATTTTTGTTCTGTGTTGAATTTGATGTAAATACACCGATCGTACAGGTCCTGGTACAGTGTATGAATGTCTTTCACTGTAAGTGCGTTGTCAAGAACAAATCTCATCATTTCTTGGTCGGTGGGCTTTGGAGCTGCATTTTGAAATTGTATCTTTGCCGTATTTTTTCTTAAACTCTCCATTTTAATCTTTATTCCCCAACCTTTTAACAGGTATAATTGATTGTTTTTTTTTTCTTTACGCAAAATTGCGTTTAGATTTTTGGATAACACTATTTTGCACTTGTAACTTTACTTTTAATTTTGCGTTTTATTTTAATTATTATTATTCTTTTTTCTTCTTTTCGATGTTAACTCGACCGTAGTTGAAATTGGAATGCGGTATTATTGCTGTGAAACCGATTACAAGCCAACATGTAACTATTACATCTCTGTATAATGGCTACAGTCGCTTTTTGGGTCTATTGAAATTGTTAGGGTTCTGTTTTAATTTCTATCAGATTTATGGGTACATATGCCACCTTTTAATTAAAGGCTGTCGTATGGTAGCTTTGAAAGCTTAGTAATTATAGTTAGTGTATGGGGTATTTAAAAATTCTGATAAGGTTTTAACACCTCATATATCATGACTTCTGGCACTATGTCGAGCAAAATTGAACTTTACTAAACTTTAAATGATTTAATTTTTTTACGGAATGAATGGATTGAATATAACGGTATTCTATGGTATATTTAAGTAAAAGCACGGATTAAGAATACATGTTGGGGGATATCAAAGATTATTTAACTTTATATTGCGTTTTTATGTGCCTGCGGGATGAATATCTGTGTTCTTCAAATCTCGATACAGATCTCTATACAGATCGATACAGAATATTAGGTCCTAATATTGTTTTGACTTTGTTAGCTTAGAATTATGGGAAATGAACCGAAAAAAGAATAGCTTGTGTTGGAATAGCATTGCTATTTATTCGATCAAATCCTTTGTGGATCGCCATAAAAGCAACGCCGTCATATCGTGTAGCTTCAAAATGTTGCTGGCCACATTGTTGGTGTAACTTTCTTGTTATATCGCATTAGAAAGATAAAGTTATACTTCGTTTATCACTAGAATCGAATACCCTAAACCATCTAAATGGGAACACTATTTAGTTTATGATGACTCATATTCACATTCAAAATTGTAAAAGAATAACGGAATTAGTGAAGTGAGGGTATTTAGCAACTATAACTTAAAAACAACAATCATGTCAACCAGAAACTGCTCAAGATGCAAGATATTCTGCTGAAGAATATGTACCGAAAAATACATTCCATCGAACAAGCATTGGACAACCACCAGAGTTCAATAGAATATATGAATCTCAAAATTGAACAATTGTCCAAGGAAATAGAGATAATTGATCAACAACATATATAGAGATTCTAGTAGAAATGGAAGAAGGAAAACAAACAGGTAATTATTTCCAAGACAACCACTATGAAACTTTTAAGGACAGTGTGGTGTCAGATGTGGAGTCTATTATCCGATGGTAATAGCTAACAGTATTATAAAGGTAATAATCAACAACCAATGGCACAGAGCTCATAGTGTTTGGATGGATCATTATCGGTAGTATGAGTAATCTGGGTAGTAAGGTGAGAACAGCTTGGGAGGAGATCAAAAACTATAAGCTGGCTTACAATGAAATACAAGCTGCTTGCAATGAGTTGTCCGGCTTTCAATGCAACATTCTATAACAACTAAATTGGAAGCATCAGAACATCTTGCTTTTTGAGCAGTTTCTGGTTGATATGGGCAACCCTTTAATTGGTTATAATGCGATTACAACGCAAAAATAAACATTTAAAAATAGCAACTTCTGAAGAAACCAGAGTTCAGTTATCCAAAGTACAGCTACTAACGTTGTATGGCGATTATGAGCAGTCGAGCTCGTTTGATGACATATTCACTGAGCTCATTCACAACAATAGTCCGATAAAATAAAGATGACTTACTTGAATTCAACTGGTGATAATTACAACAAAGCCTGGGAGATATTGCTAGCGAGATATAACAACGCTAGACATAACGCAAGATATAACAGCATCCGCGGGAGCAATTCGAGTTTTGCATGATACTACAACTGAAATACTACACAATATCAGCAAGCTAGATATTAATCCTCCCTTCGAAGCACTAGTAATTTTCATTCAAGGTAAAAAAAACTAGATCCTGAATCTACAAGGCTCTACGAAACAACGTTAGAAAAGCCGAGAGAAATTCAACAATTAACGGGATTCCTAAGTTTTTTTGAAAATAGATTCCACATCTGACAACGCTAGGGGATACGTTTTCATTCATATCTGATTCATAAAACTCTTTGATCCTTTAGGATGGCTATCACCAATTACTACCATGGCCAAGATTATAATACAGGATGTATGGAAAACTGGAATCAACTGGGATGAACAGCTACCCGAAAAACTAAACACCAAATGGCAGAGTTACAAGGCTGATTTGAAATATCTATTATCAAAATTCCGAGATGGATCAACATAACGTCAAGATGCAAAATAGAACAACATGGGTTTGCATGATTCAGAGTATGCGAATACAGCAGTGGTATAACGCAGGACAAAGGATGATAGCGGAAAAATACCAACTCAGTTATTGATGTCCAAAACACGAGTAGCACCAGTCAAAACAAAAACTACAACCCCACGCCATGAATTTAACGTGGTCTTATTACTAGAAACTAGTAGATGTAAGCACATACGCTTAGTCAAATTCTACCATAACACTATCTTGGATTAAAGGAGACTTAAGCCGTTTCAAAATATTTGTGGCAAATAGAATTTCAACAACTAATAAAAAAGTACCAACAACAACATTGTATCACGTGAAATCTCAGGAAAATCAAGCAGACACTGCCTCACGTGGCATAACGCCCAGAGAACTTATCAACAACAATTTATGGTGGCATGGACCACCCTTCCTGCTAACTATGCCTTTCCAATTAAAATAACAGGCAGGGCTGGAACAAGATCTCTACTTACAATAAAATCTAACGCACGGTTGCATAATGTTTACGGTTTATCAACAAATGCAAACAAAAATATAAACAATGGAGAACTAACTTGTAATGAACAAAAGTTGTAATTGTGGATATTAAGTTACAGTATTACAGCTTGTTTCAACAGAGGGTATTCCGGGAAAAAGCGCTAATTAGTAGAAAGCACTAATCATTAGGGCAAGTAATATGTGAAGTACCTTGGTTAAATAAGTGGTTGAATATACTGCAGGGTGAACGTTACGGTTCGAAGGTTCAAAGATATGACAAAGTACTGAACAAATAAAAACATTTGAAGTATATTAGATTAAGCACGCCAGTAAGCTTTAATTGATTTAAACTCGTCCTTCCTTAACACCCAGATATTAATTATAAATTAAAATTATAAATTAAACCTCAATCGCTTTTCCATTTCATCAATTTTAAATCAATGAATTTTGATATTGAAACTTATAGAATATAAAGAGTTTACTAACTTTTGATTGTTGTTGGTTACATATTGAACAATTGAAAGGGAAAAGCTACAACAAACAAGATTTTAGAATAGAAACTAACAAACAAATCGTTTACTTGCACAATACAAATGTTCTACTTCAATGACCAGAAAATTGATTAAAATTAAAATGTAAAATATTTTGATTTGGTTCTCCTTTATATACCGGATACATATGTCGGAGATTTGCTGACCGCAAATTAAAATTTCAATAGATGAATCGAACTTAAAAAGCTCGATTTGCTTTTCTAACCTTTCTATACATTTTTTTAATTTAAATGGTTTCATCATATCTCAATCAATATACATACCTCAGTATCTAAGAGTATGTTTTATTGAAATTCACATATCCTTTAATCAATATATCCTTTTTCTTTTGGGGGGGTTGTTTTTGTATTGTAAATTATACATATATCAACTTGATATGGGCGGTTTCATTTCTAATACTATGACCACACAAATATATTTTATGTAAATATTCTTGGGTGTATGCTGTGGCTCGTCCATAAATAATATGAAATGAATTGGAAAACTCTAAACAAAAAAAATTGGATAAGGTGGATCAGAAACTATTTAATTATAGTAAATAACCTTTTGTGTGTGTCTAATTCTGAACACACACACACGCACAGTTTTTTGTTTAGGAATTTAATCAATTTTCTGGTTATATGACGTCATAATTAAAATTCTGATGTGTTATGTCAAAAAAGGACATTTGCTTCATTTTTTTTTAAATATTCTCGGCTAACAAAAATATCTCCTATACTACCTGCTAGACCATTCCGTTTACTGCTTTAGAAATGAAATGTTTGAGTGGAATACCAGGGTTGAGTCATAATGGAATCACATTACAATTCAGAAGTTTCTTCGTACATCGAAATAACCCAAATTTGTCTCTCATTTATAAGTTCAAAAACACCAAGCAAGATGGCTATTGAAATACCACTTACGCCAAAATTATCTCTAGGAAAAAATCAGAAATGACAGACTGTCTATAGCTACTCGTTCATAATAACTACGAGTCTCTTGTTTAGTCAAGAGCTGTCCAAGGCCGTACAATTAATATTACTTAAAGGAATCAAACCGTCATGGTTGTGGGATTTTTCACGGGACACCATTTGCATGCATTTGGATAGTCTATAGAGTGCATAGCTACAAATATGAGAAAGAAGAACAAATAGATATTGCATAAATATCTCTCATAGCAGCATAGATATCAAAATTAATCTGCCTTTTATCGCAAGCTCAAGGTAGCTCGATGGGTTAAATCATAATAAGTTAAAAGGAACATGATTGTAACGTGCAGTTTCGCGTTGGGTGTTGGTTAGGTAGACTACTAAAAAACCTCGAAGTTGGGCACCAGTCTACCAGCACGTATGTCCGGCTTCGCTCTTGTATATGAGTGAGTGGACTCGGGCGGGGTATCGACAAAATACCACCAGAAAACCACCAAGCAACTTGATGGCTATTGTGCGGATCAGAAGGATAATTTGGGATCGGGAGTGAGAATGTGGGAAAGCTAATTTAAGGGAAGACTCACCTGTATCCTTTATGCACGTGACAAGGTACAATTGTACTTATTTCGCTTTAAATCTTAAATATTTTTATTTTCGCTTTGAGATGAATGCTTGATTATTTTATTTAGCCTCTATTGACATTTTTTTAGTCGATTTTAGTTATTTCCAACCAAAGCTTAGAACAGAATTATTTAATTACTCTGCAAAATCAAATAATACCCCTTAAACGGATGACAAAGGTACATTTGTACCTATGTATATTTACTGTGAAATTTTTGTAAGCAAAGCCAAGAAAATTAAAGATGAAATAAATTAAATCAAAAAACACTTATTTAAGCTCAAAAATTTATTTTTCTCTAATCCGAGTAACATTCCAAGCCGGTCAGCATTTCTTGTATCACTGAGAAAAAAGTAACATATACAATTAATCAAATTGAAAGTTTAATTTAACTTTTGTTAAATTTGTTTAAAATGATACATAATCCTATATAAATCATACCATTTGATATTGAATTAATAAATTAAGATAAAATAATTTTATTAAGTTAACTCATTTTATTTTATTATTTTAATACAATAACTTAAATATTATTTTAATACAAATTTATATAAAAAATATCTTCAGGTATTAAAACAATACTTTAAACGTAGTAAATATTGCTTGTTAGGAAATTTTTTATGAGACTTTTTCCTTTTGTTTAAATTAATAAATTTAACATATTAATTTAATACATTAAATAACATAAAATATAAAATCAATACCTTAAATATTAAAATCATACAAAACTCATATTATAATTCCGTTAGTTTGGCAATTATTGTACAAGTATAAATTATCAGTTCAAAAGTGAATTGAGTTGAATAACCATCCCGAGTTAAAGTGTTTCATTGATTTTAATATAATAATTAAATTTTTTACTAAATTTAATAACTTAATCAAGTTGAGATGTAACACATATGTTGAGATATAAGATTGTTGAGATATAACACATATGAATTGATTTGATTCGAAAATAAAAGGAAATATGGGAGATTGTGTTGGAAAAAGTGTGGTGTTGCAAAAAGTGTGTTGTCGGCATTATGAGCAATCAGGGAGTGAAAAAGAACCAGATCCATCGAGTGAGTTACAGTTAAATTGTAACACAACTATTGACTGCATCACTTAATATGTGTTTTAATTTTGGATTAATAATAGAAGCTTTTGTTTTATTTGCTTGTAAGTATATCTAGTATTGTATAAAATGCAATTTTGTTTGTACGTGTCGGATGATAAATAACATTTTCACAGACGCAAAATGTACGTAGTTTGCCAAATTACTAATGTAATTGTTAATTTCAGCTAATAATATGAATATTGCACATATAAAATAAATTTATTATAAGGAGCTATGTGAACTTTTTCCAAAAATTGGAGATAGAATTAACATCCGTGAAAAAATCACTAAATGGCGATCTGAAATGGTATGCATATATAAAATTGTATACAACAATAAACTAGAATATTTATTTTGGTGGGTATTGACTTCATTTATAAAAACTATTTAAATATTTCAGGGTTTACCACGAGTTTCTTCTATTCAATCCTGCTGCAAGAATGAGTCAGTTTCTGATAATGCCGTTTTGAATTTATGTCAACGTCATTACCTATAACATCAAATAAGTCATCTTCAATAGGTACAACATATTTTGATTTAGAACACGAGTTGAGTGTGAGCTATTTGGGAAAAATTATCCTCCACATTAAAGATAATGTTTGATCCGAATATTATCATAATAAGGAACCGGCCAATTGATGCAGTGGTTATGACTAATGAATTAATAAAAATTAAATTTTATGAAATGTTTTAACATAAAATTGAAAACAAAATTTGCATTTTAAAGTTACTTAAATTATTATTGATTTAAAGAGACCAAAAGTTACAAATTATAATAATGTAAATATTAAAATAATAAAAGTAATTATTAATACAACCTATTCGTAAAAATAGGATTAATAAGAATAAAGTATAATTTTTAACTTAATATGTATTAATTTTACAAATAATCTACATTACCGACGAAACTGCATTCATCTTTTACCCTTTAAATTAATACTAAATTCTGGTTATTTCTATACATTATCGTGTTATTTTAATATAAAGTTATAAATATTAATATAATAACAAACAATATGTAAAAGCAATAGTAGACAAGTATTGACCAAAATTAATACGAAAAAATATTAAATAATTGTTGATTCTACCCAAAATTTTTCTCAGTGATATAAACATTTATTTCTAGATGTTACATAATACACCTAACCTGGACACATTAGATTATATATACTCGTACTCTAGTCGCATTCCATTAAGTATTTGATCTTGAGACATAGTTTACGACTAATGTCATTGCATGAATTGGACAAAAAGGTTTGCCTTCAGTTTGAGTTGAAGGGTAACCTTGATTTGATCGTGATCATCATCTATATGTAAATACATATTGTTGACAATTTTACCAAACCTACATGGTTAGAGAGAGGCAAGGTCTATATAGAGAAACCTTTTCGATAGTATTTAATTTACTTTTATGTAAATCACTGGACACCTCATAAGTTATTTTCTTTAATTCGTTTAAAACTGAGTGATATAATTCTTGCTAAGCATCAGCTCAATTATTATTGGATCACAACGATATTCTTCAGTTCTTATCTCTTATCATACGAAACTTTTTCTTCCTATTATCTTATAATCTTTTATTTCAAGAAATTTTGTTTATTCACTTACATTTTGATTTATTATTTTTCCGTTTTGTACGAGTATGATTAATGATAAGTTAGTTCACATATACTATAATCACTTTGTAAGCTAGCTCAACCTGACGTTAAGTTTTGGCGTTGACCTAGCAGTTTAATCACTATGAGAGACGAATCGCATTTCGGCTTTGTTAATAAACAGACTAGCCACTGTTGGGGCTATTTCGTTTATTAACAAAGCCAGTGCTTCCAACAATGTGGTTCCAACAAGACGGCGCCACATCACACCTACATATCTGGTTCTACGATGCAACTGTTTCTTATTAAGGTTGTGATCTCGAACTGCATTAGCAATTTTGGATTTGGCCGCGACTTCGACCTTCAAACGGCCGACAAAGCTACTGCATGCAGCACGAAAGTGGGTCCACGATATTTTGTTTCATTCCCGGCGAAGTGCTTGCTTGAGAACGACAGTTTGTTATTTTTTTGTACCAACCTTGCTCTTCAAAATACCCCAAACTGAGAAATTGTTGGCCATTGGACAGTGGAAATGAACCGCGCTTTATGATTCGGCGCCGAGTCCTGTTGAAATGTCCAGGCTGTTACGGCGGCCCAAACAATCACCATTTTTCATATATTGCTCAATAACGAACGGTGACTCATCGGTGAGACCATGCATTTTATGGAATTTAAAGGCCTTTAGTCCAAGATGATATTTAAATCAGGAGACATTTTTCTGCGGCTACGGCGTGGATTCCGAGCCAATTTGGATTTTTGGTTCGCCATTGCGGCGTTTTGCAATGCTGCCAGTATCGTTATAACGATTTATGGTGCGATACACAAACATTTTATTCACATGCAGATGTTTTAACTGGTTAACAATCTGCGGCTGTGGTTTTCCAGCCAAATATAGAACTACACTATGATGCTTGAATTCTATGGCGGATAACTTTTTTTCTGAATATTTCCCACAGCTTTTGTACGCTTGTAAACAATGAAATGAACTGTCATTAGTGTAAACTTGAGCGCTCTGTCATTGGTTTGGCAGCAACGACAGTCTAAATTAAGTTGGTATAATACTTCGTGTCAGTCACACTGTATTTACATAGTTGATTTTCTCACTGTACAATAATGATATCAAATCTTGCTTCAATGTGTATGATTAGTATTGCAAAATTTCACTTTGCCAGATTTATTTTGGTGACGAAAAGAAAAATGTGGTTTGGTGGACGGTTTCAAAACTTATATCCGATGAACGTATTTTCTAAATATGAACTAAATATAATGCATGTGGGTAACCCCTTTTAAATTTAAGTCATTATCATTTAAAGATAAGGCATATCGTTTGTTGTTAAAACAAATCGATCATTTAAAAATTGTCTATTCTCAAGTATGTAATTTCATAACTAGATTTTATAAATATTATAAAAATTGGGTTGAGTACAAATTGTTAGTTAGGTGCTAATTGGTGGGACAACATTAGTGTTCAGCTTTATTGTGTTTCACTTCTAGTCAGCAGTATGCTAGCTATCTTAGATTTTTTGAATGGTGACGAGATCGAGTTCACATATCCTCATGTCACCAGTTCTTCTAGTAATTAATATTACGTTTGCCTTCTGCTGACTACAGCCATTCGTACAATCGTAGGTATCGTTTTGCTACATATTTTTATATCCTTCTTGTATTAATCCATTACTACAGTGATGTTGCCATTCAATTATTTGCGAATTTCAGGATGCTATTTCCGAGCGATTAATTAGTCTGATATGTGCTGATAGAATTTAGTGCTGATAGAGTTTATTATATAAGTAAATATATCAGTGTGTAGAGTCATTTGAAGAGGCTATTGGTTTGCGTCCTTGCTTGAGTTTTTGTTTGTGATATGTTCCTAGCGTCGAGTCTAGGTAAATTTAATTTAGGCTATGAATATCAATTAAAAATTAGTGATATGATCTATTTAGGGATTCGCTGACGTATAAATCATAGTAGTTAAATTGTTTTGAGTAGATAGCCAAGACAATAACCCATCTTTAAATTTCATGAGACACATGATATCATTTCAATAAGCATACGACATTCTTTCACTATCATTCTTGATACTCATATTTTTAGTGTAGGTTCTTATTGATCTATAATTACACCAATTAAATTCCTCTTATAGTAAAATGATATTATTTTATCTATATTATATATAACACCAAACAGTTTAGTTTAAATAGCACCATTTGCTGAATTTGTTTGTACATATTTGTTGATATTTGTCTTGCAATATATGGATATCATATGTATATATCTTGAATAATTTGATAAATTTTAATACCATTGATAAATGTTTTGAATGTTTTGAAAACATTTGAATGTTTTATAATATGTAAAAATTGGAGCGGATGGTATTGGGTTCGAATCTCGATAGCGGCAGGTTGTAAGTAAACGGGATTTTTTACCATTTGATTACAATCGGTAGACCTATAGCAGTACTTCCTCGATTTGGCTATATATAATGGCGTAAAATAAGACTCTGGCGTAGAACATGAGAACCTCCAGTCTTAGACACAGGGGTAGATGGTTCAGTAAAAGGAATTACAGGATGGCCTAACATGCACTCTATTCCCGATTTGGTGGAAAAATGAGCTACCACTTTCGGATTTTTGGCACGATCTTCTATAGTCGGCATGGCCAATTGTTTGCCTAGATCTTGTAGAAAAATGCGTCGACTTTGTGAAGATTTGGTAGTTTCTGGGTTGTTTTCTTTGTATAGTATAAATGCAGCGAGAGCAGCGACATCCACTATATTGTAGAACATAGCCTGCGGCCACCGAAGCGTCTTACGTTTTGTCGTATAATGCGTCACCATCTTGTCCATGTTATCAACCCCTCGTTTGATAGCGTTGTAGTACAAAATCATTTCTGGTTTATTCTTTGGACCATCCGTATTTTTCGTACTGTGCATCGTCGACAACAAGGTAACAATGCGGTTCCTTTTTGGCAAGTACGAGCAAATGCTGACTTTTCCATCTTCGCTGAATCCAAACTGGGATGAAAATTCTTCCTTACTTGCACATTTCTTGAATTCCCTTGGGATGCAAGTTTTGTTTTGTTTGAGAGTGCCTACCATTGTCAACTGCCATGAAAGTAACAAACGCGCTAAAGGTAGTGCCGAAAAGAAATTGTCCATAGTAACATTCCGCCCAGAACTTTTAAATTGATGGCATAAATCGCGTACAACTCGCTGTCCCTGATCCTTTTCTGGTTCATCAGGTCCCTTTCCTGTGTACAATTGACCGGTGATGGGGTATGAGTTTTTTGCGTTACAAACCCAAAATATTTTTAAACCATATTTTGACGGCTTGGATGGTATATATTATGTGAACCGTGTCCTGCCTCGATAGGGAAATAGTTGTTCATCAACGGTCACACAATCCGATGCTGTGTAGTGTGCTCTTAAATAAGCATTTAAGAGCAGCCAGATATCACTGATAGCAGCTGCTTTATCTGCCTTCAAGCGTTGAGAACGGGTGACGTCGTTGTCAAATCGAATAAATCGGGATATCCCACGAAATCGGTCGATCGACATGGTCGCTCTGTACAGTGGATAAGAATCCACATGCCACAAAACGCTGTGGTGTTTCGAATTGGAATGATGATGTACCCCCATTGTAATTAACGTTCTAATATAGGCGTAAAATTCTTTTGAGGTCAAACACTTCCAGGTTTTGGAAGGTTTTCCGGAATTATTAGCGTTCCATTCTTCAAACGTTTTGAGAGCTTTCCGATTTGATTCGCGTTCAATTATATCTACCATCACCTCCGAAAAAATACATTTGAATGTATCACCAACAGACAAAAATTTTGTTGAAGAGACTGGTCCTGGTTTATGAGGGAAAATATTTTGTTTTTGTATCCGAGTAACAGCCGGTGGTATTTGCGTCCATACCGTACCATCTTTAGTTATAAGACCGGGAACTGAAGATACGCTACCATGAAAAATTTCTTTGTCTTTATCATTATCCTCATTTGTCTCAGATTCTTCGGGAGCATGTTCATCGTTTAGCTGTATTTCAATATCTGATGCATTGTAGGCGGGTTCAACATCCGATAATTCATCAATACCTTGAACACTTGGTAGACGTGGAGGGAACCATTCATTTTCAGAACCATTATCTTCAAGATCCATTTCATCGCCGGTGCTTACTTCATCGAACAAACGAGATAAATATGATTTTTGTTGATCATAGCTTAGTCTGTAAAATACCGAATTAAAACAAAAGTAGTAATACCAAATGCTCGGTATGAAACTGGTGAATTAGAAAAATGATCAAACTTACCGTGCGAATGCAACTTGAGATATTTCGTCTATACTTACATGCGACTTTTGATATTGCACAGAATACCTATATATATTCACGAAACAATTTACTTATATACATATATATACGAGTATATTCATATATTCGCTCTCACCAAATTATCGATTACAAATGACTCAAAATTAGTATTGCACAACTGTAAAAACAATTACCATATAGAAAACAAATAACAAATTACCGTTATTATTCGTAATTTTAATTTTAAATAGATTCCTTTTTCCATAATGCAGGTGTTTAAGTTGCTATATAACCAAGGCATACTATGTAAATTCAAAAATCACAAAAATAGTGCATTCCCCATACTAAACGTATGAAGGTACAAATGTACCTCTGCCACTTACGATATGATGTAAAATTTGTCAATCACATCATAAAGGGTATTGCCGGGCTGCGTGTACTTCCGTGCCGACACGTTATCTCGACTGCTCTAGCAACATGGACACCATCACTATATGCTACTTTGTTTCTATATATATATATATATATATATATATATATATATATATATATATATATATATATATATATATATATATATATATATATATTTATTGTCCCCAATAAACAATCGGTGTAGCTCACAAACGTTTTACAGACTTATTTATTGGGTCTTCTACAAAACTTCAAACAAACTTCACCATTAATTTGGCTATTTCAGTATTCTTTTTTTATGTGTAATGTGTACATCAGAACGAAAGAAATACTGAAACACCAACACTCAAAAATTATAAATTCACATTTATTATCTCAATTACATAGAAAATAAAATTATACAACAGTCTGGATGCGAAAATATCGTCTGGTCGTCATCCACCTTTTGATTTTTCTATCTTATTTCCTTACTATAATTCATATAGTTTTTCTTTTCTCACCGTCACCTTTGACGGTCCAAATTATACTGTCCCTCTTCAGTTTTTTTTCGCTGACCATCACGGCTCTTGTTTTTGCCCCCCCTGGTAAGTGTTTCACGAACCTCTATTTCAGCTACTCGAGATTTTTGCAACATTTCGAAATTCTCGAGCGTGACTTGGCACATTTTCTGCCGTACTCGTATATGCCATCTATTTTGTTATTTCTTTATGATTTATTCTCTCCCCCAGAATCGTGGTTATTTAATCTTTATAAACGGTTTCTGGTGCCTCTCTCGATGGTTTCTCGCAGCATTTTTTGCATGAAAAAGACAAAAATGAATATACTGGCTTAAACCCAACCTCGACATTTGTTTGGTTTTTATATTTTTTTTCGATGCTATACGCGTGAACACAGTGTGGCGGGAGCGTAAGGTCTTAGGAGATGGATGAGGGCATTGACTGGATGTGGGAATTGATTAAAACCAAAATATCTACAATTTGAGCTTGCTCGGTGGCTTTGTTTAAGCAATTTAACCTACCATACCAAGCAACGCTACATGATATGGCTATATCAGTCCTCGAAACAACCACCATTACATGTAGCCTACTACACTTACAAATGAAGTGAATAACTCTGGAGAATTCATTACCCATTCTCTGTTGCAAAACAAATGTTGCAACGATTAGAATTATTTTACAACAAAGCACTGATTCACAAGTTACGGTTAAAGTTTGTGAGACCCAAATCATGCCCTTTTATAAAACCCAAATCATGCCAATTGCATAATTCAATATGATTATGGCATAGGTACCTTCTAAAGCAGGATCTCAATCTAACATGACAGAATAACTGTCACAAGTGAGAAAGCTTCTATTTGCTGACTCTCATCAATAATCCTCTCAAAACAAAAACGGTTTATTTTGGCATATCGTCACCTGAAAATTGTTTGGTCCATACACCATATACTTTATTCTCGAGAAATCGACTTTTTATGTTTGAAACGAAATATACCAAAACGTAGAGTTTAAAATCAATTTAATAGAAAAGATATCGCTTACATTAGGGTGCAATAATTGGAATTTTCCAGAAACACAAATTTTTCAAAGTGGTCCATATCCACACTTTTACACTAATTTGTTCATTTTGTAGAATATGGACCGAACAGAATTTGATATGGAACAATCTAGTTTTAATAAAGTTGTTAAATTTCATTCCAAAATTTATTTTATTTTTCATTTATTTTATTAATTAAATTTAATTTATTCACAGCATTTATCTAATCATAAAATAATAATGTTGATCAAAATGTTTCTCACAGCTTCAAGTTAAATAAATTAAATAAATCAGCTAAACTGCATCTATTTTGTTTTATTGTTTTTGAATAGAGCCTTAAGATACTGTACATCTTCCGTTGGCAGAAAAAGAAAAAGATCAGAAATATCTTTCAATTTCTCCTAAGCAATCGGGTTTTGCCAGCGTACCAATTTCAGTACTACACAGATTTTTTGGAGTGGGAATCACATTTCTAGTTCCTTTTTTTGTAGTGAGCAAGTTTTGTATATTTTCTTGAAATGAAAAATTGATTTTTAAGGTGAAAAAACCACTTTCCTCTTGCTCGTATTCAAAATAGATTTAATTTAAAAAAATGGAACTATACTAAAATCTAGCTTGCCAGCCGGATTTGAATCTTTATATATTAAACGAGCAATAATTGTATGTACACTTATTGGCAAAAGTTTACGTACAGGAAGCTTCTTCTTTATTAATGACAAAATTTTCCAGTACCTAAAATTTACATCACAAATTTTTCGTTCCGTTTTAAAACTAGTGTGCACACTATAACCATACATAGTAAGAAGAAAAAACAATCAATTGTTTCTTTTTATTTACAGAAAAATCCTTTAAAATTTTCCATTAACAAAAAAATGATGCGTAATTTTACATACACTGGTATAATGTACCGTTATTTTTGTTTATATTGCTTCATCAGTGCAATATTTCAATCAGTCCTTGTTTTAGCTCGACAAAGGTTATCTAATGTGAATATTCAGAAGTGACAAGTTTTTTTTATAAGCAATGAGAACAAAAAGTAAAGATACGTCCGAAGAAATGAGAAAGTTAATAATGAAGCTAAGAGCTGAGGGTAATTCGCTACAACAAATTGCCGAAATTGTTAGTAAAAGTCGTTCTACCATTCAAACGATACTAAGAAAAGTTAACATCAATGGTTCCGTGGCTTCAAAACCTCGTACTGGGAGACCTAGAAAATTTGATAATGCTGAAACTAGAAACATTGTACGTAAAGTAAAGTTTGATCCTAAAATTTCGGCAAATAAAATTTTAAAAGAAGTAAATATTAGCACTGGGAAAACATGTCATCGTACTACAATTACGAGAATGCTAAACAGAGCTGACTATAGAAGTCGTATTGCCAGAAGAAAGCCATTCATTAATAAAATAAATGCAAGTAAAAGACTTATATTTGCCAAAAATCATGTAAAGTACAGTCAACAGTCTTGGAACTCAGTAATATTTAGTGACGAGAGTAAATTTAACATTCACGGTAATGATGGTCGAACACGGGTTTGGAGGACACCTAATAGAGAGCTGGAAAAGCGAAATATCGTTGGGACTGTAAAACACGGAGGAGGTAGCGTCATGGTGTGGGGCTGTATGTCGGCCAGTGGAACAGGAAATTTAGAATTTATTGAGACCACGATGAATAGATTTGGTTATCTTAACATTTTGAAAAACAATTTATTAAATAGCGCACAAAAGTTGAGACTAGAAGCGACCCTAAACATACATCAATGGTCGTAAAGGAATGGTTATTGTATAATGTTCCAAAACAGCTTAAATCACCTCCGCAGTCCCCAGATATGAATCCCATAGAACATCTATGGGATGAATTAGAGAGAAGCTTAAGCGGGCACTTCAAACCGAGTGGGCTAAAATTGAGCCGACAACTACAAAGAAGTTGGTGGATTCAATGCCAAGGAGAATGGCAGCAGTTATTAAATCTAAGGGCGGACCAACCTTGTATTAAATCAATAATTATTTCATTTAATTATGTTCACACCAGAAATATTCTAATTCTGTATGTACATTTTTGCACCATAATTTCAGTAGTTCCTTAATGAATTGTTATGTTTCTTTTGTTTTTAACCAAACATTTTCTATTATAATATACAGTAAGAAGTATTATAATTTATGAAATAAATAATTTTGGAAAAATGTGACTTAAAATTTATAGTACATACAGTAAAACAAAAAAATGTCTACTGTATGTAAACTTTTGCACATGAGTGTATATGTATTTGTTTATTTTTTCTGAAAATTGGCATACTACCATTTTCCGGTGTGAAAAAACGATCTAGATAGGTCACGAACTTG
Organism: Tipula lateralis; assembly: GCA_963932295.1. Taxonomy (NCBI): domain Eukaryota; kingdom Metazoa; phylum Arthropoda; class Insecta; order Diptera; family Tipulidae; genus Tipula; species Tipula lateralis. The sequence goes on along the minus strand of OZ010737.1, from coordinate 49,859,256 downwards.
GGAAAATTCGTTTATGGCCTTAATTTTGGAAAAACATTTTTCATATGAATGACGTCACAAATACTTTGAATACATTTTTTCGATCAAAGTAACCACTTTTCGTTATTGAATTTTTGATTGAATTTTCTAATTTTAATTTCTTTTTATCGCATAAATTGCAATTCAAACGCAATGCACACTATATTAAAAAATATAATGATATACAAATAAATAATATTCTGCATGGAAAACAGGTTGAAATTGTGGACAGTATTTTACGTGCAGCCAATGACTCTAACTATTTGAAACAAAATGTTTTTTCATAGATGGACCAGGCGGTACCGGTAAAACCTTCGTGTTTAAGGCCTTATATCACTTACTTTGTGGCCAAAATCGCAAAGCAAAATGTATGGCATTTACTGGAATCGCTTCAACTCACACAAGACATTTGGTCTGAAAGTTCCGCTTTCGTCAGATTCAATTTCCAGCATTAAACCTGGTTCAGTCAAAGCTACAGAACTCGCTCAAGTTGATCTTTTCCTTATGGATGAGGCAGCGATGTTACCAAAGTATAGTTTACAAAATATGGATCAGTTGTTGCGGTCTATTGGAAATCCAAACTTGCCATTTGGAGGGAAAATTTTAGTCGCTGGAGGTGATTTCCGGCAGTGCTTACCTGTTCAACTCCGAAGCAACCGTAGTGAAACACTCGATTTGTCTATAAAAATAATCATCTCTGGAAGCATTTCAAAAATTTTTCGTTAAAAAAAATATGCGTGTCGATCCGGAACAGGAAGCATTCGCAAAGTACATCCTGAAACTGGGAAATGGAAATCTTCCAAAAAATGATTTCAATGAAATCGAACTACACTCTAAAAAAAATTAGTTGAAATTTACTTCATTAATTGAGTGTAACAGGTTACATACAATTATTGCAGTAAAAACAATCATGCAAAAACTATTCAACATCTCATTTAGTTATCACCAATTCAATAAACAAATTTAAACAAAAACTGCATTAAAATAACTCGAAAGTTGTTTAACTTTAACTCAAAAATTGGTAAGTTTTAAGCAATCATTAATTGTATTTAATTACAATGCTTAGATTTAAGAATTTTGTAAATTAAATTCCAACAAACTAGATACTAATTTTCAACAATCATTGATGATATTTGACGGTAAAATTGTTGAGAATATTCAGTTAAATGTCAATATAATGAATTTATAACAATTGGTTGTTTGAAAGCATTGCATTTATTTTTATTTTATTTTATTTAAATTATTAATTTATTTTTATAACAATATTATAAACTTATTTGAGCTTGACTATTATCTCAATCTAAATCGAATCTAAACCAAGTTTGCGAAATTCAATCCAGATCTTGGTTACATTCATATCATAAAATTTCGATATTTCCAAAATCGTCTCAAATAATGAAGCAAATGTTGTAATGCTGACCTCCATTTATTCAACAAAAGTAAAGTTGGGATTTTATACATTTATCTATGAGAGTTATAATTTAATGTTATAATTTTATCAACACAAATATTGCTAAAATTAGCTTACCAATTATTGCAAATAGTCGTAGAAATAGACTAGATAATGTCCTCTATCAAAATATTATTTTTTATTTTACTAATGTCATGTCGACAGAAGCGTGTGGCTCTTACTAAAACATCAATTGCATAAAACCTACTATAATCCGTATTTTTGTTAACTATTTAACATTATATGTTTAATAATTAACAAATAAAAATTTAAAACAATATGTTTGTTGATTTTTTAACAATTGATGAAATTACTAAGAATTAATTGTTGAATATTCTAATTTTTAATTTATTGTTCAAAATGTTGAATAATAAATTAAAAATTCACGTATTATATTAAATGAACAGAAAAAACTACAATAATTAAAGTAATATTATCAAACTTTCATTTAAAATTAATCAAATTTATTAGAGTGTACCTGAGGATATAATTTCCAGTGGTAATTTAATCGAAGAAGTATTTGGAAATTGCCTTGCGAATCTAAATTACGAAGGAATGAAGGAACGTAGTTTTCTCGCGCCGCTGAACAAAGAAGGCAGTAATATTAATGCTGAAATCGTCGATCGTCTCCCAGGAGAATACAAATCGTATAAAAGTTTTGATTCTGTAAAGGATTAACAGGAAGGAGGTATTGAATTCACGCCAGAATTTCTTAATTCGATTGAAATTGCTGATTTGCCACCCCATGAATTAAAACTAAAGAAAAATACGATAATTATGCTAATGCGTAATTTAGATATTTCGGAGGGCAAGTGCAGTGGAACACGCCTGATTGATACCGAATTATGTAACAACGTAGTTAAAGCAAAAATAATTACTGGGGAAAAAGCTGAACCAGAAGTACACATTCCTCGAGTTATGCTCGATTCCAGTAAAGGTCAACTTGGATGTACAATACAACGACATCAATTTTCGCTTCGAACAGCGTTTGCGATTACCGTGCATAAATCTCAAGGACAAACGTTCAAATTTGTTGGCATCGACTTGCGTACACCTGTCTTTAATCACGGTATGTTGTACGTAGCATTTTCCCGTGTTAAACGACAAAATAGCTTGAAAGTTCTGTTACCAACTGAAAATGAACGTCGCACGTATAATGTTGTGTGAAAAGAAGCATTGAACTCTCCTGATCTAAATTCTATAAGTCTTGATATTAACAGCGATGATTTCCCAGTCGAATACAATAAATAAAATTAAATTAAATTAAAGTTGTTTTACTAAAGTGTTTAAAAAACTTTCTTTCTTTTTCCGAGCAAAGCTCGGACCCCGGAACTAAACTTTAAAGGCTGTATGCTTCATTTGCATTATGACCAGTGAATCGTTTTTAAAATTCATTTTTTAAGTAGTCAAACAAAACGAAGAGGACTGTGTATTGCAAGATTCTTCAAATATCGATCAATAGTCGAGTGTCAACTTCCTATATGATCGAGTGGCCTGGTTCTGAAATTATTTTGAATTATTGTCTCTAAATTTTTATTAGAGTTCAAAAATATTTTAAGTGCTGTTGACGTTTAATAAACGGAAAATCATATACCCCAGTCCATAGGTCACAGTACATTATTTTTTATTATTCAGAATTATGGCTCTACACGGTTAGAAATGGTACGCCGCTTTTAACTAACAACACCATCTTAAAAAAGGACCGGATCAAAATGTTATTAAATTGAACTTCATTTTGGGAAAACTCATTTTTTGATAAAATAACTCCAAAATAAAATTAAAATATTAAACAATTACCCGAATGTGAGTTACATATTTCGTGAGTTGATTTTAGCAACATAATTCGTCAAAGAGGTTAGGTTTGTGAATTAAACTTATTTTCAAATTTTTGTTAAAGAAAGATTTTATGCAAAGTTAGTTAGAAATATACACTCCGTCTAAAGATTTATTTTAACTCTTTTAAGGAAATAAATATGTAGCGGAAAAATAACTATATCGGATAGATTTTGTAGTTATTAATGATAACTTAACAAAGTTATAAATAACACTTGAACATAGTTTTAGGCAATATTGAACTCCAATAATATAACAAATTTAACTTCGATTTATATATACATTTTACTGTTAAGAGAAGTAAATCTAATATATTTTAAAGAAGCAATAATAACTCATTTGTGTATTTTTAATGCTTTATTTAGAACAAAAATGATAAATATAAAAACAGTTCACTAATTTCTCTTTTAAAGTGAATGAAGTTCTCGAAGCTTTAAATTTCATCCAAATGTTATATGGTGTAATGTTGGTTCGAGTTGTTTGGACACTTATATGATATTCCCTGCCCTTCAAGTTTAAAATTCGGTAAATTAAATAGGTTTAATTTTAAATTTATCACCTATGAAGAACTCCATTGACCGATGGTGAAATATTTCTCTAACATACGATGCCTTCACAGTGATCATCTAAGTAAGTAAGGATTAAAGTAAATGCACTCCATAAATGTATTCTTTGTTATATAAGAGAATTATGTTACCTTAATTTCTATAATTAACAGACACCCTTTTCGTTCAATGTCGCCACAATAATTTCAAATTAATTCAAGTTTGATGGAATTTCGGAGCTTAAGTAAAAAATAAAAATGTGTAAAATAATAAGTAAAAACAACTTCAAATTAGAGCATGTTTTCATAATTACCAATGATATTGCTTCTATATGAAATATTTTCTTCTCGGTTCCATAGTAATTTCTGATGCCGTGTTTGTCACGAGTTTCATTTTACTGTCATGTCTTGCAATTTTAAGTAAAAGAGATTCGTTTTGTTATTTCTAAGGCTTTTAATAATAAATATGTCAAAGCATAAGAAAATTTATACACATTCAATGCATCAGCTCACATTGATATTCTACGAAATACGTGTGCTTGCAAGCGTTTTACATAGGTAAAACTGTTCTTCATATAAGTTTAATTACGGATTAAATTTAACTTTCAATTTTCACTTTTAGTATTATAAACATAGCCGAAATATTAATTTTAATCAAACTATATTTACAAAAATATTTATTCCACCACTGACACAGCAAACATGTCTTATTCAATCAAAGCTAGAACTGTAATGATTTTTTCGTTTGGCGTCCTTTACGAAAAATTAAAATTATTCCCGATTCGGGCTTAGCTTTCATGGAGCGACATTTAAAAAACAATTTTAAGTCCTATACGGTAACGAATAATTATACATTTTACTATTTTCGTTAGCGAGTTAATTTTAGCAACGTTTTAATTCGTTACAAATATAAATCGATTATTCTAGAAAATTAGGTACTTTGGTATGTGAATTCCATCAGTATTTTGATAATTGATTTTCAAATAAAGTCTAAATTGAGCTTACTCAAATTTTAGGCGATGAAATATCGTACACAATTGTAATTTCTAACATAATAAAAGTTATTGAAATTGGCTTGCTTGAAAAAATATTTATGATTATACGAGTATGTTTTCTGCTTTACCAAATCAATCGAGATGAACAGACATCAATATTTTGTGTTCATTTCATACCATATGTTTCATATCATATCAGAAATCCCAAATTGAACTTTGACGGATTGAATTTTGGCCGTTCTTTATGATTTCTCCATGATTATCAGTAACGTGTATAATGCGTCCCATGATAATTTCTTCGGATCACCTTTGCAATGGTTTTCGTTATTTAAAATGGTTTAGTAGAGACCGATAAACGAAAATAATAAATTCTACACAAATAAATAGCTAAAATTATTAATCCTAATAAGTTAATTGTATTAACTTTTTTCGATTCCCAAATTTGGAACTACATTTAGGAATTAAACTAAATCTAATAGCAAAATGGTGTTAAATTTCAACTCCTATTCAATTTAACTACACGTAACGATATTTTGGATAAAAGTTATTTACTTTTTGGGGTTATTTTTTAAGACCTTGAAATGTTATTAATTTCAGTATTGGAAAAGAGTTAGATTAATAATAACTTCCATGAATTTTAACTCACCGTTCGGGAAGAACGTCCCATTTTTTACTGTGTATCTGTGTAAAAAAAATACTTTGACTTTTCACTTTGAGGTTGTTAGGAACAATGACTGAAAAAAAATTTTCCTTCTCTTTATATAGCAAGGATCCGTCAAATAACTTTTTTTTTTGAAAATGCTATAAAAAAACTACTGAATATTTGCTCAAATATCTTTTTTTATTTAAAAGTAAAATCCTTCCGGTTAATAATGGAAAATAATTTCATTCAAATGGCTGCCTCGGCTGGCTATGCAGTAGCCTACACGATCGGTCCAATTTTTAAGCACATTATCGATTTTGTGCAGCTGTATTTCACCAATGGCTTCACAATTATAGTGCTTTAAAGAATCAATTGTCTCTGGCTTGTCGGCGTAACACTTATCTTTGAGGGCGCCCCACAAATTATAGTCCAACGGTGTCAAATCGCAGCTCCGAGGTGGCCAAACGACATCAGCTTTGCGGCTGATAATGCGATCTTCAATAACAGGGCGCAAAACATCGAGTGTAGCTTTGGCAAATGTTGCCAATATCATCCTCTACAATTTTTGTGAACAAAAATTCGTTCAACATGGCCCAATAACGATCCCCATTGACTGTAACGGCCACTCCTTGCTCATTTTTGAAGAAAAATGGAACAATTATGCCTCTGGACCAAAATCCGCACCAAACAGTGACTCGTTTTGGGTGTACCGGCTTTTCAATGTATGCGTGCGAGTTTTCCGTGCCCCAATTGCGACAATTTTGCTTGTTTACATACCCGCCAAGATCAAAATGAGCTTCATCCGAAAAGATGTTTTTTTTGGCAAAATCGGCATCTTCTGTAAGTCGATCGCAGGCCCACTCAGCGAATCGAAAACGCATTGGATGGTCAGTTGGCCTCAATTAATGAACCAATTGGACTTTGTATGGCGTCATACCAAGGTCTTTATGCAAAATTCGTCTCAATGATGTCTCCGAAATGTTCGATTGTTGAGAACGACGGTGAATTGATGTTGATGGCGCATCACGCACACTTTCAGCCACAGTATCAATATTCTCGGGTGTACGCACTATTTTTGGCTTTTCACGCTTTGGTTTATCGATACACAACCATATTCGTTCAGCGGAAGGATAATACTAATTATCTGTCAAATCAGACATGAGCTAAGTGTTATCATTCATGAAATAAGCACTAGTTGAAAAAAAACTTTAGATGGCGGACCCTACTTTTGCGTTTTTAACATTCTGTGAGATATGAATATGGAACAAATGTTATGTAATTTTTTAATTTTTCCGCTTGTTCCATATCCAATGCACATATACTCGAGGAACAAACTAATTTTTATAATATTATTGAATAATTGTTCCAGTGGGCGTTTGGCTCCAACTAATCGCAGCAAATGTTTTTTCTCTAAATATATTAGTTTTTTATTCCATACGTCAAAAAACGGGATATGGACCAAATAATAATTATAAATTATTAAAAATGTGGATATGGAACAAACTGAGTAGCCAATATCTCAACAACGGTTACGAATTTGAATAATCGGACTACAGATTCTGAAAGAGCGGAATATTTTACCTTATTCTGCATTATTAGTTCAAAAAACACAAATTTGGCGTATGGACCAAACTAATAATCAGGTGACGATACATAGTTTGCTTACCATAACCTGACAAATGGCGCAGTGATTTTAGAGCGGGTGCTGCCAGGTTCGAATCCCAATAGGAGCAGGATACAAAAGGGATTTTCACCATCTGATTACGATGGGTGCTGAAAATGAACACATCTTTCATCTCCTGTTTGAAGTGCAAAGTTCATGGATCCACTCACTCATCTTTCATTGCAGTACTATAGGCTGGCATGAAACTTTTCAAAGTGCAGATGGAGTGCAAAGTGTAGAATTTATAAGCTTTTACGTAAATCGGATCTATAGCCGTATGTCCTCCATTTGACTCCAAGAGCGATGTAAATAAACAAACTTCGAGAGATTTGGGAAAGCATTGAGCACCAAAATAGATTGCAAAGATAGAGACTGACCGACATACAGAAGCAACACTCTGATTAAAATGATAAAGTGACTACTGTACATTGAGCTTTAAAAATAAAGATTAAAACGATAAACATATCACTTTCAATGATATTAAAGTTGAATGACATTTCAATTAAGCCAAATCACATTAATGTATTCAAACTAAATCTTGAACTCAAAGGAATCCTTGTGGTTGGGGAATTCCCAAAGTTGATTATTTTTATGGAATAATATTGCATATCTAGTCTTAAAACTATTTGATAGTTTTCCAAGTTTTTTATTATTACTGTTGGAAGGGGGATATACGTCTTAAATGAGCTTTAGTAACTTTACTGAAATTCAACTAGAGTATTGATGTGTTTGTGATAGTTAAATTTTGTCGAATGAGTATGAGTTTGAATTTTATCGAGTTGATGAAATATACACCGAGTGCTTTTCAATTATGAAACAAAAAAACGTTCAGTGATGCTGAGCCGTAGTGGATGGTTTGACGCTTTGAAAGATTTGACATCATTGGTTCTTTGAACAGTATAAATAGCTAAAATCATAAATAGTCGGATCTTTCAATATGGAACAAAGTTTAGAACACCACATAAACTACAACTCGTGACAGTATTTGAACTTGTGTTTTAATGTACGCTCTGTATTGGGTAAACCACAGAAGATTTCAAAGCTCATTACAAACCACCGTCCAGCATATTGTCATCGATTATTCACCGCAGTACTATATTCCCACATAGATCAAAAACATATTATCATGGCATCTATTCTAAGGTGACAAGAGTCTAAATAAAACACAAACTTACTTTTTAAGCACGCCAGTTTCATTTTATTTTTAGGTTTTGGCCAGATTTGTCTAGTTACGCACAACTTACCATTCACAAATCTCTCAGCTTCCAGCACCTAATAGGAGGCGAGTTACCACCAAACTATGGTGTCTACTCTCACTAGGTGGATGTTGAAAATATCTGCCATGGCCATAATTGAAGTGTTATAATGGAAACTAATCCGTCCCTTAAATGTTAAAATCAGAGACGGAAAGAGCAAAGATAAAATCATTGTTAGAATCATCTTTAAAAAAAGTTCAGAAATCTTCGGACATAACCATAAGCTCTCTCTTTGGAGAGTATGCCAGTCATAAAAAGTCTCATCAGGATAGTGATATAGTCGATTTCGGTTCAGCTAATCCCTGTTTCGCAAAAGAGTTGGGTGGAGTATCCGTCAACTGTTTCTTAATTTAAAAAATGTAGGAGAGTGAGATGGAGCTTAATATTTGCAGAGGTTAAGTACGTGTTCTGATTAGTGTTTATTCATATACAAGGAAATTAGTTCTGTAAACCTCCACAGAGTTAAAATTGAGAATGAGTCGGATGACTTAAGTATAGAATTGTACGAGATTTCAAACTCCAACTTTTACCAATTTGGTTTCTGCATCAAAAGCGACATATAGTAACCTCTTTACTCTTTTTGTATTATGTTAGTTATCAAAACTGATTTGCTTTTACAGATAAAACCCACAACGGAGAAATTTGTCAACCTGAGGTAGTTGATATTTTAAAATCAGCTCATTTTTATGAGGTTTTACATGTAATCCACAACTAGGGGCACATCAAATCGAAACTTCTACCAACCACAAATATTGCGGTGTTGCTGCACTCACAAATCTGTTGGTGAACGACAACCCAGATGATTTGTCACAATCCCGTCCTGCCTGAGTCACCTTTTTACCACCAAAATTGCAAGTGGTTGTGAGCTAGATTCACTTCTAACACTGTTATCGTTCGTAATCTTTAAGGGACCATTGATTTTAAACAGTTTCTCTACTCTTTATCTTTGTAGTTCACGTGAAACTATAACTGTGTGATGTAAGAAACAGTTCAAAAGGTCTTTTAGGTCTAATATTTTGATTTCCGTGATTGATTGAGATTATTAGGAGCTACCCGAAAGAACAGAACTGCACCTTTTAAAGCTAAACTAATATAATCAACCTTTACCTACATCAACTGGCAAACCACTCATGCAAATTGTAGAGGCCCAAAAAATAGAAAAAATTTCGGGGTTCGAACCAGATTTGTTGGATAGTACTTTCAATAGTCTTCTACTCACTTGGTTAAATTAATCAAGGGTACTGCCAACATCAGACTACATGGTACAATCATATACAGTAAAAGGATTTGATTCTTAACAATAGGATAAATTAGGTACACACACATCACATATATAATCTCGAACAGAATGTTAAAGGTTACATTATTCCAATAATCATTTCCCATTTTTATTTGATAGTTTCCAGCTTGTTCAACACGCAAAATAAATCCTAGCCGAGGAAGACAAAACAAGAATATCCAAATGAAATTTATTCGTGTGGAAAACTCTTCATTTTATATACAGTTGGAATTTTTTTTGGTTTTGCTTTGGTTTTTCCAGCATTTTTTTTTTTGTAACTCGGTTGGTACCGAAGGATAAAATCCAAAAATCTAAACAAAAGCAACAAACGACAGAAGGATACAAAACAGGAGGATTAAATTTTTAATTCATGGTTTATTTTAGTTTTGTTTAGGTGAATGGAAATTTATTTAACATTTTCAAATCCGTTTATTTGAATTTGATGGGATTTTCAGGAAATCTACATGCACGAGCATAGAGTTAGACGATTCGAAACAATAGCGTAGATCGTTTTTTTTTGTGTTGAATGTCGAAAAAAGGATTTTTGACCGTAAATTAAATTTGTACTTAAAGAAATTTTCCATTTGTGAGCTTGGTTACAGTTTTTTGTTTCACTCCCAATTAAATTGAACACAATGTAGATGCTGGTGTGCAACACAGATTATCTGTTAATAGAACTACGCCAATAAGTTTATACACAATGGAAGCAATTAACAGTGGCAATGTGTGTATCAATTTATGGGATGTTGACTCAACCGTCGTCTAACAATAACATTATAGTTTGAAGAACGGTGAGCTTTAAGTTTAATTAAGTTTTCATATACTGATGATTCATAGATAACAATGTTATTCTGTACGCATGTTGGTTCAATCTGTACGCATGTTGGTTTCAAAGCTTGGTACGCATGTTGGTTCAAAGCTTTATTGTTGACTGACACATTGTTGACTTATTTGAACCAGAATCTGTTTACAGTTTCTTTCGCTACAACAAACAACTATTTTCGGCTGAACTTACATATGTAGCAAATCAATGCTTAAAACAGCCGCTTTTGAAAAAAAATAAACGATTCCGATTGGCTGCCAAAGTCATCCAAAACGACATGTTTGTCGACGACCTGTAATTTGATTAAACTGTCTACAAAATCTTTAAGAAATACAAACATAGGCTATGGAAGTGCTAGGGCTGGATTGCCAGTAGTACGGAGCCAAAAAATATGTTTGTCTAAGACTTATTATAGTGGAGGACGCCTCGATCTGCACTTTCCTATACTGTAACATCCTACTCTACTCCAACTCACTCATCCTATTTCAGACTATAGCATAGAAGATACATGCACACTGAACCATAGGTACACCTTACCAAAATTCATCAAGAATATTAGTGTGCTAATGAACGAAGATTAGCAACAAAGATTATTTCGACCGACCAAATGGTTAAGGAGAGAGAGGTCAAAGCTGCTGCAGTTAGAGCGGAAGTTACAGGGTTCGATAGAGACAGGATATAAAAGAGTTTTTTCACCATTAGACTTAGGACAGTGCAGACGAAGACATCCTTGTTGGAGTGCAGGAATCATGACCTGACCCTACTAGGCCTGGCTATATAGCTATATAAATATATGCAATGTGCAGATTATTCTACGTTTATCGGATTTCTAGCCGTACGTCCTTGATTTGACTATGTAAAAGCGTAAAAATAAGTAGTGCCTTGAGCGCCAAAAAAGATGGCAAGATGTAGAAATAGTCAAACGTAACCTAAAAAGAATCCAGTAAGAATAATTCGGATATTTGCCTTTGAGAACGTCCGTTAAACCAAGATGTGCCACTAACAACTTGGTTCGGATATGACTGTTGATATTTCTATGGAAGCAAATTGATAAGTTTTTCGCAGTCGAAGCCTTTCATTTAAGGTAGATAGAATGTTTACGCAATGTATAAACTTTGGGATCAGACTGTTTCCATTGACGTGTGAAGCGCGTTTCTTCCCTAATGCCATAGTCAAAGTTAGGGCGTTTCGGAGTCTAACAACTTTTGTTATATGAGACGCAGTTTTGGATGACCATAAAACCATTGCACGGCACACAGATTCTAACCTCAAGTTCATTCGCACCACCGATCGCACCGACCAAACGATTGATGGTAAACCTGGTACCTCCCGCTCCACGTCGCAGTGTTTTAACCACTGCGTAACCTGAGCGGTAATGATACCATTACTTATTTATAAGTGTCGATAACTCTTTGCATGGAATCATATAAGGTTCCACCGAGATTCGCCTTCATGATTTAAATCGGATCATCTGATAATCTTTGGTTGCTTAGTTTGGATATGCGCTCGTCCATAACCAGAAACAATAGTAATGGACTAAAGTAATTTCTACTTGAGAGCATCACTTAGTCGACTTGTATATTATACTTTATTTATTGATCTAGCAAGTATTTCTGCTCTTAAAAATGGATCGAATAAATTGAGTCTTAGCACTTCTTTCTCATCTGCTGCTCTACCACTGTTAAGAAATTGCTATAATATAAGAGCGGTCCACCAGGGAACTCTTTTAATTAATTGAAAATAATTTTAAAGTTTTGGGTTGGCTTTATGTATTTCAGTTAAATTTGGGCTCCTTCGTGTCCTGATCTCACACCCCTGTTTTTCATATAATAGCCAGTTGGTTATGGTTCTTTCCGGCACGTTCAGTCAGTTCCATATTTGCTAGCTTTATTTTAAAATACTCTTAATGTCGTTCTGTTGTGTTTTTACTTTAACAGGACTGCGAAGACTGCCCAGCTCTAAACCCTCTTTAGAGGTTCTTAGAAAAAACCGATTCACGATTACAATGTCTGAAGTTGTCTTAAATAATTTTTGCCACCATTAATACCAAAAATTTAGGTATGCATGTCATATCGTTCCTTTTCCAATATGCTCTCCTATAGGGAAAATTTACATTGTTCCTCTGTAAGCCTTTTTGGGAAGCGTTCAGACCATTTCATGGACAACTTTACTCAATTCGTTTTACTGCACGGCCTCAAGACTATTCCTTCCGGGTCATTTATCTTCCATCAAAAGCTTTTTGTATTCTGGTTGTATAAATGACCAGGATTCTCATCGCCAGAGATCTTCTTCAGAAAAGAATACTTGAGTCACCGTTCTCCCTATGGAGCTTACTTATCAATAACTCTCGTTCGAGGAGGTTTAATCAAATATATAGATCCTTTTAATACACTCTACACCTCTTACCGAAAATTACAACATGCAAACAGCTAGGCAGAAACAGAATTGATGCCAAAACCATCAAATGTTTTAGTCGTTCAGACACAAATCTTTTTTCTTAAATTTAGTTTTAATTGGGTGCAGGGTGAACTTTAAGCCTGCCCTAGCTCCTTGTTACTGTCAGAGCTTATGGCACCCAACGCACGATCCTTCAAGTAAACGTTGATAGTTGCCTCCAACTTTTGCATATAAGACTCCAAATGAAACTGAAAATCGGATAACGAATTCCAATTCAGTTCGAGGTTTCGGTAGCTTCAACGTAAACCTATGATCATTAATCGTTCCTCGTGTTATCCGTCCAAGCGTAACAAATGGTGGTATTCTATGAAGCTGATTTGGGCAATGATATAATGTTCATTCCTTTTTTAATTGTTGCTAATTTGAACACCAAGCACATGAATTGAGTCACAACCCACGAGAACGTGGCCTTTTACCACAAACGGGTATTCGTTGTGACTTTTTTACGCGAGAATATGCATTTTTGAGTTTTTTTTCGTTAAATTTGACCTGATTTTTAACTCCCCACTCAAATATTGTACTCAAATCGGAATTAAGCGAAGTGACAACTTTCAACCATTTACCGTTTGACTCCGAAGGAGTAGGCTCGACTTCGAATGAACTATAAAAGTGCAATTTTGCATCATTTACAGTGCTATCCAACAAGCCTTAATGTATAACAAAAACAAAGTTGATGACAAAACTGATCCTCCCATTTATCACAACGTTGATCTTTCGAAATTTGAGAAAGCTTTTTATCCACTTGATGGTCATCGAATTCAAGCCGAATGCCCGAAGTTAACAAATGAGATTCTCATGCCAAACCTTGTCAAAAGCCTTGGATAAATCCAATGCGATTGTAAAGGTTTCTCCGTGGTGCTCAAGGGCCTGGTTCTATTTATTTGCGACATAAGTCAAGAGATCGGTTGTGGAGCGGCTTTCACGGAAGCCATATTGTTTATCTAAAATAATTCACCAATTGTTGGATAATGTATTTCTCCAAATTTTTAGCCACGGCTGACACAATTGATATTAGCCGGTTGTTTAAGGGTTCAGTTTTATCCCAACCACGTTAAAGGATCGGTTGCACCATCGCACACTTCCTGTCGTTCGGGTATTTACCTTGATAATAAGAAAGGAGAAACATTTTAGTTAATATTGGAGACAAGTCACTGGCAAGCTTCTTCAATATTCGAACAGGAATTCCGTCAGGTCCGGTGATACTGATTCTACTGATTCATTAATTAATATATACTGATTCTTCAGTCCGAATTTTTTTTTATCCAATCTATTTGGGGCCTCAATGCTCTCCCAACTCTTACACGGCTCACTTATTTACGCCCTACTTTACGCCATTACATAGCCAACTCGAGGATGTACGGCTATAGGTCCGATTTACGTAGGTCCGATCTGCAAATTGCATATTTCTCCATTCCAGACCTTTGACTGACATGGAAGGCGGATTGACCCAATTATCCTGCACGCCAACAGAGGGTCATTAAAAAATGATGTCAATTAAGAGTTCGATAACATCTAAAATGTAGCTGTCACAATAATTTTCCATTTGGTATATTCAAAATCTAAACCATATACGCCATAATCTAATTATATAGTAATTGGTCGTGGCAGCTACATAATATGTATAGTCTATACATATAATTATATCAATTTTATTAATAATATTTATTTAGTTAAAAACAAAATGTAAATATAAACCAACTAAATAAATAAAATCCATCAAATCGACAAAAAAAATCAATCAACAATTTGTTCGATCGAAAAATTATTGATGACAGCCTGTCTGTCTGAAAGTACTCGTAAATACAATAAATGCTATATTATTATTATTTAACTTATTTCTAAAAATATATATTTATTTATGTTTTATAGATTTTTAATTTAGTTTTTTTGTTTTTACATGTAAGTGAGAAACATATAATAAAAATTACATAACCTAAAATCAATAAGAGTTTATTCAAAAGTATTTTGTTGATTGAAATTATAATTTGATTGAAATATCATTCCAGGACCAGTAGTTGGTAAATGAAAATTAATGCGAAGTGGTACACGCAAGACGATGTAGAGAATAAAGCATAAGAAGGCCAACTAAACTATACCCCTTTCCAATCTATATAATAGGGCTAAAACACCACCAATTATCATTAAAAATCCTCATTTATCGCTTTACCTTACATCAAGGTCATTTCATAAGTTATGCACTTCGACAAAGGCTAATAGATGTGTTTCACCATATCGCCAATCGAACTGTGTTTGATAAGAGTGTACGACTAAACTTTAGGGTTTTCCAGAACTCCAGCTACGCTCCCTCGGGTGCACATATTAAACAAAAACGAGTGATAAAGAATAGGATTGTACAAACGGTTAGTTGTTACATTCTGGATTTAAAAAGCTTTTGATGTTTCAGGTAAAATAATTGTCTTGGTTTGAATTACAGTTTGAATGGCTACACTGGACGTGACTTGGCAACGCTCAGCATGAAACATACCCGAAATGCTAACATACAAATGATTCAATTTCATATACGTTGATACTTGCGTCTTCACAACTATACAAAAATTAAATGTCTACAAGTCCACATATTAGACCATATAAAAATTCCCGAAAGTTTCAAACCACCTCTAACAAAATATGAATAAAATGCTGTTAAAGTTAGCCAAAAGTTTTCAGTCAATGGTTATGACTAGAAAAAAATATGAGTAAAGTTTCATTCAATGCAGTTTCAATGAAGTTTGGGTTCAATGCATCGTCTTGACGCTCCACATGAAACTTGACTCCTCATTTTTTTCTAGTAATAACCACTTACAGTCATAACCGTTTAAAATAAATAAATCAAAAAATATAAAATTTTGAACTTTCGGCTGGAATCGCAAAGACACTATCTGCATTATCGATTTATTATTATTTCGGCGGGAAACTTTCGGCTAACTTTGACAGCATATATGAATAAACGACAAACTCAAATCATATTTAGTATACAGTAAAAGATGCATACATGCAAATTTGACAAAATCCCAATTGAAAGAAAACAACTGCTGCTATAATACCGAGCACGCTTTGCCAAGCTCTAATCAATCGAGGCTAAAATTCAACTAGACACAATTTCAAACTTGGCATCACAAAGGATTGGACACTATACCGGAGACACCAAACATATGAACGAAATAAAAAAGCTCAAAATATTAAACCAGTCGATGACATCACAACTTTTCAAGTTCAACCAACAATGACAAAATAATGGATAACATCCAACCCAATATACAAAAATTAAGTGGTCATCCGTCAAGGTGGACCACTATGGTGAAAAAACCTGTACCATACTAGGAGTAGGTTTTACGTTAAATTAATCCTTCCAAAACGGATTCGGTGTTCTCTTTGATCGTCTAATCTTGCACCAAAATTGGGGTTAGCCGTACGTCCACAAATTCGCTTCGGTGTAAAATTCGACTCCGTTTTGAATAGCCTCGTCTTCCACATTACATTATTCCAAGACAGTCTATTGTATTTTTATTGAAAGTTGGATCGGTTTATGCATTTTACATTCCACAAGGGGTTTGTATGATTTAGTCATCCAAATCAGCTGCTATCAGGCTTCGAACCCAGTATCTTTTGCTCGAACTGTCACACTTATAACCACTGTACTATTTGGTCGGTGGCCACGTTCTGGCATACTTAGATCTATACGTCTGTAGACAATTGTGTAATTTTCCATGTATACGACGCAAAGTTTTGACGTTCCGGTATTTTTCAGTCCAGCTGGAAAAAAAATTCTAGATTTTGAGACCGACAACAGCACTTAGCTTCTTCTTAACTGATCTCTCACGGTGGTATAAACTGAGCGTGCTTTTATTGTTTATTTTTACAATGTTCTGATGGCAACATAATTGGCTCCTTAGTTTCAGCTCTTTTTTTTCTGGCTTACAAATAAATCAGTTTCTAGACCATTTCAAAAACAGTAAAGTAGTCTGGCCAAAAACTATAGATCGCTTTAGGCGACATCAGATAAATGAGGTCGTGAAAGTTGTTATATGGAATACTGTTTCATATAGCACTTGGACTGACATGAACTGTGGTGATGAAGAGGAGGTCGCATCTCTACTTGCTTTGCACCTGTCCGAATCATGCACTGAGCAGGACTATATATTCAGTAGAACCCTTGCAAAATGGCATAACTGATCTACGTAGGATAGTCTTCAGAACAGTCATCCTAACCTAACCAACCTGAGCAATTAAAGAGCTATGGAAATGAGTTGCACAAGAATAAGAAGTGGAATAGTTTTTTTGGAAGACCTTCAATGTCAATGTATCATGGATAAAACAGGATTCTGTGTTAATATTCATATAGAGGTTTGTTGGTACTCAACTACGAGGTAAACCAGGACTTGTGAGTGTCAACCAGAATTATATTAAATAGTTCCAGTAAAGTCAGATAAATTGAAAACTGGTTCCTAAGTACATGGCCACAAAACCATCATTAAGGACCTTGTCTAGTGGGGAAAAATTTATAATAAAATAAGAAATAGTTTTACCGCCCAGATGGCGCAGTGGTTAAAGCTGCAGCAGTTGGAGCGGGAGGTACTGGGTTTGAATCCCGAAGAAAACAACTATGACCCCCTGTTGGAGTGCAGAATCCATGGGCCGACCCATCTTCCATGTCAGTACTATATAGGCTGGCATGGAGCTATGCCAATGTGTAAATCGGACCTATAGCCATGTAAATCGGAGCTATGTAAATCGGACCTATAGCCGTACGTCCTCGCTTTGGCTGCAAAGCGTTAGGCAAGGACCTAAATAAGCGAAACGCGAAAGAGTTGGGAGTGACTTGAGCCCCAAAACAAATTGCATAGAAATAAACAAAAAAAAAGGAAATAGTTTTAGTGTTCCAACAGTGAAAAGTATACCTCAAGCTTGGTTTTTATTATAAATTAATTCCAACCCTTGCGAAGTATGGGTTTAATTTTGGAATAACTGTTTAAACAATTTATAGTGACAGCGGTTTTAACCTACAAGCCTATAACGGTCGTGCCTCGTATATCTTGTCCATTTGATTCTTGCAACTTTTAACATTGATCGCTAACAGAGGTCCATGGGTTGGATTTTTTATAATTGTGTTGGCTGCGTCGATTGTATATAAACCGTGTCATCAATTTTGTCTCGATTTAGAGCTGAGTTGATTTAAACGCATGTATATGCGGTGAAGGTTAATAGCGTGTGCGTGTATATATGCTTGATTGGAACGATACTTTGATCTTTGTACGTGGAGGTGGTTCACGGATATAAAGTTTGATAATAATGTGACATTTGACTGTTGGTTTTGTTGGTGGTTGAAGTTGGTATGATTGCCTTTTGACGTATGGTGTTTGGACGCGTGAGCCAACTCATTCTGTTAGGTGACAGATTCGCTGTGAAATACGTGTTATAATCGTGATGGAAAGTCCAGATCGAGTTGTTGTCGAATAATTATAAGCCTATAAATAAATAAATTATTTGAATTTGAAACATTGAATGAAATGAAAAATAATATTCCCAGTCATAGAAAGCAGCTTAGATACATATCTGGTCGCCTAGTGAGTGAAGAGTGAAGATATATATATATGAGTGAAGTAAGAGGGAAACCTTTGAACCAGTTTCAAACATTTAGATTGATCTCGACACTGTCAGACTCCTACTGCATTACTCGAGAAGATTTTGGCTCTATACTCTGCTGCAAATTAAGTTAAATTCCAAATAGAAGGAGGTACGTGCATGGCATAAGCTGCATCTTCGATTTTTGGCAGATCATAAATTTACAATGTTCTCGACAAATATAAGGAATTGTGGTAGCTGATTAAAACATTGAGATCTCATGATGTAATGACCGGTCCCGAAGAATTCACTTTTTTTTAAACCAAACGAAATAATTTGGATTCAATCGAAAGGAATCTCAGCTTAATGATGCATTCTAATAATGTCGTTAGTACCCATATAGTTTCGGATTATATGTTAGTGTGTTGTTCATCGACCTAAGGCACAACATTGGGCTGACACTCCATATCATCTTCAGGTGCATTCACATCTGACCTAGTCGAATAAAGATTATCATTCGAATCGAAAATTGACATTCCTTCATCAACGAAGCAACAACCGTCCTATGATTAGACTATAGCTACCTCATTTGGCTCGATTTGTAACAATTCGATTCGCAGAATGATTAGTTAACCGCATTTTGCTCTGTTATCCAGTCTAAGTCTAAATTCTCCACCATTGCGTCATGTCCTGCATAGTCAAGATTATTGTGTACACATCAGTCGTGACAACAAGAATCATGCACCAGTTCGTTTAAAACTGACGATTGCAATTCTAAAGGTCGGTCGCCAAAATTGGATCGTGCATGGTAGGCAGTATGCTATAGTCTGATTCGTTACTTTAAGAGTGTTAAGCTGATCAAGCTGGGAAGTACTAATGTATCGTACGTTTTGTCTCGTTTTATAGATGAATGGTTTGCTTTAAACGCTATGCTGGTGTCTATATGCTTGGTTTGGATGATGCTTTGATTTTTGTCCGTAGAGATAGTGCAGGGGCGTTTGTGTTTGAGGCTATGGTGGGAATGCTTGTTCTATGAGTTGAGAAATGATGTTTCTGTCAAGTAGGGTTTCGAATTTTAGAAAAAGTGAGTAAATTAATTGATGGTGTTCGACCAACCTTTCGGTTTAAGACAGCTTTATCCATGGGTTTATTTTAAACGATTGTGAAAGTTCAACGAAATCAACCCTTTCTGGTGTTGGGGCACAATGATGTGGTCTACTTTAGGAAGGATCGATTAATATGAATCGCTGGGATTGGTTGACCAGTAATTCTTCGATCATGTCATATAAAAAGTCATTTTTTCGTTTATAACATACGTCGCAGAGGTACGATCTATTGACAAGAATCAATCTTATCAACTCACTTTTCAAACGTTTCGAGTGAATCCTCTATATTCACCGATCTACACGAATCCATCATAATCATTTAACGAAATAAAGCGAATGTTAAATAAGTCAATCATCACTTAATCTAAATAAAGGAGTGTTCACTATTTTTACCTTTGAATAGTTTACCACGTTGCTCTTAGAGCGGATCATTTCTTAACTCTCGATCATTGTGCCATGTAATTATACTCGATAACTTTACGAATTCCATTTTTAAGGTCTTGATCGATTGTGGAGCATTAGCAAAAACTTTATCTTTGACGTGGCCCCAAAGAAAAAAGTGTAAACGTATTAAATGACAAAATCTCGATGTCTAATTGCGATCGCCTTTTCGAGAAATAACACGATCAGGAAACTTTTCTTGCAAAATCGCGAAAGTTTTGTTACTTGCATGGCATCGTAACAGTTGCACCAGCATCTTTTTGAAAAAGTAAGGTCAAATATCACCGCCAGCCCAACAACCGCACCAAATAGTGACACGTTGAGGATGGAAAGGCTTTTCAACAATAATAAGTTTTGTGTCAACTTGTCTATTTACCGTTATTTCGATTAAAATATTTAATTTTTAGGTGCAATTTTATGTCATTTTGGGTGAAGTTCTCCATATACCCATTATTTTGTTAAGATTTTGGTACAATCGTTCAAAATGACGTTCAAATGGACAAATAATGAACAAAAAACCCCAAAAAATATTAATTAGCAAAAATTACTACTAAAGCGTGTGTTTTGTCACCACAACTCAATTGTTTCATATTTAAATTGTTCAAAATGTCGGTTAAATGGAGAATTTCACCTAAAATAGTGTTACAACTAAATTTATACATGTTTGTAAACATTTCCGAATAAATTGATAAGATTATCAGACAACGACTTAACATTTGATATGATCAATATTGTTTGTTTGATTAACATGTCAACAATTTCAAGGTATGTGAAATCGATATGTCAAATATATTGGTTCTCACTCGAATATATTTACACTTTGATATTGGATTTCAATGCGAAAACAGCTCGAGGTTGGTTTAAAGTTAATTTTAATCAAAAAAAATTTAATTTTATATTTTTTTTTCAGTGATTAGTGACAACATGTACTCATATCATCATCCAGTACTCGAACACAAATTTATTTCTTTTAAAAAGATGTTGGAAGTCTACAAAAACTTAGCTTTCTTTCCAGATTTCAAACTATTGGGATCGAAAATTATGTCAAAAGGTGAAGTACGTTTTCCGGAAAATGAATTGTATTATGATTTGAACGAGTCACTTTTAGGAGTGGTACTTGACACTGAACATCTTGAACGGAATACAGTGGAAGAAGTCAAACGAATTCTCTTCCAAATTTTGAATATGCCGAATACTGAGGATCCATTGCGAGGTATATACACACGTGAGAGCTTTGAAAAGCGTTTTAATTTGGAATGGGTTCCTATCTAATTAGTGGTGAATCAATAGTGACAATTGTAAATGTGTTTAAATAAAGTGAGAGGATTGAATAAGATTTTATCTGTGTATTTCTGTTGTGCACCAAATATGATTACTAAAACCAGGTGACCTGCTCGATTGGCTCAACCAATTAGGGTTAGGATAATAATATTCGATTGGGCTTATATTTACTATAAGACTTAAATTTCACTCACTATTGCCTTTCTCAGTACATCATTTGACATCAGCCGGACACTTTATAATTTTATGTTGTGCAGTTTAAGAATGATAAATTCTTCAGATAATATACTTCAATGCGTATCTCATCACTGTGTATTGGGCAAATAATATGTTGGATAACCGATGTACGGTTTGCTGTATACTTTCTAGATTTTTTTTATACCAACCTCTTATTCCCAAAAAAATACTCGTAACAAGTCGTTTTTGGAGTACGGATCTTACAAAACTAAGGCAAGCGTTTAAGAAACTTAAGATCGACTACAACACATGTTCATCAGTATACGTCCTGCGATTTTTCCATTATTTCCTCTCGGCTGCTGAAACGCATTTCTCGTAATGGTTTTCAAACTCGATTGAACAGAAAGAAGTCACAGGGAGCCAAATCAGTTGAATTCGGTAGCTGTTGGATGGTATTTACCGCCAAAAAATTACGAATAATGATGGCACTGTGCGAGGGTGCGTTATCATTGCGTGCAAAATCCACGAGTTTTCTCACAACAAATCTGGTTTTTTTCAGCGAATTGCTACACGTAAACCTTTCAAAACGCCCAAATACGGTCTGGTCTTCTGGCAAAAATTCATGATGCACTACACTGTTGTAATCAATGCCGTGAGCATGCCCTTTTTTGACTAAAAACGACGTGGTTTTATTGTTCTCGGCTCATTTCGTGAACGATATTCATTTGCCTGATGTCTGGATTGCGTGTCGTACTCATAAACCCATGTCTCGTCTCAAGTAATGGTCCTTATAATTTTGATGAATGTGGGATCGGATTCAGCCTCGCCAATCATAATGGAAGTCATTTGGTACGCGCTGCTGCGCACGACGGAATCCCAAATTATTAACCAAAATATTTTGGACGGATCCATACGCAATATTCAAGTCATTTGCTATCGCTCTGATGATTTATTTGCGGTTATTGACCAACATTTCTTTTACTTAATCAATGTTTTCGTCGGTTTTCGATGTCGATGGTCTGCTACCGCGTTCATAATCTTTGATTGACTCACGACCATTTCATAAACCACTCGTGCCACTAGTAAACAACCGTTTTCTTAAAAGAATCGTTGCCGAAACACTTTTCAAAATTTAATACAAGTTCGTTGTTGCAAATTTAAATCCATTTCAAATTGTAAATAAACGCCAACACTATGACGCTAAGATTTAAAGGGAATATCAATTTCAGATGTACCAACTTACCAAAAAAAAAACATGAATCGGAATGATGGAAGCGCTACATAGTGGTTATTCCGGAAACTTTTTAATCAAGGTGTTATATACAAAATAGTCAGTTTTTATTTAATTAAAAAAGACAATTTTCGACTATCCACATTCATCCTTACTTAATATTTTCATTGCATTTGATTTGCTCAGGGGACAGGGTTTTGCCGATCGTAAACCGTCCGAGGCCTTCAGACATCGAGAGTCTTATACAGGGAATATTTTCGGTGTGCCAGTTATTCTTAAACTTAACCTTTGCACTTGAAATCTACACGAATTAATACGAATTGCGTTGGTTGTCCAACCCGGCTCGACTACCTCATAGTCCTTCGGTATTGAGACAATCATTTTCATAAATAAAGACAAGCAACAATCGACTGCGTCATCTGATTCGTCTCGCTTGACTCGAATTGAGCAAATTGTCATGCGGTAGACAATTTTCCCGGCCAATAATCTCATCACGTTCGCGCTCTCGATCACGTTCACGATCTCGTACTCGCACAACAAATCAAGGGGCAATATTCCGAATAGCTCAATTCAAACCATTTTTATTGGTATCATTTTCACCTTTGTGGTGAGAGGGCTCAAAAGTGCATTAAATCTTGTGTTTTCAAGCCCCAAACAGGTAGTGATCCAAAAAATTTGCAAATCTTCTGGTCGAGTTGGCCGCACTAACAACCGTAAATAACAGCCAACCTTGGTACGTGACGTAATTAATCCAGCGACTCAGCTGTCAATACATGCCACTACGGTGCAGGTTAATATTCCCACACCTTTTTTTTTATGCAATCGAAAACGGCTATGGCACGCTTCTGAAGAAATTTCGTTCCGTAATAGCAGAGGGAAATTATAATTTTCCACTTAATCATTCCGTGGTACATTATAGTTACTGAAGGTCAGTTACCAGTATCGAGACCACGAAGAGATCCGTTACGCAGTAATAGCTATGTGCAACTAGAATTCCAGCATATGGTAGATTAATGGATTTGTTGGCCATCGGTATCCTCTGTTTCTTGTCCGCATATAGTCAAGGGGAAAGATCACGATTGGGGACCATATGGAGATTATCCTAGATTGAATTCGGTTACTATTCCAGACCGCTATCCGACACCTTATATAGTTTAAACTTTTCTATGAATTTACATGAAAATACAATTTTCTCCAAAATCGATCTAGCAAGAGCTTATCATCTTATTCCCGTAGCTCCCGAAGACGTTCATAAAACGACAATAACCACACTGTTATATCTCATTCTCGGATATAATATTATTGAGTTTTACTTAGTTAGGTTACCACTGGTGAGGCCTAACTAATTATTGAGTCAAAACACCGTTGATTTATGTGTAAAAAGAGACTAACTTTTATTTCCATTTATTTTAACTTATACACAAGAAATATTACTTATAAAATTACTGACTATTTAATTACTGCATATTATCATTGTTTTATATCAACGTATAATAAAAATTGTGCATTAGTCAAAAGTAAATATCTAATATTATAATACGAGCAATAATTGTTTGTATATATATATATTTCAACGATATCGGAAACGGCACGTAGGATTTACATGAAAATTTGCAGAAGGGGGTTTTCTAACACCAGAAGTCGATTGCGATGGGTGTTGATTCCACCAAAACTCGTTAAAGGGGCGCTCCAGTGGGGCTCGGGCCCCATTTTCTAGTTATATTCTTTCCATATCAACCTAGATTGATGAAAATTACTGACGGGGGGTTTTCGAGTACTACGAAGCGATTGCGATCGGTTTTGGTTTCCCGAAAATTCGTTTAAGGTTGGCTCCAGTGGGGCCCGGGCCCCTTTTTTTTAGGTATTTTCTTCAAATATCAACCTACATTGATGAAACTTATTGACGGGGGGTTTTCAAACACCAGAAATCGATTGGGATGGGTGTTGGTTCCAGAAGCACTCGTTTAAGGGGGGGCTCCAGAGGGGCCCGGATATTTTTTACCATATCAACCTATATTAATGAAAATCACTGACGAGGGGTTTTCGAGCATTAGAAATCGATTGCGATGGGCATCAGTTCTGTACAAATATTATGTCATAAAATTGTGAATGCATTTGTGACAATAATGTGATTTTGTTTTGACTAATTAATAAACATTTTGTGATCACAACATTGTCACTTAATCGCACAAATTTATGTGATAAATGATCAAAATATGTATGTGACAAAAAGGAAATTCCGTTTTGTGACAACTTTGTGCAACCTACTGTGATCACAAATTTTGGTTACACGGGTAGATAGATTAGATATAAACGCGCCCACAGGTTTAGATATAAACGCGCACACATTAATAACGTTTTTTTGTAATTTTGTTTTTAATATATGTATTAAAAATAATTGAAAAAGTGGTTAGTGTTTCTTATTTATTTTTAATAATATATAATAAATTAGAGGAAAATTTAAAAGTGAATTAAATAAAATTAAAGCGTATCAAATTTTAAAGATTTCGTTATATACCGTGTTCTTTAAGAGATATTTCGAAATCTTATTTAAAAGTAATTTTTGTGTGTGTGTGTATTTTTTAAAGGGTGCCGATTTAATCATATTAGAGATGCCGGGAGGACGCCCTAAGAAAAGGTCTTACTCTTTTAGTAAGAACGCACCAACGAATGAAAATGCTACTGAGGAACTAAATTTGAATCAGGCGGGACCTTCAACTACTGGTGCTTTGCCATCCGTTTCGGATCCCCGTTCTGTTACTTCCGATGGAATTAACTTGAATGAAGATCATGTATATGACCAACCGAAAGCAACATCCTCAAGACTAATACGCAGCACTAAGGTGAAATGTATGGAAACAATTTCTAAGGTTGCAGCGGATGAAACCATTGAAAAACAAGTACAGCGACTACAGAGTATAAGAGAACATCAAATTGCCCGATTGGAAAACGAAACCAACGAGGAACGTAATCAGCGACTGAGGGGCTTGCAACGACGTGCAACTGCCCGCTTATATAATGAAACCAGCGAGGAACGTAATCAGCGACTGAGGGACTTGCAACGACGTGCAACTGCCCGCTTAGATAATGAAACCAGCGAGGAACGTAATCAGCGACTGAGGGACTTGCAACGACGTGCAACTGCCCGCTTAGATAATGAAACAAGCGAGGAACGTGATCTACGCTTGGAAGCAGTCCGAGTTCATACGTCGCAAAGAATATCAAACGAAACTAGGGAGGAAAATGATCTTCGCTTGGAAAAACAACGACGTCGTAATATTCGATACCAAAGAGGACGACTAAATCATTTGCCGACCCACAAGATCGCTATTAATGCTAACGTCACCTACTACAGTTCAGGACCTTTTAACGTTGCATGTATTCATTGCGGAGCTGTACATTTCCCTGAAGAACGTGTAAGTAACTCAACGAATCACAATTCGTTTAATGACTGTTGCTTGCACGGCAGAATAAAGTTAAATGCTCCGATTTTTCCGAATGAGTTAATGCAGCTCTTTATAAGGAAACATTCACATGCAGCAGAATTCCACAATAGAATTCGAAATTTAAATGCTTGTTTCGCTTTAGCTTCATTCAATGTAAACGACGATCGCACTATTAACAATCGCGGTATTTTTAGTTTTACGGTAAGCGGACAAGTTTATCATAAAATGAATATGGCAGTGCATCCTACACAAAATGCCCAAGGTGAATTAGAACGGCCACAATACGGTCAAATGTACTTTTTGGACCCAGATGATGCTGTTGTCGAACGACTTAGACATCCACTTAACCTTGGAATAAGTCAAACTTTAATTGAACTACTGGAGGAAATCATTAGATCTCAAAACAAGTTTGTTCAAGGTTTTATGATGATGCGAGAAGTGGAACAGGAAGTAAATCAGCGTGCTGCTATGACCGGAATCGCACCTCCACGTGTTCGACTCCTATTCACATTACCAGATGGTACAGACCATAGACGATTTAATGTTCCAGCATCAAATGATGTATGTGCGGTTCTCACAATGAATGCCGATCAAAGCATTCCAGATAATGAGATGGTAGTTCACCAACGTGGTAAAACACTCGTGACATTGAGAAATATTGATAACCGTGTGGAACCTTTTACATATCCTTTATTTTACCCAAAAGGAACGGTCGGATACTCTCTAGATATGAAACTACATAACCCGTATGCCAGTCGACAACATCTTACCCGACTCGAATTAGCCCAATACCGTATCGCTTTTCGACCAGAACTTATAAAGCTCCTTCCGCCAAGATCATCAATACTCAATATCGATCTACGCGAAGTAGAATTCAATTCCTTGCATTTTGGTGGTCGACTTTTTCAACAATATCTAGTCGATACTTACATAAGAGTGGAACGAGATCGCATTCAGTGGATTAAGCATAATCAAAAAAAAATTCTTAGTGACAGTTACGCCGGGGTTAACAAATTTATTGACACTCTCGCTAGGGAAAAGCAAGCTGTTGTTACTGAAAAGGTAATACTGCCATCATCATTTCCTGGTTCAACTCGATATTATACAGAACACTTCGAAGATGCTATGGCAATTGTTCGCCGTTTTGGACCGCCAGATTTCTTCATAACTGTTAGTTGTAATCCCAATTGGCCGGAATTGAAAGTAGCATCATGTATTAACTTCGATGATGGAACTAATTTACAGCAACCTACTCAAGATCGGCCTGATCTGGTTGCTAGAATTGCAAAACTTAAATTTGACAACATCATTAATCAACTGGATAAAGTTCAAATTTTCGGAAGAGTTGCTGCTTACGTATATACAATCGAATTTCAGAAGCGGGGCCTCCCACACATGCATCTACTTTTGATTATGAATCCTGAAGATAAAATCCATAGTGCAGAAGAAGTAGACGATCTAATATCTGCCGAAATTCCCGGAGATAGTGATCCTGAGTTGCGGAACCTTGTATTAAAGTGGATGATTCATAATCCGTGTGGGGACCTAAACCCAGAGGCGACTTGTATGGTAAAGAAGAATGGTGCCGTGAAATGCCGCTTCAACTTTCCTAAGGACTTCCAAGATTTAACGTCCTTAGTAGATGACGAGAAGCCAAAGTACAGACGTCGCTATGATCCGAAATTAGATCAACATAATACCGAAGAGTTTGTACATGAACATGCCGTATACCGGAAGGACAGGAATAATCGCCGAATAACAAGAGATAATCGTCATGTTGCACCTTATAATGCGTATCTACTAAAGCGATATGATTGTCATATAAATGTAGAATATGTTGGAACCATCCGAGCTGTAAAATATCTTTACAAATATATATATAAGGGTCATGATTGTGCATCCATTAAAATAACTGGAGATGAAAGACAACTTATTTATAATGAAGCAGACACGTATGTCGAAGGTAGATGTATTACTCCACCAGAAGCATGTTGGCGATTATTTGGCAATGAAATTCAAAAAAAAAGCCACTCAGTTCAACGTTTGGACATTCATCTACCCGGCCAATACAGAATAACAAATATCGACCAACTACAAGAAGATTTGGCAGACATTGGGCAAAAGAACTCAACATTAGATGCATATTTCATGTACAATCAAGCGTTGAGACAACAAGTAGACCGATCTACAAATGAAAATGCGAATGTAGTTTACCACTACTATTGGCAGATACCAGAATATTGTAAATGGGTAGGTACATCAAGTAAATGGGTGCCTCGGCAACGTTGCATACGCGTTATTGGTCGAATTCATAACATTAATTTTGTTGCTCAACCAGAACTCTACCACTTGCGACTATTGTTATATCACGTTAAGAACGCAACAAGTTTCGATGATCTTTTGATGGTTAACGGCAACCGATATTCCACATACAAACAAGCTTGCCTTGCTCGAGGACTCGTATTCAACGATCGGCAGTGGATAGAAGGTCTCCAAGAATCAGCCGTGTCAAAAATGCCAAGAGTAATGAGAACGTTATTCGTGCAGATACTGATTTTTGGTTCCCCTGAAAATCCAAAACGTCTCTGGGAAACGTTTAAGCGAGATTTGGCTGAGGATTTTATACAAGAAGCCAGAAGAATTGGCAATGCTGACGAAGACGGTATTAAACGAGCATATAGGGTTATAGCCTACAAATTAAACACAGAAGCAACGGAAGGCAGAAATTTTCGCTACTGGGTAGAACGTTTCGGTATGGACAATATTGACGACTATGAGAACCAGTTAAATGAACAAGTCTTTAATATCGACAATTCAACAACTCTCGGTCGCCGCATGTACGAGATGCTTAATGAAAAACAGATGGAGATTGTTGATTTGATTTTGGATGCAGTAATTAATAAGAACGTTCTTAGTCAAAAGTGTTTCTTTATTGATGGTCCAGGTGGCACAGGCAAAACGTTTATATACAAAACTCTTTACTACATGTTGCAGGGCCGAAATTTTAATGTCAAGTGCATGGCTTTCACAGGGATTGCGTCAATTTTATTACCACATGGACGAACTGCACATAAGACCTTTGGACTCAAGGTACCATTGACATCTGAATCGATCTCAAGCATAAAACCGGGGTCAGTTAAAGCCGCAGAACTTTCAGAGATTGACATTTTTTTAATGGATGAGGCACCTATGCTACCGAAATATGGGCTCGAGAATATGGATCAATTATTACGAAGAATTGGAAATTCGAATGAACCATTTGGAGGAAAGATTATGGTTCTGGGAGGTGATTTTCGTCAATGCCTGCCTGTTCAGCCCCGAGCCAACCAAAGTGAACTGCTCGATCTATCAATAAAAAAAAGTCACCTCTGGATAAATTTCTGTTCATTTTCATTGGTGGATAATATGCGTGTCGATTTTGAACAAATTGAATTCGCAAATTATTTGTTAAAGTTGGGAGACGGAATACTTCCGTTGAACCAGTTTGATGAAATCAAAATACCAGTGCAAATGCTATCCAATGGCAATTTGATAAATGAAGTGTTCGGTAATTGCCTCAGCAATCACAATTATGAAGGAATGAAAAATAGAACAATTTTAGCACCGCTAAACAAAGACGTAGGTAAGATTAATGATGATATTATCGAGCGGCTCCCTGGGGATTACAAGGTATATACAAGTTATGATTCAGTCAAAGACCAACCAGAAGGAGCATTACAATTCACATCGGAGTTTCTTAACACCA
Source organism: Tipula lateralis (assembly GCA_963932295.1). NCBI lineage: Eukaryota > Metazoa > Arthropoda > Insecta > Diptera > Tipulidae > Tipula > Tipula lateralis. The sequence continues at coordinate 49,829,306 of OZ010737.1, read as the reverse complement.
TTGAAATTTCCGATTTGCCACCGCATGAGTTGAAATTGAAAAAGAACTCAATTATAATGTTATTGCGGAATTTAGATGTCTCAGAAGGACTCTGTAATGGAACAAGATTAATCGTAACTGAGCTGTGCAACAACATCATTAAGGCCAAAATCATCACTGGCGAACAATCAGACCGCGAAGTGCACATACCAAGAATAACACTCGACTCCAGCAAATGTCAACTTGGATGTACAATGCAAAGACATCAATTTCCTATTCGACCAGCGTTTGCTATGACGGTGCACAAAGCTCAAGGCCAAACTTTTGATTTTGTAGGCGTTGATCTTCGAATATCAGTGTTCATACATGGCATGTTATATGTGGCTTTTTCACGAGTTAAAACAGAAAATAGTTTAAAGGTCCTATTACCACAACACAATCCAGAGCACACTCGAAATGTTGTCTGGAAAAAAGCTTTAAACATAAATCGGAATTCGAATAGAAGAGTTTGAATTATTTAATAGTGTAATTAAGTGTTGTGTAATTATTATTAAATACATTAAAATTTGTCGGCATGGCGATGGATTTACCCATCGGTAGAATTTCTTAACTAACTAAAATACTTTAAAATTCGTCGGCATGGCGATGGATTTACCCATCGGTAGAATTTCTTAACTAAATAAAATACTTTAAAATTCGTCAGCAGGGCGATGGATTTTCCCATCGGTAGAATTTCTTAACTAAATAAAATACAATACATTAAAAATTCCTTTGATAATGCGACTTTGTGAATTAGGCCTATTGGGGACACCACTTTAAAAAAAGCGCACCAAGTACTATTCCCCTTGGGAGGTGTGGAAATTAGTACACTTAATTTTATAAAATATTTTTTATTTCTAATGATACAATTAGAATTTAGATGAATAATAATTGAATACGAAATACAATCAAAAATAGAGGTTTTGTATTTTGCGAAACTTCTAGAGATACATATATTGTTTTTCCCTATATTCGCAAATAATTTGTCTTCTCAAATATATAATTTAATATTCATAACGTAGAAAAGTTCTATTCTCAACAAAAATAATAAATTAGAAAAGATTTTTTACCCTATCAAATGTATATAAATGTAGTTATATTTCTTTAAATTGAATATTAACCAACTTTGACCGAGCGACGCTCGGTGCTCCAGGGACTGAAACTATTAAAAAAGCTGTATATGCGTATATTATTTCTTTACATATACATGTTATATTCCATAACATTCTCCCCCCACATGACGAAGTCAACAAGTTAACAACGGATTCTTAATTATATTCGTTTTGATATAAGTTTAGCCGAACGTCCTCGAGTTTGCATTATATGAGTTGTTTCGGGAGCCTGCAAACTAGTTGAAGTACCATCAGCCATATTATCTTGAAGCTCAGATTGAATAGGAAGTGACGGATCTTCTGTCGCATCATTGCAGATAGTAGGTATCGGACTAATCTTAGCGATGGATCTTCTAAGAGTTCCGTTTGGAGTTTTTAAGGTGACGACTCTAGTTAATTTGTCGTGTCCTGGATGCGTATCTATTACTCTGGCCATTATCCACTTAGTGGGTGGTATATTTTCATCCCTTATGAGAACTTACTGGTTCTTTTTTATATTTATTTGTCGGCTTGTCCATTTGGCACGTTGCTGCATATTATGTAGATAATTGTTGCTCCAAATTTTCCAAAATTCATTGTGCATCGTTTCGACTAGCTGCCACCTAGTTAATAGTTGTGATTTTAACTGCAGTGGTTTGTCGTCTGGTGGAGCACGCATTGAGTTCCCTATTAAAAAATGTCCTGGTGTGAGACATTCAAGCTCGCTGGGATCCTCCGTTAAAGGACATAGTGGTCTGGAGTTTAATGATGCCTCGATTTGATATAATAACGTAGTTAATTCTTCGAATGTTAACAATGCAGGTGAAATTCTTTTCTTCATGTGTTGTGTTACTAATTTCACTCCTGCTTCCCATAAACCCCCAAAATGTGGAGATCCTGGAGGGATGAAATGCCATTGTATTCCTTGAATTGATAACATATTTGCAATATTGTTTGAATTGTGATAGATGGACTGCAGATATTTATTCGCTGCAACAAAATTTGTCGCATTATCACTATATAAGTTTGCAATATTTCCTCTACGTGCTATAAAGCGTTTGAGGGCAGCAAGAAATCCTTCACATGTTAGGTCACTAACTAGTTCTATATGTATCGCTTTTGTTGTTAAACAGATGAAAATTGCGATGTAACCTTTCTGGCTTTTAGATCCTCTACCCTTGGACATTCGAAAGTTTATTGGGCCGGCATAATCTACCCCCGTATTGGTAAATGCTCTGGATGGTGTGACCCTTGGTGATGGTAAGCTTCCCATTAGTTGCGTTGCACGACCCGCATTAAATCTAAAGCACTTGAGACAGTGGCGGTTATGTTGTTTCGTAGCTCTTTTGCCTTGAAGAATCCAAAATTGCTTTCTAATTAAAGCAAGTGTTAAGTCCACACCCCCATGTAGAGTACTCTTATGCGCCCAATCGAGAATCAAATTAGTGAGATGGCACTTATATGGTAATATAATAGGGTGTTTCTCGTTATAGTGTAGAATTGAGCATTGTAAGCGCCCTCCTATCCTAAAAACTCCGTGTTTGTCCAAAAAGGGATGTAAAGACAGAATTTTGCTTTTACTGCTCACTGCTCCTCTTTCTTTTAATTTTTTAATATCTTCGGCGATTGAGGTAAGTTGTGTAATCTTTACAATGCTGATTTTCGCCTCCTCTATTTCTTGAACTGTTAGAGGACCCTTGCTCTGTTTATCCTTATGACAGATGTTCCAGTAAAAGCGCCTACAATATGCGATGACTCGTATTGTTTTCGTGAAAGAAGAGAATTTGTCAGTTATAGTTGAATCCGGTATTATTGTGCTTATTGTACAAACAGGAAGATGTTGTTTCTTTTCTATCTCCGTTTCTGCTATTACTGTTTGGAATGTATCATAAGCATTGCTTATAAGCCAATCTGGGCCCAACCACCATAACTTATGATCGCACAGCTTGTCAGGGTCTATTCCGCGTGTGGCACAGTCCGCTGGATTTTCTTTTGATTTTACATGTTTTCATTGTGCGGGGCTGAGGAAAGAATGAATCTGTGAGATTCTGTTTGCAACAAAAGTTCGTCATTTTGTGGATTCCACATAATGCCCAAAGTTTTAATATAGATTCATGTTCCTTACATATGATGGTTGGTTTAGTTTCCCTATGTTCTTCTGGTATTTCTTCCATAACCGAGTTATTATTCGATGCCCATTTTCGTAGCTTAAAACATCCAGAATCAAGCATACTTCGTAATTGTTGCTGACATTTTATTGCATCTTGTATCGTATCAGCACCAGAAAGAACGTCATCAACATAAAAGTCTCTCAGCAGAATTTCTGAAGCCATAGGATATTTGTTTTGCTCATCTAACGCGAGCTGTCTAAGTGTTCTTATGGCCAACTATGGAGCAGATGATGTACCGTATGTTACTGTTCGTAACTTGACGTCAAGGATGGAGAGGCTTTTCAACAATGGGAATTTTATGAGCCCCAAATAAGATAATTCCGCTTATTAATGTGGTATCCGAGGTAAAAAAAGGCCTCATCACTGATTTTTCTTTGGAAATCCGGATCATTTTGATGTATTTCAAGGAGCCAATCAGCGAAGATACGACGTTTATGGTGATCGACCGGCTTGATTTCCTGTGTTAATTGAACTATAAAAGCCTTCAGACCTAAGTTTATATTCACAATACGGTTAAATGCCGTTTGTGGAATGTCTAATTCTAAAGATCGACGAGAAATCGACAAACCTGGGTTTTCTTCAGCACTACAGGCTACAGCAGCAATACTCTAGGTTGTTATTGAGCGACGCACACGGTTCCGATTTTTCAGATCACTAACTGATCCAACAGATCAAATTGGTCCACCAGCTTCCATATTGCCAACCAAGAAAGGTAAAAATATCCGAATATTCGAATAGTCAAAATTGGTCAAATAATCCGGATTATTGGAAGATCGGATATCTGGATTGAAACCCCTAATGGGTTGCTTTTAGTGCATGTATTTACGGGATATGTGATAAGCGTATGTGTGTGTCTTTTCTTAGTTTGGATGATGCTTGGATTCTTGTCGGTAGAGGTGTTTCGGGGATTTTCAAGTTTGATAAGAATGAATTATTTGATTATCAATTTTATTTGTGGCTATGATGGATATCTTTTGGTTTAATACATCTTTGCTTATGGGTTCACTGTCGACGATTGTGACTTAGTGTCTCATATCTCACAGTTGCGACATAATGTTGTTTTATATGGGGCAACCGTAAATTCGAATGTGCAGTTCGATGAAAACAAACATTTCTGTTAAGTGTTCCTAGAAGTTGGTGTATAATAATGTATACTTGGGAGAGAAATCATCGGGTTCTTGTCATATCAACGTTACTTATATTTTTGGAATGTACGACAAATATGGACCACAGTGACCGGTTGGCCCGACTTCCCTTATCGTATCATATCAAAAGTTATTTCGTCATTTACAACATACCACCCATTGAGACGATTTGATCTCGGCCACTCTCATTTCATAAGTTTCTAGTGAATCCTCTATATCGACCGATCTATATAGAAGCAAATCCATCATAATCATTTAACAAAACAAAACCCTTGCCATAAACATGAAATTAATTATAACCAATTTAAATTCCATTTATTATAATTCGCGCCCGTCATGTAATTTATTTCTTTTGAAAAATGTCGTAACAAAATTCTTTTCTAATAAATCATAAATTTTCCAACCTAGAAGAAAATTGTATATGTCTTACCTTTTATTATATTGTTGTGTTATTTTCATTGTTGTTATTTTTATGTTTATAAAACATATTTAAACAACAACAAAAAACAATTTAATTGAATTCAAGTTGTTTTCTTGACGTAGCAACACCTGTTGGGCTGTAATTCAACAAGAAAATGTTTATAAAAAGGAAATTTCGTTTATGTCGCGGGTATATATATAGGTATAGAAGAATCCAGTTTTCCCAGCCATAAAATTTATTTTCCTCGAAACATGATTTTTGTGTCTTATACGTATTTCGAAAGGTGTACGAATAAAAATTAACCCATTAGTCTTGTAACCTGATATAGATTTTGTTTTACGTTTAAGGAGTTTATAGTTCCTTAAATCATTAAACCATAGCGACAACGGTGTATATAGGTATACATGTACGGGTATATAACTCGGTGTTGCGATGTTATAGTGTTACAATAAGGTGTCAAAAACCATTACCAGTGTTAATGGTTTGATTCGTACTTATAATGAAAAACGATATCAACAACGGGTGGGAGCATAGACTATCGCACCACTAACTATAACCAAAGATTATATACTATAAAGATAGTTCAATCAGAGTAACATTTTAAAATACAAAAAAAAATATTCCGGGTACCGCTACATAGTGACGGGTACCTCCGTTCTATAGAAAAAACAAAACAAAAAAATCGTTCATATTGTAAATTTTTGCTTTGGTTGGGTCATCTTTATGTAAAATAATCTTTGCTATAACCTATAGTGTCCTTGCTTCGAGCAAGGAGTCTGTTATAGGGAGACTGTAACAAGGAGCTTATTTATGGACGGTGACCTTTATGCGGCCTCAAACCATCACTGGCACTATTCCGGAATGATCCAAGTTGAAATTAGTGTGATGGACTCTGTGAGGTTGTCCGGGGTTTAATCTGACAATACCATTTTTTATATAGAGTCTTCTTTTGGAAGTGTGTTAATGATTACTCATAAAATTGGTTATGCCAAGAGATTTCCAAAATCAAAAAAAATAGGGGTAATGTCGCCAAAACCTATTTAAGTAGTGTAAATGCCAATAGAGAATTGAAGAACTCAAAAGCTGGCCAATTTGAGATCATGAGCGATCGCAAAGTACATCATAAGACGATCTAATTTCTGCCAGGTCTATAGCATTAAAGTCACCAATCACCAATTTAACACTGTGCTCAGGGATAGAGCCAAACTATTTTAAAATGAGTCTTTATCTTGGGATTGGCTTACATCAGTATAGGCGCGCATGAACACAAACAATTAACAAGCTGGCTAATCTTACGTACAAGCGAAGCTTAAAATCTATGGCTTAGAGGTCGAAACGACCCTTAACACGTCTCAAATGAGATCTTACGAACAATTTTACGATTGGTGCACCAACGATTGGTTTAACACACAAACGCTATTCATGTCATCCGGTGTGTGGTTATTTTTAAGTCAACGGCGAGAATCGATCTTGAGACCGCGGCGTGGTGGGAAACTCTTTTAACCATTAAGCTACAATCGGCGAAATTAAGCTGCAAGCAAAGCTTTTTTTTTTTTTTTTTTTTTTTTTTTTTTTTTTTTTTTTAACGGTTTTTACAGGCCATTATTGGCCCGTACCGTGTCAACAATCTGACTCCATTGGTTTCGATCACGAGCCAGCTCTTCAAACCGTTGTAGGCAGTTTGAAGAAGCCAGATCGCTCTCTACGCCGTGGAGCCATCGTCGCCTACAGCGACCTCTTCGCCTACCGAAAGGCGGTTCACCCTTAAAGGTTCGCTGAATCATTCGGTTCGGATCAGCACGCAGAACGTGTCCGAGCCAGCGTACTCGCTGTCCTTTAATTTCATGCACGATATCAGGAATTTGCATTAAATTCCTGATCTCGTGATTGAAAAGAACTCGGTAAGTGCCATCGACGTCGCGTTTTGGACCATATATCACACGCATGATTCTTCTCTCGAATGTTAGAAGCCATCTTTCGTACTCATCCGTCAAGGTCCAACTCTCACATCCATACATGACAACGGGTCTGATCAACACTCTGTACAGTTTCAGCTTATCCGTATTTGCAAGATATTTTGATTTCAGCAGTGGACGTAGAGGATACAAAGCCCGATTGCCAGCGGCAAGGCGGACCTTGATATCCTCTCCCACACTATTATCGTGAGTGATGAGAGATCCAAGATACTTGAATCTCATCACTCCTTCAAACGTGTGGTTACCACTACTGAAATCAATTGCGTCTTGGTCTCTAAAACCCGAGATTAGATATTTGGTTTTTGACTCGTTGATTTTGAGACCAACAGAAGCTGAACACTGTTCCAGTGGATCAAGTATCTCTTTCACTCCGTTGCCATTTAATCCAATCACACAGATATCATCTGCATAAGCAAGAAGTTGATTGGATTGTCGGAATAAGATGTTGTCCTGAGGTGTTTCACTTTTACGAAGGATGTATTCCAACATGAGATTAAAAAGTATCGGGGACAGCGCATCTCCTTGTCGAACACCGGAATTGATTGCAAAAGTTCTCGATAGCCTGTTCTCAACTTTGACACAGCATTGTGACTGCGTTACTGTCATTTTACACAGATGTACATATTTTTTCGGTATTCCTAAATATTCAAGCGCATACCATAATCTCTCTCGATTGATCGAGTCATAGGCTTGCTTGAAATCCAGGAATACCTGGTGTACATCGCGAGATGTTTCGTAGTACTTGGAAAGAATCATCCGTAGCGAAAAAACTTGATCAGTGACTGACCGATTTGGACGGAATCCTCCTTGGTAGTCACCGACAATTTCCTCCGCCAGAGGAGTAATTCTTCCCAAGATAATGTATGACAGTAACTTATATGCTGTGCAAAGGAGAGCTATACCGCGATAATTCTCACATTTCAAGCGATCACCCTTCTTGAAAATTGGGCATAACGCGGCCACTTTCCATTCTTCGGGCATAACTTCATTTCGCCATACCAATCGAACAAGGTCGAAAAGACAGTTCCACAAAGTTAGCCCTCCGAATATCAAGAGCTCTGAATTAATGCAATCAACTCCTGGTGAACGATTTTTCTTTAATTTCTGCATGGCCATTGTGAATTCCTCATAGGATGGATCCTCAATGAACATCTCCGCGGTCTGTATTTGAGGGTATTCAAACACAGCTTGTGATACATGTGGAACATTAAGTAGATCAGAGAAATGTTCACGCCATGTATCGAGTACCGCATCGACGTTAACACAGAGGTTTCCATCCTGGTCCCGAATGGCAGTTGACCGAGATCTTAAGGTATGGTGCAATTCGGTGATTCCCTTAAAGAAACCACGCGAATTGTGCTCATTGCTGAGTTGTTGTACTCTTAAGACCTTAGCCTTCCACCATTCTCGCTTCTTCAGTCTACAAATGCGTTTAGCTGTCCTCCTAGCGAGAACTGCTTTGTTTTTCCTTGCGATTGTAAACCGAGTTTGCGCTTCATTATAGGCTATATTTCGTTGCTCAACAGCAAGACGACACTCCTCATCAAACCAATCATTTTTGGGCTTAGTTTTCACTATACCGAGAGTGTGCTGGGCAGCATCGACAACCGAGGTTTTCAATACTTCCCAGACACTGTTCACATCATCAGATTGGTAATTGGATTGTATAATGCTATTGCTGACAAGATCTTGATATTTTCGTTGCGTTTCTTCATTTATCAGACCTTCACAGGAGAATCGCGTTGTATATTCTCCTGTCCTCCCTGACTTGTATGAAAATTTTCATCGTAGCTTTGCAGCAACCATAAAATGGTCACTGCCTACGAATTTTGTTGACGACCGATATGATCTCACATCTTGGACAACCCGAGCCCGCCCTTTTGAAATCAACACATGGTCAATTTGGCTTCGGGATGTTTTACGTGGGTGTGTCCATGTTTCTAAGTGGATGTTTTTATGAGGAAAGAATGTACTTGCTACTTTGAGATCATGAGCGATCGCAAAGTACATCATTCTTTCCCCATTCTCGGTCGCAGTTTCGTGTCGGGAGTACGGACCTATATTGTTACATAAGTCGGTCTGATTTCTGCCAGCTCTAGCATTAAAGTCACCAATCACTAATTTGACATCGTGCTCCGGTATAGAGCCCATCAGATTATCCAGATTATTGTAAAATGAGTCTTTATCCTGGGATTGGCTTACATCAGTGGGCGCATGTATACAGACAATTGACAGGTTGGCTAATCTCATGTGCAAGCGAAGCTTACACATTCGATTATCGACTGCTTGAAAGTCCAAGACAGCCTTTTTTACCTGTGGCCCAATGAGAAATCCAACCCCAAGATTTCCGAGGTCATCTCCACTGTGTAGCAACGTATAGCCTTGGGACACATGGTCTCCACTTTTAGGCCATCGAGTTTCTTGGAGAGCTACGAGTTCCAGCCGATACTCTTTCATGCATGTGATAAGGCCGTCCAACGCGCCAGGTTTTCTTAATGACTGCACGTTCCACGTGCCGATCTTCAATCTCGTGTCCGGGTACTTAAGCGGGGGTTCGTTTTTTTTGTTGTTTTGGCGGTATCCGATTTTCTTATTTTTGTTGACATTTTTAACAGTGATATTTTTTTACGGATGCGGGTCGTCAGCCCAGCGATCCAACCAGATTTAGTCGCCTCCTACGACAAGCTCTGGATACTGTGGTGGTATTCTATGGGTCTCATGTTTCGTTCGTAATATTTACGAAACACGAATGCCCCCAACCACAGGGCAAGCAAAGCTTACACATTTTATTATCGACTGCCTGGAAGTCCAGTACAACTGTGACCTAATGAGAAATCTTACTCCAAGAGTCCAAGGTAATCTCCACTGTGTAGCAACGTATAGCCTTGGAACTCGTCTCTATTTTTAGGCAATCGAGTTTGTAGAAGCACAACGAGTTTCAGCCGATACTTTATTTCATATAGATGTGACAAGACCGTCCAACGCGCTAGGTTTCGGAGTGACTATACGTTCCACGTACCGATCATTGTAACTTAAACGGGCGTCATTGTAGTTTTGGTGGTACCCGTTTTTGTTGTTTGTTGACATATAGTTTTTTACGGATGCGGGTCGTCAGTCTAGTGATCCAACCATATTAAGTCACCTCTTACGACAAGCTCTGGATACTGTGGTGGTATTGTATGGGTTTCATTTTTCGTTTGTAATATTTTCAAAACATGAATGGCCCCACCCACAGGGCAGTTTTATATAACAATGTATTCTAGATAGGATTTCTGATAGGATCATCTCAGGGACGTATAGACGTTGTATTATTATTTATGAATTTAAAGTAAGCAGTAGTTACAATTACAGAAACGTTTGAAAGTGGTTTTTTAGCAAGCTAGCTTCTATAATTGCTCCACTGAAGAATATTCAGTCAGCTAGTGGCATTGAAGAAGAAAGCGTTTTTGCTGACCACTTTCGGAATCCTTCGAAAATGTAAGTCCCTTTATTTCGAAAAAATTGAACCTCGAGACACTGATCTGACCAAAATACCTATAGTTGTGATAGTCTTTATTTCGATCATATTACAGAAAAATCGAAAACAGAATTGTTGAGGCTCAAAGTTAGAAGTTAGTCTCCAAGCTGATAAAAGAGACTGCATTGGAGACATTACTCATATAAATATTGTGGTACTGATGCAATTACCATAGCTGAAATTCAGCATGGTATTCCATTTATTCATGACTTCATACATTAACTCTTTAAAGCTTGCAATGCGGTTTCCACTGTTCCTCAATCATCAAGGAGCAACAGGGTTCTGTTTATCTCGGAAACTGGTAGGTTTGGTGAGTGGTCGTTCCAATCTATTAGACTGTTAACTAAAGTTAGTTATGTATCTGTCACGCAACTCAGTAAATTTCAACTCATCTCTAGAGTGGGTAAATCATGCAAAACTGCCCTACACCCACTTGTTAGGTATTATAAGATTGAAAAATCAGCGTAGCTGATAGCGCTAGGTGTCTTATAGATATCTGCTGTATAGAACTATCTTAACCTGTACCAGATATCTGACTATGTTATTTAATTCTGGGAAGAGTTTAAGTAGGAATTCACCAACCAAATGAAGGATACACATAGTTTCAATCACTATAGGGGCGGGGAACGCAACAACTAACCAAAGCGGTTTGAATTGCTATAAGGAGGACATGGATTAGAAGCGAAAGCAATTATCGTGGTTTTATTTATAAAACACCAAACCATAAAAGTTTTGTCAACAGCCATTAAGAACCTGGATGGTAAAAACGTTGTATTAACTGACTATACTAACAAAAATGGCAGATCAGTGGAAGTTCAAGCTTTTCAATGTGACGGATGTATAAAATCATTTTGTCTCGCTTGTCAAGGTCTTAACTGCCTTGTAGCAGCAGCAAGGTGACTATAGTAAAGGACCACTCTCTTATTGCAAAATAATGATTCAAGGGGAGGCCAAATAAAAGACACGGTTTTATAGAATTACTGGTTCTTATTTCATATTACAATGTATCGTATTCATATATAAGAATTCTGCCAGTTAAAATCGAGTATGTATTTTTGACAGTGATAATATTGCTGTCATTGATTGACAACTGAAAGGCTAATAATTATATAGCAACTACCCGTTGAATACCAACAGTCGTTTGCAATTTGAGTGTAGCAATCTATTGGGTTAATGTTTTCTTTCGCTAGGCCTGTGTAGATGTGACGATGTCGTTGATAACTGACCAGTATTAGTAAGATTTGAAGGGAATTAATTGACATCAGTTGATGCTCTATGTCTACTGGTTTATTGTATAAGTGGAAGGTGGCGAATGACAGTTTTACTTACACGTTTGGAACTGGTCCTCTAACAAGCAACCTTGTTTTACTCGTTCTACTGAAGAACATTCATTCAGATAAGAACATTGAACAAGCACGCCTATTTGCCGAAAACTTTCAAATTCCTTCGAAAATGTGCGTCCTCCAATTTCCTTGCTGTGACAGTCTCAATTTTGATCATATTACAACAAAGTCAAACGATAGTTTTGTTGAAGCTCATAATTGGGGACTAATTCGCATGCTGATTATAAAATACTCTCCATTAAGAACATTTCTCATTTACGTAGAGTGGTTTTGATGAGATTTTTCTAGCTGAGTTGCAGGATCGTGTTTCCTTTCTTCATAACAATTTACTTATTGTTATGAAGAAAAGAAAAGAAACACGATCTCAGGATGGCATCTGTTTGTTTACCAGAAGCTGAGTTCTCTTTATCCCGAAAATAGTTCCGACTCATTAGCCTGTCATCGTGGTTTCATTAGAGATAATTTTTTATCGCCCTGCCAGGTCAGTTTATAGAGGGGCAACATGCTTGTGTGAAATTGCTCCTGCTATTAATAATGAAAGATCTTTACTATAACAATAAAGAGCTGTTAATGGCTACTTCAAAACCTACAATCTACAATTACAAAGCGTGTCTATACCTGTGCCCTTTTGGCATTGGTCCCATTATTATTAAATAATTTAAGTCTTATTCTCGCGTTCCTGGGAAAGAGCTAGATGATTATTGGTATCTGATGCTTTTATCTCTGCTTTAGTTCTTAACAAACCCCATATTAGCCTTTATTATTTTCCAGAGTACATTTAAAGTGCATCAGGTATCTGACGTTGAAATATAAAAAACGCATCTACAGTAGTGTAGACTGGCATGAATTAGACTTAAAGCTGTGCGTCTTCGGAGGACGAACGTATGTAGTACAGATGACGGACGACTGTGTAGGATGACGTACGTGCAGGATGAGCTGTACGTATAGGAGGACAGGTAAACGGGTTTGTAGATGTTATGTCAATAATAACCGCATTTCTTGTGGTTTTATTCAAAAGAGATACTCGATTGAAAAAATTTGGTTTCTGAAATGCTAATAGAGGTGATAAGATCGAAACCAATTTAACTAAATATTTTGATTTACTGTCCATTTACTGTTTTGACATCTGCTACACGAACAAAGCCATCATCAGTGTAAACCTTTATAATTCGACCCAATTTCCATCTAAGCGATAGCTGATTTTCATCAACCAGGACTACTAGCTCTCCAACAGTAAAATTCGATTTCAATGAAATTCTTGTTGAAGAGATCGAAGATGTTCCGTTGACCATGCGCTTACCAGAATAGTTAGTGGTGGAACTTAATTTGCTTCCAAGTGTCGACCGGTGATCGATCGGTTAAATGAGGAAGTGGTGAAGCATTGAGTGGACTTCCAACTAAAAAATGGCCCGGAGTTAAGCAGTCGATGTCTTCTAGACTATTTGTAAGTGGTCCTACAGGTCGGGAGTTAAGGACAGCTTCAATACTTGTTTGGTCAATGTAAAAACATGTTCGTATGTAAGCTTTGCACTCCCCATTGTGCGTCTTAGATTTTGTTGTAAGAAACCACACGTATGCAGGAATCCTCGAGTGGCTATAAATCGTTTGAAGCATCCCATGAAAGCTTGGAACCTAAATCAGACGCCTACTTCAAATGTATTCTCCAAATTTATAGTATAAGGTTTGACTTTGGCTTCATATTTAGTATATACGGATTAACTCTTTGCAATTTTCGGAAGTCGTTGTAAAATTTTATGTCAGTCAGGATAATTTGTGATGATGTTGAAACTATACAGCAATATGCATCGGTTTCTTCATCTCCGATCGATCAGAGAAAATTCCGACCGCAGTCTTGGCCATGATGATGGTTCCATTTGAAGAAAGAGGCTCATGACAACAAAGACCGGATGTTATAAATTGTTGTGCAACCACTCCTCGGGAGATCAAATCGGCAGGGTTCGTGACGGTAGGCACGTGTTGTCAACTCTCTTTCCTCAATGTTTCTTGAATACGTGCTACTTGATTAGAAACAAATGTTTTCCATTTAGATTGGCTAGATTATCCCATTGGCAAACAGGCAAGTAGATAGGAGTCTTCTGACATGACTATCATACCTGCGAATATGACGAAAAATCCAATGTTCAGTTATAGAGCCCAAATTGCAATTGGCTTAAGAAGTGGTAACTACATGTTTGGGGAGTGATTAATTGATATTGAGTTCTTTTCAATCACAAGATTCCAATAATCGATGATATTTTAAGGCCGATCCACCTTTTGAAAGACAAAGTGGTGTTACAGCGCAGAGAGCGATCTTAATAGTTTACAAAAGCCAGCTCATTCGTTTCAAATCATTGAAATTTTTAGCAAATTGCTGGTATGTGCGTGTATAACGATAACCCTCCATCCCTCGTCTATTTACTCTTATATACAAAAATCAATCCAAAATAATGTTTTATTCTTGCTTTGTGTCTTGTGTGTTCGTATTTATTGTCAGCATACCATTCAATTTGTCAGACATTTATTTTGTATTTTGTACAAACAAAATTCTCAGATTTTATATCCCGTGTTTATGTACACATATATACTCGTACATCTCAAGTGTTGAAAAATCCACTTTACATCATTAAATCATATACAGCACAACAATAAACCTAACGTATGTATTCACATGAAAATACCCTCCCCCAGCTCTCACAAACACATTTCACCACATCACATTTTCATTTCGTTTGTGCTAACACACTCTTTGGTGGCAATGTTATGCTGCCACATTCTTCACCATATAAATATATGATTTGATTTGTCAACAAAAGAGATTGACACTTGACAAATTTATTTTTCTTTTGTCGGCTCTTCGTTTTAGCACACAGCCAGTTGTTTACACAACTTGTATGTCTCTATGCATATAGTCGTTTTAGGATTTTGGGATTTTTTTCTATATACTCAAGTAAGAGGGTGCTAAAATCAATATAAACATGTTATGTTAGCGAGAGAATAGAGTTGAGAACGGTTTTGAATGAATCCAAATCAATCGAACGATATTGAGCTGCTATTTTACATAAACAATATATAAGCTAAGCAAAATAAAGAACTACGACTGAGTCAAAACCACACATTGATCCGATGATACGTTTGGAATGTGTTTCGAAATATTATGACGAATACGAGTAGACATTTCTGGGTATGGTGTGCTATGAATTGAAGTGGTGCTCACAAAATGGTGCCATGACGTCACTTAATCATTTTTCTCATCACACAGTGACACCTTCACATAATCATCATATGTGAAAAAATGAGAAGTGTTATAAAAGTGAGAAGTGTTATAAAGGACGGATTTATAGCGAAACAACTACAACGTCAATTAGACCACTAGTAGGTCAACAAGCTACTGATGCAGCTGATTTATACCCTCGTCACATCATTATAGATGAAAAATGGATTGCAACAGATCAAGCAACTAGCTGGTATCTTGGTATAATACTATCAAAGGGTGTTCCACCACACCCTATATCTGGCATTCCTTAGTTAAAACTCAGTTCTCAATCTCAACGCCAGAAGCTTATAAACAACATTGAGTATAGATGAGTTGATATTTGCGCTGCACAAATAAGCCGTTCCAAAACTATAAACCTGGTCCAAGTCATTAAGCCAAGTGTTTCGAAAACTGTAGTGCTAGCATTTGGTTAAATCATAAATAAGAACTACAATCCATACAGCTCAATTCCGGGAAGCATCAAGTATCCAAATTCTAACTATTAATTAGATCTGACGTCATATTATTGGTTGGTTCAAATATATTTGATTCAGAACAGATGAAATGGTGAAGACAGGCTATCCTACTGATGAAAGCTTTGACTAAAGTGTATATGGTTCATAAACATTATGCGTATACGTACCAACAGATAGTTAAATCGTCCCTCTGGCATATGTCCAGTTGCATCACCAGAAATAATCAAATGTAGTAGAGGATTAACCATAAACGTAACAGGGATATTATAAAATGGGGTTTGAAACTCCGACGCGTGTACTGCCATAGGTTTATTGAGAATATTAAGTGGAATAAGAAGAAAAACCACCTATAAAGAAATAATTGTCTGAGTATTGTGAGAGCTATGCACATCATTTGAGATGGCTGTGGCTGTGCTGTCCATTACTTGCTCTGATCTTTGTTTTTAAATGTGTTCAGCGAAAAGAGTCACTCGCTTACAGTGCGGAGTCGATAAATTTCACCCTTCGTTCTGCTAAATACTGAAAAGGGTGAGGGGACAAATAAGTATACCTATACATGCTCTCGGACACAATGGTGCCGAAGCACGTTCATGAAAACTTCTGTCATTCATGAAAACAAAAATTCTTCTTCTTATTATTGACACTGTATTCCACGAATAGTCCGCGAAATTCATCTTGTAAAGATATTTTTTTAATTCTATTTATTTTTTTATTTTTTCGACAAAGTCCTTTAATACTGGAAACAGAGAAAAATCACTAGAAGCCAAACCTGGAATATAAGGTGAGTGAGCGATTTCTGCTTTGAGCATTCACGCATAGCAGTTTGTGCAATTTTAGCCTTACGAATTTTTTTCTGTGCCGTGGTGAGCAAACGGAGAACCCATATTGCACTTACTTTTGAAAAATGAAGGTGATCATCTCGTGCCCGGTCTTCGGCGCAAATTTCAAACAGAAGTAGGCTCCTGCATTACTAATTTGATACTATCGTACGTACACAGAAAAATGAAGTGATAACGTATAGTTGATTCGTGTATTGAGTTACGACGAGCTTATTTCAGCCACATGTACATCGCATGTACGATGGTTCACCCTCTCAGATGCGTTTGACTGATGTGAATGAATAGCTGTTTTTTTATGTGTGATACCAAATTGGGTCATCACACTTACGAATTCTTTCAAAATAAATTGAGGACCGTTGTTTATTAACTGTAATAATTGTTAAATAA
Organism: Tipula lateralis; assembly: GCA_963932295.1. Taxonomy (NCBI): domain Eukaryota; kingdom Metazoa; phylum Arthropoda; class Insecta; order Diptera; family Tipulidae; genus Tipula; species Tipula lateralis. Next base: position 49,812,669 of record OZ010737.1, on the reverse strand, counting down.
AATACCTCAATATTGGGACGGGATGGTTTCCAACTTATTAGAGCAGTGAGACATTTGAGCTCCGTCACACTTTATTTTTTTGAACCTAGTTTAAGTTTTGTAAACCAGGTGGAGTAGGTTTTTTGCTAACAGGTGCAAAACTCCACAAATCCAGATTAATCAACACAGGTGAACTAGATAGTAAGACTTTTAATTTATCAAAAGATGACTGAGCTTCAGGACTCCAAGAGAATTTGTTTGATTTTTTCAGTAAATTTGCAATGCGTGCGGATAAATTGGTATGATTCGGGATAAATCTTCAATACCAGCCTACCAATCTTCTAAATTCTTTATTGCTAGAACGAATTGAAAACATTCAGAAGGCTCCGACCTTAACCGGATAGGTTCGAAGACAGATTTCGCCAACTATGGAACCCACACGGAAAAAAAATAATTTACATCAAACAAGTAAACGATTTTCTTAGTTGTAGTAAATTAAAATTATATCATTATTTGCTTAATTTAGGCATATTATAATTGATTTGTGCAATTACTATATAAAATAAGTAAATTGTATCATCATTCAAGAATAGCTCAATTTACAAAAATCAAGAAAAATTTACTCATTTAAATCGAAAAGTTTTATGAGTGTTTGGCTGTTTTTATGATTACTATATTTTGAACAATATCTTTGTGTAAGTTGGAAATGAGTAAATAGTTCTTATCATATGAAGAAAGTGTTAAATTCAAGAGTAAATTGCAAAGTCTACACAAATTTTGCTTAACTCATGCATAGTTGTCTTAGAAATGATACGAAGTTAGTTTTACCGTGAAATCCACGAAATCGACAGAACAAGTGCAAAGCGTCAAAGCAATTAATAAGACGTTCATAGTACAAACATAGGAACCTTCTTTATCAAGTGTTTTACTGAAGACTCATTATTTATATTGTTAAAGTCAAGAATATAATTTATATTTAAAATATAACTAGTGTGTAATAAACTTTTGGTAAACGTTATTCCATACATGACTAGTAATGCAATTAATAGTGATTCAGTTTCGCAGACGAATATGGAAAAAATTTCAGAAAATAGGTTTGTAAATGGATGAAATTTGTAAGTTTTGCCCATAATAATTTGTTATTTTATCTGGTATATAGAAAAATGAATATTTAAAATTTAAGAATTGGAATATTCTTCAGATCATTGAAATTCAGCCAGAAAACTAGGAACCATAGGAATATTTCTACGAGGGAATGCTTGAACAGAAAAATTCAGATATGAACAAGGTGAGCTAACACATTTGATATTTATATAGAATATTTTTTATTAATTGTGTAACAAATTCAGTAGTAGGATTAAAGTAAATAGTAATAAATTTTAAGACTACTTCAACTCATTAACAACGACCGTACTTATTTGGGTTTAAAATTTTGTTTTTTCCTCGATTATTTGTTTATATAAATTGGGGAAAATCCTAAACATCTTCGTTTGAGGTATACGTTAGTTATTATTATTCTTTTATCATCGGTTATAAATAGTCCATTTTTTCATTCTGACTTTTAGATACATTAATACTGATTTTTTAAAAAACTGTGCAAGTTATAATTGTTTTTGTGGTTCAGTATAAATTCAAAAATGCTATATTTACTGTCAGTAAAATTTAAAATTTAATAGTTTCACTTTTTCTATCTATAATCCTGTTGAAATATTACCTTCCTCAAACAAGTACGTCAGGCAAAACAGAAGTTTTTGGTGAAATGGATACTCGGCTATTTTATAGGACAAAAGAATATTCCCGATTGGAAGATGTCTTGGATGATATTCCAATTCATGAATTTGGTGTCCATGATAATTTGGAAATTAACCTTATTCCACAAAACTTAGACGAATTGACAGACACCGAAGATTTTGATGAAAATATTTTGTAATGAATATCCATCTGAAATTCCAGGTAGTATTGATATTTCTATAACAGATACCACGAAAGAAGATGTGTTCTTATCGAAAAATGAGAATCTTGATGAAGAAGAGCAAACTGACGCAGCAGCATATTTTAATTTTAAAAAACTCAAATGGACGAAAAAACATCCGACTTACGTGCGTTTTCGAACAAACGATTTATGGTCAAAATAAAAGATTCGTCACCGCGTTAATCGTTTGAAATGCTTTTTACTGATGAAATTGTAAATAATATAGTCGATCAAACAATTACATATGTATTAATTACAACGATATGTAACAATTATAACAAATGTATTGGTCTTTGGACGACGATTTGGGAGTTCCGTGCATTTATAAAGCTATATGTCAAGAGATCGTTACCTTGATGTAAAAAATATTATATTTGAAACATATTTACATTTGGCTAACAATGCTGAAATTGGATCTCATAATATCGGATGTTTTTAAAATAAGATCGCTAATAATTAATATGCTTACTAAACAGTTTTGCTAGTGGGGACTTTCTTGTCAGCTGACGAGTCAATAATAAAGTATTTTGGATACTTTCTTGTCAACTGACGAGTCAATAATAAAGTATACATGCAAGCAATGTATCTGCGGTAAGCCAGTGAGGTTTGGGTATAAAAATTGGATCATAAATAGTTAGAGGGGATATTGTTACGTTTTTTTGCAGAAAACCAACAGACGAATCGAGAACTCTGAAAGGAATACCGGTTGGTCGAGAGTCTTTATTGATTTATTGGCACATGTACTGAATCCCTCAAACCATATAGTTTTTTTCGACAACTATTTTACTACTTACTCACTCATGATTAATTTAAAAAAAAAAATAAATGATTACAGCTTCGGGAACAGTATGAGAAAATCGAATAAAACAGTGCCATTTAATGCCGACTAAGGAAAAGAAGAAAACGAAAAGAGGAACGTATGACAATAGGTTTGATCTGAGCAACGAAATTTTGTGTATAAGATAGAAGAATAACAACAAATGCTCAGTTTTCACAAATTACGATTTTGTTGAACTGTTACGTTACGTGAAACGATGGTCGAAAACTTTACAGGTTAAGGTCAATGTAACACAACCTTTAGCTTTTTCATCATACAATAGTGGAATGGGTGGTGTAGATACTCATGATCAATGTATATCATTAGAATTGCCGTGCGACGAAAGAAATGGTGGTGGGTTCTATTCACCTACATGGTAGACATGCCCGTACGAAATGCATGAAAGTTGCATTAAATAACAGCCGAGGTTAAAATGGATCAACTTGAATTTCCCCGAAACTATTTGAAAGATGCTGCATCATCAAGAAGCTTCAAGTAGAGTAAATTTGGAAGTTCCCTAGAAGTCAGTGAAGGATTTCACTTTCCAGAGAAGCTTGACAAACAAAGTGTTGTGTTTGTCATATAAAGGCTAGATGGTCATATAAGAAATGTGAAAAAACAATGTAAGGTACCACGTTTCTACCTAACGTCCTCATTCGACGCCTATTTTCCCATGAAAATACATAGATTTTCTTTCAAATTTTTGTTTTATTTATATTCTTAAATTGTAATCTCTTTGATATAAGTTTGAACGATTTTTAACAAGAAGTTCGGTTTTAGGCGTTATTCAAATATGGGTTAATCAATATTCATAATATGTATTCTTTTCTCCCTCAAATAGAAGATACAGTTGGTTTACATATACACTGTATGTTTGATTATTACTATTCAATTATAGATCTTATTTGATAAACTAAATCAATTATTACGTTTATTAAATAAAACAAACTAAATTGTATTCTGCTATCAATCGATTAAAATATTTTGGACTTGCATGCCAGTTTTATTTGTTTCATTTATATTATTATGTTATAACATTTATGCGTTTATTTACAATATTTCAGAAAAAGAAATTGAATTTGTGAAATAAACGAACCCGCAGATGACCTTATAACACTTGAAAATGCATAAAAACTTCTCTTCTCATTCTTTCATCTTAATAAGCATGAAAAAAGGATGTAAATAGAACAATTCACCCTCATCACAGTATTGGACCTCAACTATAATAGTGTAGCTTCATAAGTTTGTTAAGTAGCACTTATCATCTTTAAAGAAGCTTAAAATTCATGAGATATGAAATATAATCTGATATTTTTCAACAAACCAATTTTAGACCTAGAAATCAAAGATACTGTATATATGTATGTGTTTTGTTAAATAAATTTAATAAATATTTTAAAAATAAAGATTTAATTCTAATTAAAATTAATCAATTTCCAAATATTTTTTGTTTTAAATATTTGGAAAATTATTACTTGAATCTCGCAAATAATGCTATAAAAATTTAAGTAAGTTTGACATAATTTTAGAAAATTTATAAGGTGATTTGAGTATATAGAACATAATTTTTATGTATTAATTCCATGATTTAATTCAAATTTACTTAGTAATACATGTACAAATAGCATAAATTCAATCTTATTTACTAGGAAATTTCATGCGCTTTTTGCTTATTTTATTCATAATAATGCATGATTGATTTCTGCTTTCATGCAAAGATTTTCTTCAATCAAGAAGAAATTTACTAAAATTTTAAAGTAAATTCTAGTTAATATAAACAAGAAATTGCTTAATACCTGAAATTTTAGTTTTACTTATAATAAGCAAACGAATTCATATTTTACGTCAATTTCTACTAGGCTCGAAAACGATAAGGTATATGCATATTTTATATTAGTTATGCATAGTTATTTCTTTCCGTGCATATATTAAATTTCTCGCATCACAAATTTTCTTTTACTGAGATTAATAGCTAGTCCGGCTTCAGTCAAAAGCGTCACTGACCGTTTTTAGTAACAGCAGTATTGAAACTGGTGGAAAAATTTGAGCTGTTGGGACAAGATAGAGGTGTGAAGAATCAAAACCGTGGGCATCGCTCAAGAACAACTGAGACAATTGTTACTGTAGCCCCTAGGGTTGAAGATAATCCAGGCTTGTCGAAGAATCGATCTTTGGAAGTAGACATTTTACAAACGTCATTACACCATATTTACAAACGTCATTACAGACATTTTAGTAGACATTTTACAAACGTCATTACACCATATTTAGCATACAAAATTAGGTATTGAGTCTTTTAAAGTTTAGTTAATACAAGAACTGATCCAGTCAAATGCATCAAAATGATCCAGATTTTCATCGCAAAATCATCTTCAATGACGAGGCCCATTTTCACCTCGGAGGCTACGTTAATAAGCAGAATTACCACATTTGGGGCTCAGAAAATCCCAAAAATGTTTGTTGAAAAGCCTCTCCATTCTCAACGTTTCACTGATCGGTGCGGTTTTTGGGCTGGCGGTATGATTGGACCTTATAATTTTTCTTAAAAGACGCTGATGCAACTGTTTCGGTGAATGGATTGTCTACCGAGCTATGGTTTATGATATTTTATGGCCGGAATTGGAACTTATTGGTGTGAACGGCATTTATTTTCAGCAAAACGGCTTGTTTCTATCAGAGGTGATCACGATTGGCCCCCCAGAACTTATGATCTAATACCTTTTAACTATTTCTTTGGGGCCACGTGAAAGAAGGTACAGATAGAAGGTATCGAGGACATACACAGCCGCAAATGTGCGAATTGGTCATGGAAAGTATCATGAAAAAGAAAGAGTGCTTCAAGCGTAGCCGTGTCGAATATTTGCATGATTTATCGTTTCCAAATGTTACTGGTATACCTTCATCTGTACAATTTTAGAAACATTCATTTATTTCTGTTAAAAATACTCGTTTTTTAGAATATCAAAATGAAATCTCTTTTTGGAAAACCCTTATATTAAACGTTTTGATATAGCATCGGGTGTATGTTTATGATTTTTTCAAATCATTCTGTCCACCTACGAGTGTCTATTGTAAAATGTCATATATGTTTCATTTATTAAGTTTCATCTATCCCATTGGCCCATAAGGATCGATATACTTATGCCTAACACATGGACGAAAATCGTCGGAAATTATTTTGTGTAATTAATACCAAAAACCACAAATGAGACTACAACAACCCATCCTACCCCTCCCGTGTCGATATGATCTTCTTTACCACATCGATCAGATCGATCTGTATGCTGTAAGCCGGCTATATACAAACACTTCACTGGATTGACTAGGTATCAAAAAGTGAAAATCTAAGAACACGTATTGGCTCATTAATTAACCTAGTTGGGTACATTTTCCAAGACTGACGTTATTTTCTCTTAAGAAAGATATCAACTACCACTTTGATGATATCTCAAATCTTCTCTGGATCAATGAATCAGTAAAGATCCCAGACCTTCTTGTATTTTTATGGGAACTTTTCGCCCCGAAATAATCACATTTTCCAAATGAAAATTTGAAACAACGGTAAAAAAAATTAAAGAAGGCGAAAATATTTCCAGAACTCAATGCCACTAGAGGCCCACGGTTCAATAAACTGTTAACGGTACCTGTTGACAATACACATTTTAAGATCACAATTCCTATTTGAAGAGCAACTGACGACCTTGAAGATACCGGATATTATGGGCCTAATTTGAAGAGAAACAGATTTCCGTCCTGATAGTTAAGGTCTGGGAGGGATGTCACAATGAGTCACTCGAGCTTGAATGATGAGAAAAAAACCATGAAACGAAAATCTTACGTTTTGCGTTATATCAACCTACATAATCTGGAAAGAACCCAATAACCAACGAAGCAAGAACTTGCCAGCCAGTTTTGTAAACCTTCAATAGAAGCTTGTTGAATAAACCAGAAGAATTGGATGTATATAATTGAGAGAGACATAATTCGTCTTGACCGAAAGATGCCGTTTCCTTAACAGATTGCTCAAGATCAATACAATAGATCTTGTTATTATAAAAACATTTTGGGTCACCTGGAACTCGTACGATACATAAATAATGTTCAAAGGTAAGGAATCGATCATACTGATTTGGCCATTTTAAATTCAAAGATATTGTCATGAGGTTCAATCTCAACCCTCTTAAAATTTTATATTATCAATTCAACTTAGATGGATGAGTCGTTCATGAAACCCACTAGAAGCTTATTACACTATCTATTAGAATCATTACAATATCTAATGAAGAATTGCAATCATTGGTTTGCTCGATGAGATACGCCAAATGAGTTGATGTGATCTGTGCAGCTGTTTCAAGGATCTGTTTCTGCTTGATCAGCGCTAAAACCATCATAGTTTTTTTAATGAAGAAGAACGGCTTAGTATATAAACTTACTTTAGTTCTGTTTTGGTCAGTGTCTATCAGACTATTTATACAGCGGCAAACTACACCTTTGGAAATAAAACAGTTGCATAGGCCACCCAGTTTATTTAAACGATACAGCACGTTTAGTCCTATAGTGGTGTGAGATCGCTTTTTATTCTTTTACAGTCTGACGAACAAAAGCTTCACAATTATTACCTTTTAAATTTTAAGGATTCTTGTATGTTTACAATTTGCCAGTGTTTTGAGATGGTCAAATGGAAGACAAGTAAGGAGGGACGAAAATGCTTCTTAACATTGTCTTTTTTTCGGAAGCCCAAACACTGAAAAATTGACCGAATTGAACCAATTTATCCTTTTTCTTGCTTGATCAATTCGTTTTCATCTAAGTCATATCTGAGCTATGGGTTTATGCAGCCAAAGCCTCGACAGATCTTGTTAGAAGTATGACAATTAGTTTTTTTGGTTCAATTTTAACGTATTCTTTTCATTGTCTCTTTTTCGGAATTTGCCAATCTATAGTATCTCGAATGACAGCTTCTTATTTTTCTGCCGTAAACCGTTTTATTTACAACAGTCGTACACACAGTTAACACACGCCAGATTTGTTAAGCCTTTTTCTTTAAATATATAGGTAATTATCTACTGTCACTATAAGTCAGGGTCAACTGATGCTGAGATGGCATCTTCATACCTGAGAGTTTGTTCTGCCCTGAAGCGGAAAGTTGCACTGCTGCTTTTTCTTACTATACGTTTGAGCCCAAATTGAACAGCTTACGAATACCTGCTGTCATTTCAAGTGGTCTAATACAGTTACTTCGACTACGATACTACATACAAACCCGCACTTTAAGTTTAAAGAGAGATTCTCGTGTTTAGTACTGTCATAAACCTCCTGTGTGTCTCTTTCCACTTATGTATGGTTTAGTTTACTCTTCATTTATTCAGATACATTGATGTATGCCACACGTGTATACAGACGTTTGAAGTTAGACCTAAACTCTTCTATAGTTACATCTTACTTCGCATGCTGTAACGTGGCTCAATGATCTGGCGCCAGTCTACCGACAGGTAAGTTTTGGCGGGGTTACGCAAACGATCTCATGAAAACCACCAACATGAAACACAAATCCAATACTGAGAAGGGGATGCGGTACAAAAGTGAAGGACCAAAAAGTATGTTTCAAAATCAACATCAGGCCTATAATCATATACAGCGATATGGTCACAATCTTCACACCATGCACCCTTCTCCCACCATTCACAATTTTAATCTTTTCGTTTGATCTTTTTTTTTTGGTTAATCTTGATGTGATTTTATCCAGCTCCTCACTTAAACTGTCCCGCATCGCCTCGTGTAGTTTCAAAAATTATATTACGAACACAGTATTTGTGAAGTTCTATCAATGGTTTATACTAACAAGTGAGTCTTAGATAGGCAATTGTTAAGTGGGACATGCAAAGCCAAAAAGTCTTGGATGGGTTTAGAACCAGAATTAAGAGATGGGAATCTCATATATTCGAAATGTATTTTCGCTAATGGCAATCTCTCTCATGTTGATGCTGCATTGATTTCATAAAATCTTGAGTTATCGCCTCCCATCCTCTGCGATCACCTGTTCAGCTCCCAGAGACTCGTTGGAGCAACATCTCTGGCTCGAACCCTTCTTTCCAACTAGTCCCATAAATGTTCGATGGGGTTGACAGGCACATCCACCTCTTAAATGGTACTGATATACTACTGACCAGGTGTATGCGGTCTCCCATTATCCTGCATGAACAGAAAATTTTCATCAATAAACCCGACGTACTCCTCGAGTACATTCTCAATGTACCGTTTAGAAGTTATTCCTCATGATCGACAGCCTGTATTTGCTCGGATGATATATACAATATCTTTCTTCGCGTGTCTCCCCATAACATGCGCGATCCACCACCTTACGAGACACGTTCTTCAATGCAACTTTGTGCATATCGCTCTCCTTGCCATATCTTCTGTGTCCATCGATGCCATATAAATCCATACGTTTCCTGATCTGTGTGCAGTCAGATTAACTTTTTGAAGTCGTTTTCGAACTTACCACCGACTAACCTCGACTTCATGAACTTAACTTGGAGCCACCGACTCAGTGGAACCGCATTCATACGACGATTTCAGAACGAAGTTGTTACAAGAAAGTGGTCATCACACTGTCGAGGTCGACCAGATCCTTGTCATTAACCACCGGTTTAATTATATCACTGCTATTTGCGACGAAAGGAGAATTGGCTCAAATTTAGTTGTAGAGCCACTTCATCCATTTCTTTTCTCCGGTTTAAGACCTAATTGATAGACGACTGTTCTGGGTAGGCATCAATATGCGAATAAGAAATGACAATTCCGAGCGAAATATTTCATGGCAAGTTATTGTATGGATCTTGTTGCATTATTTTGAGGTTTTACTTCAAAAGCCTGCTTTATGCATTTGACAGAAAATCTTAGGCGACGACATATTTCGACTATCTTATTTGTGTGCTAAGAACTGCTGTAACCCATTTACCCCTTTGACTGTCTCCTGGCTATAAATCTACCCTGAAAATGTCTACATTTTCAACTATATGAATCAAACAATCAACAAATTGTGTCTCTTTCAACTATGTACCACACAGTAAGAAGTAGTTTTTGAACAATGTATGCACTTCTTCTTCACTAAACTACCGCAGTACTAAACCGAAAATACTGTTGTATCCAATAGACCTAGATAATCAATTTTTCATTTACTGCCGGTATATACATCGAAGAGTACTTTTGGGTACATTACTTATATAGAATATTGTGTACAGTACACTAATAGAAAATATAAGTTTTTTTTCTTCCTATATACAACTTCAATAAAAAGTTTTTATGTTTGAACGGTTTTTTCAGTTGTGTATCCTCTCGAAAAGTTTTCTTATTTTGCTTGCTTTCAAGTACAAGACGAGTACATAGTGGTATAGAGTCGAAAAAACGATATTTCGTCCTTTTTTTTATTAATACATATTTTTAAAGGAATGAAAACTTTAAAACTTATATATATATTTTCCTGTTGTTCGACGAATTTTCCTACCACTCCCCCACCCCCATTTATGTGTCTTACTGGATTTACTCTGTGCCATGTTATATATTTTTATTTTTGTTGCCATCGCGTTGTTGTAGTGTTTGTTAACCCAAAATACGAGTAATATAGAAAGAAAGTGCCTCGAATAAGAAATCTAGAAATATAATGTACATACATACAGATAGCACCGTATTTTTTGTTGCTCCTAGGTACACCGTTGCAGGAAAATTAAAAAAGAAAAAATGAAAAATTTCTCAGATGAATGTTTTTCCATTTTTACTAATGAAAATAATCAACCGGGAAGGATGAATTCCGAACAACGGATTTTTAATATGAAAGTATATGCAAGTATATGATTTTTCGTTTGTATATTGCGCGGCTGCCACATTATAATGTGGAATGTTTCCACCGAACCGAGAACATTGTTGGTATCCAAAAAAGAGTTTATTTCCTTTCGTTTGCAGTAGGTGTTCCTCAATTGGACCTACATAGTCGTACTTTCTTTTTAACCACAAGGTATACGTTTGAAATGACAACAACATAACAGATGACGATGATTACATAAAAATATCCTCGTACCGCGGCTTAGCTAATCGCTGAAACAGGAATCCTAAATATGTGTGAGAGGAGTAAACTTACTTTGCTCAAATTCCTTATAAAACAAAAAGCCAAGCTAGACTTCATATATCACATACATTCCAATTTCACTTCCGTAAATTTACGACATAAAGGGTCAACCCTGGCGGAGAAGCACAACATCCAAACAAATATACTCAACTACAGTTCCATTACACTAGATCGTCTATGGAAACTTCAAGGCTTAAAATGAACACGGATCAACACAAAAATCTCAATGGAAATACACCTTCACTTTCCACTCACTCTATCATTGGACTACTGTCCAGCTTACCTGCTAGAACACATATTCTATATACGGTGGGTGGTTTGAACACATCTGGATCCCCTGTTGAGTTTAGAACCCATGGGTCAGCTCATTGTCCATGTCAGTATACTATAGGCTGACATGGAGCTGTATGCAATGCGCAGATGGTTCTTCGTATATCGGATCTATAGCCGTTCTTACAGTGGTATCGCAACAGGCCAATCGCCGGTATATGTGAGGTAGCAGCCACCCAACAAAAAAACCTTCTCAAACCAGATATTTTTGATTTTGATATGTGGGAATATCCGGGAAAAGAGAAGTCGACACGGCAGCTATACCCGCAGCCCAAGCAGGCAATATACACTGCGAATATGCAATTGGGGAAACCGCATTAAAATTAGCACCGATCGCTATATGGCGAACTAAGATAAGCCTCTTGGCCTATGAACCCTCAAAATGATTTAGCAGCATCAAAGGAAACCCCATCGTATGGGCATCTTCAAACCTAGATTCAAGACGAGAAAGCTCTATAATTTGCATACTACGAATTGGGCACAATAAGACACACATTCACCTCATATACAAAAAAAGAATGTACCTGTAGATCAATGACCTCTAAAAAAATGTAAATAAATTATACTCGTAGTAGAAAAAGAAGCGTGGTTGCTCTGAATCTCGGGGGTCTCGGATTCGGTTCCCAGTGGGAACCAAAAATCACGATAAGGTTTTAGGTGTATGTGGGTTGACTGGACGGTCACAGTCAACCCACATACACCAATCGCGATGCGATGGGAGGTGTGAATGAAAACATCTGGATCCCCTGTTGAATTTTGAACTCATAGGCCATTCCATGTCCACATCAGTACTATAGGCTGACATAGAGCTATGCAATGCGCAGATGGTTCTGCGTAAATCGGACCGATAACCGTACATCCAAGATCCTGTGGCATCACAACGGACTGCCACCAGTCTAAATGTGCGGTAGCAACCACTCAACCAAAAAAAAAAGAATTTTGGGTTGCCATGGCTCTAATGACATTGAGTTCTGGAATTTTTTCCACCTTCTTTAAATTAAACAGTGTGCTAAGGTTAGCAACTTCCATTCAATACACAGTCAAACTTTAATTTACTAGAAGGTGATTTGTCTACAATGAACAGATCCTGTTTTCTCACAAAGCTGCTTAAGGCAAATCTGGACTAGGTTTATATGTTCCCATCAACATCGGGGTCAGAAAAATTTAAAGCGTGAAACTTTATGTTCTGAATTTGAGTAATTTGTACGCTGTAATAACTCGGCCGGTTTCGATCTACTGATGACGCATTGAATGATCGCTGGATAAATATCATCGAATTATAGTGTGCCGTAACGGGTTTGCGAAATATGAGTGATTATTGGATATTGAGGTTTCACAGTAGATCAATTGCGTATCGAGAGTGCTGGACGTGCGAGTGTGTACAATGAGACATACCAATTATAAAAGTCATCTACATTATTCTCTGCGGCTGCGTTTACACAGTTATTTGGAATGTAAAGTTCAAATAGACGTGGTAGTAAACTAAACAATGACACCGACACACTATGTAAAGCTAAAGTATAACTGAAGTCAATTAGTCAACATATTAACGATACATGGAATGAAAACCACTTAGTAGTAAGTCAAAGATGCTGATTCGCCAAAGTAACTGGCTTTAGTGGGATAAATCGTCGTATCCCGATCTATCATCGAATCTTTCATTTTAATCTCAACGTAAGAATCGAAATTAAGGAACAGACAGGACTATTGACAGAGGAATCTGATGTGAACGTTAAACGTTCTATTATAGCAGCTTAACCCGGTCAGATTCACGATACATTTTAAAAAGTTACAGATAGTTATAACTGGAAAAATCCTACGGGTTTTAAATCAACCTCATTATAGGTTCAAATCTCATATTCAATATCAGAATAATGTTAGACACCTCATAGGACCAATTTAGAGCCAAAGGTCAAACGCATTGGAATCTATGAAATCCAGTACAAATAATTTACAAATTGCAATATTAAGAATGAATTCCTCCAAGACACACACTACACTTCCATGGTATGGTATGTCTACCAAAATGGATAAGAGGGCCATCCAGAACAGTTGCATATTTCGCTTGCAGAATAACGAGAAAATGTAATGGTCTCTGATTTATCGACGTAGACAAGTATTTTAAACCCGAAAGAAAATACTCCAATGTGTCGTATATGACTCCATCCTGTCGAAACTTCATGTCAGCAAGATAAATGCCAACTAATCGAGGTACGAAATTTGGTTTAATCATGTCCCAATACCACTCACCCTTGACAAAAACATTGTTACCTGCATCGTTTTTGAAGACATATGGACCAATGGCTCTGCCAGCCGATAAAGTGCACCAAACAGTAATTTTCGACAAAATCTTGTGAATTATCCTCACACCAAATGCAACAATTCTGCTTATTTAGGTACTAATTTGTGCGACAGCCCATTCGTCGAATTGATGACGCATACAATTGTCGTTTGGCTTTAGTTCTTGCACACGTTGAATCTGGAAATCCTTTAAGCTATCACTTTTTCGCAAAATATTCCATAAAGTGGAAGGACACAACCGCAGTCGCTGAGAACGGCGACAGTTGATTGATTTGAATCTTCTTCAACGCTTTCCTGTACTGCGGCTACAGTTTCTTCAGTGCGCACTGTTCGGCATCTCTCGGGATGCACATTATCATTAAATGTAAACGTGGTCCCAAAACGATCAATTGTTATCCGAATTAGCCGCTCTGAAGGATTATGTATGAAGTGGGTGGTTTGACGAACAGAACCAATTTTGATAAACAATTTCGACAATATGCCAGCGTTGCTCTGTTTGTAAGTCTATCCATAATGAAATATCACCGCCCATGTGCTGCAGTGGTTAAAGCTGCGACAGTTGGAGTGGGAGGTACCGGGTTCGAATCCCGATAGGGGCAGGTTGTAAAAGGGATTTTTCACCATGAGTGGTGTGAAGGAACACAACTATGACTGTTGGAGTGCAGAACAAATGGGCCGACCCGTCTCCCATGTCAGCACTATAGGCTGGCATGGAGCTATGCGACGTCAGATGGTTATTAATATCGGACCTATAGCCGTACGTCCTCGAATTGACTGTAATGACGTAAAAGCACAGACGTAAATAAGCGAACCACTAACAAGTAGCGAGTGCCTTTAGCTCCAGAACAGAATAGAGATTTGATAATAAAAAAAAATAAAAAAATGAAATGTCTAAACAAACTAAACAAAAAGCTATTGTCAGATGGGTATTGTCAGATAAATTGGTTCTCAAATAATGCAGTGTTGGCATCGAAGTTGTGAACCTCTACAACAAATACCCTTTATTTAAGATCTCTCATTACTCACGTTTATAGTGCGTTGAGGATATCATAGTCCACCTTGACTCTGGCAATCGGGTTTTATATCCTCTATGTGCACTTCTAAAATCTTACAATTGTGGTTAAATCGAATTTCTACAGACTGTTGATCAAACCAGTTGTCATGTATGGACGAGAGAATTGGACTTTGGTGGATAAATTCTTTTCAATCACGAGATCGGGATTTAATCCGATTTCCTGATATCGTGCGCGATTTCAAAGGTCAAAGAGAGTACGTTGGCTCTGTTACGTTTTGTGTGCTTATCCAGTTCGAATGGCACATCGATCTTTTAATTGCAAAGAGGTCGCTGTAGGTGACGGTTGCTCAATCTGGCATCTTCTAATTGTTTACAACAATATAAAGAACTGTTTCGTGTTTGAAATCGAGGGGTCTATCGGCTTCAATCCATTATTTACTATTGTGAATAAAGTGATTGATCCAAGTTTTATCAACAATTGGTCAAGTTCCCTGGATTTAAGTATCGTAAGAATGGTGCAACCAATTACGCTCGATTGATTGCTACATAAGTGAGATCTTATTGATTCTTATAATAATGATTCTTATAATAATTTAATTTATTTCTGTTCTGCATAATTTAGTTATATTTAATATTCCATAACTATATATTAAATTCACTAAACAACAATAGATTTTGTATTCGATATAAAGTCATTCGTTATTTACTGTGTATACGTAAAGTACTTTTCCGAAAGAAAAATTTAAATAACATGATTTTCCACTTTTCCCATGGATATACATTTTATTCTATACGATTAAGCGACTCGTTTATCGATCGATTGACAGACAGGTATACGATTGTGATATAAATCAGTAGAACACTAAAATTATAGTTTCGTTTTGATAAGGTGTAGGAGTTCGGTCTATTATTTTAGGATTTGCATTATATAGGTCAAAACCTGCGTGACCCTCACTCCACTTTTACACAATATTGATTTTATCTTGTATACATGCTATACACCATCAGATTGGTGCATTAAAAATAAATAAGCAAAGTGACGAGAAGATAAGCATGCGTCTTGGTGGGAGGCAATAAATCGTTATGATTACACTAGAAAATGATAATTAAATTAAAATAAAAAAAAATTGATAGTGAAGCCGTAGAGTTTTCTCACTAAATTCGCTCCAGCATCTCACTATCTATAACATGTACCAATATATCGAAAAACCGAATACGAATACACTATATATGTATATATCTCCCAGAAGAGATTACCGATAACATAAAAATGTAATTGAAAAGATCTAAAATAAAATATATTTTTATTGGAATTGAGACAAATTTAATTCAACAATTTTATTTTATCAATCTTTAAAGTTTGTAGAAATAAAAATAAAATGTAAGTCGATTTTTTTTTCTTCATCGTAACTCTCGTGATAGTTGATATCGTCGTCGGTAATAATCATTTTAGTATATAGTGTTCGCTATGCATTTTAATTGTTATTCCCCTGAAAGTATTGCCTTAACCGATATTTAATTAAAATCGAAATGCGATTACGTCTATCAATCGACGATGTGAGACAGTCATTAATTCTACACTCCAGAGAATCATATAGATATGTTAACACATCTATGATTCTCTGGAGTGCGGAACAAATCTATGATTCACTGGAGTGTGGAATTAATAAGCCTGCAGACCTGTCATATGGTTATGGAAAGTGCTTATTGTCTCCTCAATTTGGATATTTAGCCATACACGTGAGACAGTTACATATAAGTGAGAGATGTCCACATCCATTGTTCACTGTCTTAAAATTGTGCAAACTACATATCATGATAACAGTAAGTTATTATCTGCTTTTTTCGATAATTCTCAGCTAATCTCCAGTTTATCATGAACTCAACTATAGCCAGAAAGCAAATTTATAGAAAGCATGTGTGTAAAATATGTTAAGTTAAACAAAAGATTAAAAATTTACATGGAAAAAGCATAATTTTAAAATATTTTACATGCAATATTTTTTTCTTGGAATTTTTCAGATAAAAATTATTTTACAAACATTACTATCAGATTTTTATTCGAACAAAAAATATTTCTTTGAAATAAATTATTTCGGAAAAACATATTATTAGTATAAAAAAATTGTAATTAAAAAATATTTACACATCGAAATTTTTTTCACGTTTAATCTGATTAAGAACAGTTTAATTAAACAGATTCTGGTTGTTTCACGAAAATTTAACTACGTATGCATTTTTGAGTTGAAAAATATGACAAAAAATGTTTAATTAACTTTTAAGAAAAAATATTAGTTAAGAAAAAAAATTTTTAATTGTTAAATTTTTTTTCTTGATTTTTTATACTGAGAAAATTTTTTCGTATAAAATTTTTTATCAATCTTTCTTGGAATTTTTCAGATTTAAATTATTTTACAAACAAAATAAGATTTTACTTCGAACAAAAAATTTTTACTTCAAATAATTTTTTTTCCGAAAAAAGATATTAAGACTATAAAAACAATTGTCACTAAAAATATTTTAACTTTTAAAATTTTTGTCACTTTTAAATCACTTAAGTATAGTACTATAACTATACAGATTCTGGTTGTTTCGCATAAACTGAACTATGATTTAGTTTCAGTTCATAAAATGTTTCATTCTATAAAGAAAAAATATTTGTAAGGCAAAATATTTCTATTAAAAATTTTTTTTCTTGATTTTTTATACTGAGAAAAATTGTCTTAATACTTATTTATCAATCTTTAAGGTTTGTATCAAAATCGAAATGCGAATACGTCAATCACAAAACACAAGTTTACAAAATTTACATGAAAAAAACATTACCTCAAAATATTTTATGTTGAATGTTTTTTCTTGAAATTTTTCACAAAAATATTATTTAACAATCAATATTATTAAATTTTTGTTAAACAAAACATTTTTGTATCAAATTAATTTTTTGCGAAAAAAAAATATTACTACAAAGGTAATAAAAATATGTATTAGCTTTGAATTTTGTTTCACGTTTAAACCGATTTAGAACCGTTTCATTATACAGATTCTGCTTGTGTCACGAAAATTTAATTTTGATTAAATTTTTCAGTTCAAAAATATGACAAAAAATATATTATAAACTTTTAAGAAAAAATATATGTTAAGAAAAAAGTTTTTAATAAAATATTAAGTGAAACAAAAGTTTAAAAAATTAACATGAAAAAATCTTTCTTAAAAATATTTATAATAAGAATTATTTTTTTCTTGGAATTTTGCAGTTGAAAATTTTTTTACAAACATTACTCTAAAATTTTACTTCGAACAAAAAATTTTGGTTTTAAATAATTTTTTCCCGAAAAAAAAATATTTTTACTATAAATAAATTGGTTATTAAAAAATATTTCAACTTTGCAATTTTTGTTACGTTTTAAACGATTTAGAATAGTAAAATTATACAGATTTTGGATGTTTCACGAACACTAAAGTAAGTTTAAGTTTCAGTTCAAAAAATGTTTCATACTAAAAATAAAGAAAAAATATTTGTAAGGCAAAATGTTTCTATTAAAAAATTATTTTCTTGATTTTATATAGTGAGAAATTTTTTCTTAATACTTATTTATCAATCTTTAAGGTTTGTATTAAAATCGAAATCGATCACGTCAATCACAAAACATAAATTTACAAAATTTACATGAAAAAAACATTACCTCGAAACATTTTATGTTAAATGTTTTTTCTTGAAATTTTTCAGATAAATATTATTTAACAATCAATATTATCAAATTTTTGTTAAGCAAAACATTTTTGTATCAAATTAATTTTTTGCGAAAAAAATATTATTACTGTAAAAAAATTGTGTTAAAAAATATTTTAACTTTGAAATTTTTCTCACGTTTAAACCGATTAAGAACAGTTTAATTATACATACTCCGGTTGTTTCAAGAAAATTTACTTAAGTTAAAATTGTTCAGTTCAAAAATATGACAAAAAATGTTTATAAACATTTAAGAAAAAAAATTAATTAAGAAAAAAAAATTGTAATATAAATTTTTTTCATATTAAAATTTTTTTTCTTGATTTATGTACTTAGAAAATTTCGAAGGGACGTGAACACATCTATGAGTCTAAGGAGAGCAGAATTAAAGACCCTGCTCTACTGTCATATGGTAATTTCAATTTTCACATTATTGTCTTCTCAATTTGGACATTAAACCATACATATCAGGTGGGTATATACACAAATGAACCATGTCGATAACCGTTGTTTACTGTCTCTATGTTATGAAAAATGCATGGTACAAAAGTTTAATTTCGCTGTGCAACACAATTAGACATTATCAGCCTTTTTGTTTCAATAATTTTAAGCTAACTCCCAGTTTATCGTGAAATTAACTAAAGCCAGAAAATAGTTAAATAAAAAAAACAAAATATTAGTGATAAGTGAAACAAAACTTTAAAAAATTAACATGAAAAAAACTTTAGTTCAAATTATTTAATATGAATTGGTTTTTTTTTTGGAATTTTTCAGATGAAAATTATTTTGCATACATTTTACTTCCAACAAAATTTTTTGCACCAAATAATTTTGTTCCGAAAAAAACATTTTTCTGTAAAACAATTTGTAACTAAAAAATATTATAACTTTAAAATATTTTTCATTTTCAAACAGATTTAAAATTGTATAATATACAGATTCCGATTGTTTCACGAATACTGCACTTAATTTTAGTTTCAGTTCAAAAAATGTTTCATACTATAAAGAATAAATATTAGTTAGGAAAAAAACCTGGCTATAAAAAAATTTTCTTGACTTTTTGTTCTGAGAAAATTTTTCGTAATACTTATTTTATCAATTTTTAAAGTTTGTATTAAAATCGAAATGGGATTACGTCAATCACAAAACAAAAGATTACAAAATTTATATAAAAAACTTTACTTCAAAATATTTTATGTGGAATGTTTTTTTCTTGGAATTTTTCAGATAAATATTATTTAACAAACATTTTTATCAAATTTTAGTCCGAACAAAAAATTTTTGTATCAAATTAATTTTTTGCAAATAAAAATTATCACTATAAAAAAATCGATAACTAAACCATATTTTAGCCTTGAATTTTTTTTCACGCTTAAACTGATTCAGAATAGTAAATTATACAGATTCTGGTTGTTTCACGAGTACTGAACATAGTTTAAGATTCAGTTTAAAAAGGGTTTCTAAAACTATTAAAAAAAAATTTTTTTTAGGAAAAAAATTTCTATTTGAAAAATGTTTTTTGATTTTTGTACTGAATTTTTTTTTCATAATACAAACTCAAAATTGTTACGAAATATGCATCTCACGTTGAACAAATTTAATTATACGTTTTCCATTGAGTTTGAGAAGCTTTAATTGTAGTGCATCTGCGTTTTTTATTGGCCAGCGTTCTTTATTGGCCAAAACAGACTGGGAACATTATAAAATTATTCTTAAAGCCAATCGTACAGTTCGATGGAACTATGTTTTGTTCAACAATTCGACTTAAAAATATTAAGTTTTTCGAAACCCCAAATAAATTTTTTTTTTAACCTGAACGATGTTATTGCCCAACTTGTCTAAATGAACCACAACTTTGTAAGAAAAAATGTTATTTAAGGTATAATGAAAATTAAACTGCATTAGAAATTTAGTCTTTACCATTTTTAATTTAGCTGTCAATTTATGTTTTTTAAAATTCTAAATATCGATTTCACAATATTGATTACAAAACAGTTACATGAAAAAAATTTACATAAAAAAACAATATTTCAAAATATTTAATATGAAAAATTTTTTTCTTCTAGTTTTTCAGATAAAAATAATTTTACAAACATTCAGATTATTCTATCAGATAATTTTTTTTTTATTAGTATCAAAACATTTGCAAGTTTAAAATATAATAAATTTGCAAATGTTTTTTCACGTTTCAATAGATTTAGAATAGAATTATACTCTTTACTTAGTTTGAAACAATTGCGATAATTCTGATTGTTGAAGCAACTTCCTGTACTCTAAAAGATTTTGATCATTTCGGGAATACTTAACTTAGGTCAAATTTTTTATGTTAATTAATAAGATTTTCGTTCAAATAATTAAGGTAAAGAAAATCAGAATTTTCAGAAATTATAAAGAAATTTTTTTTTTAGAAAATAAAATTATTGCATAAAAAATGTTTCTGTTTTTTTACTGAGAATATGTTTCGTAGTAATAATATAATTTTTTAATTGGAAAATACTGTTGTGACTAGTTTGACCTTACACACACGATCCAAGAACGTGAAGCTGGAAAGAATACTAAGAGCTACAGATACTACGACTAATGATATTGCTACTATTGAAGAACTGCTTTAATTTATTAGAATGATAATCAATATGAATAAGTCAGGGAGAAATTTCATAAGAAATTCTGTATACCAAGTTGGATTTGTGGCCATACCAATCAACACGAGATACACAAGCACTAAATTCATTCCGAGACAGTCATTGTCTATTTGGAAGTTTGGTCGACTCATTATTCCGTGCTAAGTTTAAAATTATACTAACATTGTCATATCCGTCAATCGAGAGCGCTGAAATCAATGTTAAGAAGCTTCTTGTACCCTAAATTGTATGATATGGATATATTGGTTACTAAGTTGGTCACTTTTTAGAGGTTCTCAATTTTCCAAAACCGGGATTGTGATCTGTCAATATCAAGAAGAAATTTCTTTTAAGGAACATGATCAAGTTGTCTTTCTGATCACGTGAGTGGCTTCCATACCCAAACTAGCATAGTAAGCAGTACTTCTTACTCTCTGGTAATTATATTTGTGTTGGTCGACTACTTTGAAAAATATGTCAATTTCATAAAAGTATAAGAATGCATCTTATTAGAGAAGTTTAATTCATGCCAGGTGTTGTTCCAATAGCTTTGGTTATTAATGTTGTATTATTATTGTATGTGGTTATTTATAACTAGGTTTAAACTCGAGAGGTTTGTACGTCAGTAAGGACTAGAAACCATTTAGCATTGGTTAGTGAAAGATTAATATTTATAATGCACGTCATGTACTTTATGCTTGGTTAATTAAACCATTCCCATTGATAAACCACCTTGAGGGACTATATAAAGCAAATCGTACAGCGCTTAGCCTGACATTTCGATTATGATACTCCATTTCGATAATACATATTATCTCTAGACTAATCACTCTAGTGTATCATAAACTGTCGTATGATGTGCTCTCTTGCAGTGTTAATTAATTACAACCGTAAACCTTATTGTTGCCATTCAAACAGTGCCAGTTCACATTTCACTGATCTTATCATCGAAATAACTCCATATGTTTATGGTAGTACTGTACACCTTAAATTCTTCACTGATTTTTGAAACTCTCAACCTTTTCGTAACTGTGTGTGTCCAATTTATAGTCAAAATTATAGTTTTGATTGTGTTGCATTTATTTGATGACTCAATATAATTCGTCTGGTGATAACCACTTCCTTCTAATTGCTGGTTACTTTTATCATTTATCAAAGCAGATGGCGCTATCGTCCATTGCTTCTGTTTCCAGTTTTTTCATACAGTCTCCTTCCCATCGTGAACCTGAGATACTCTCTTTCTTCCACTAACTGACCCAACACATTATTCTGCCATTACCTTCAGAGATTTGGATGGTTGGTTTCTATATGAGGATTTAGTTACCTCTTGATTTATAACTGTCCAGTTCCAATCCAACTCGTCATATTTTACTTCTGGTTTGTTAACGTTATTGGTTATGTCTGAAATGTTATTTCCGTAGGTGACACTACTCTGCTCTTCTTTTAACTGTATCATAAACATCATCAATAATTTCGGTAGCAAACTCTGGTATTATTTTTTCAATTTTTTGACATCGGTCTTCAAGTTCTATCCTCGATATTTTTGTTATAATGTGTAGCATATCAGCCCAGAAAGATGGCGTTATTCGATAAAACCGATATCTTATATGAATTCCTTTTTTTCATGCATGTTTTTTTCTTTTGTATCCTCCCGATCGCGGAGACCCGGGATACATAGTACGGACGATTTGGTTTAAGAATTTTTTTTTAAATACTGCTTTTGCGTTGTCTCCTGATTTATAACTGTCCGGTTGCAATCCAATTCTGAAGCTTTCTATAATCAAGACTACATTTATTGTAGAGATTATCTCCATTTATCGACTCCAATCTGATATTATAGCACTACAGATTAATATCATACAATCATTTAACATGGTGTAAGTTTTTTTTTCCCGAATAACTTTTTATTCCTCCTCCTGTATATATTGAAATCTGTCATCCATCTTAAAACATCAATCTTACATTAATGCTGACTACATACAATATTTCACCAAGGTACAAAATACACTTTACATATAACGATATTATGTTAAAATGTTCTAATATAAATACCCTTTTAGTCGCCTCCCACGCACCCTATACACGAGTACCCACTGTAAGGAAGCCATATCCATATATATATATATATATATATATATATATATATATATATACATGCATATACTTATATACATATTCAATTCAAATCAATCAATATATTTAAATTTTATATTAATTTTTCTACGTTTTCCTTTTCAAACGGGTTTTCTTCTCATCATTTTCATTCAACTAGAGATGTAAATTTGTCTAAACATATACTCGAATACACAAAACACTCGTATCGTTACACATTACATATGAGAGCGAGTACACACATATACTTATGTCTTTTTATACACATACACTCGTACATAAACGTTAATGTGAATTTATGGTACTATTAGAATAATAAGAAAACCTTTTTGGAAAAAAAATTACGTAATACGAATGCGGATGGGAAAACTAAGAAAACATTTTTTTTCTGTTGTGCTGCTCCTCCTCCCGACAAACATATTTCGAATATTACTTATGAATTTTTAAAAAGCTTCATGTTTTCCAAAAACTTTTATTTTTAGTCTTAAACCATTTTTCGTCTTATTTTTTTGTAAAAAAAGCTCAATAGTTTTTCTATATACAAATGTACACACATACATATACATACACACAAGACAGAGAATCGAGATACAAACACTTTGCATAAATTGAAAAATGAAAATGAAAATTTAAACAGAAAACTTATTTTGTTTTTATTTACCTAATTTTCTGCCAATAAATAAGGTCAGTGTTAAACTGAGCCTATATAAGTCTGTCTACACACACGTATATATATAGGTTATATAATGCTGGTATATACAAGAAAATTTATTTACTCGAACTGGAGAAAGTCAATTTCGTGTTAAGTACTTTAAAGTATAAGTTTTTCGTTTAACAAGTACATCTCACCCTTTGGGGATAAAAAAAGAAGTGGGATGCTGGAGTTGTATTAATTAAATTTCCCTTACATTGATTTACATAATTATTACGATCACAATTAGGCATTTACGTTTGTATGAGCATACACATTGGAACAAAGAGTGCTTTCGTATATAGCAACAACACGTGATTTGATAACTAATAGTAATTAACTTGTTGGATGTTTTTGTGCTTTGCCTAAATTTTACTGTGCTCGTGCCTCGATGCCAATATATACAATTATATACATAGAATACACTTTGCCTTATTTAAAATTCTGAACGAATAAGGGTTTCCAGGTTTGAATGTGTATTAATATATATATATATATATATATTAATAAGGGGAATCTCAAATAAATGGTTTCGTGGGCGCTTCTCTTCAAATTAACCCACCCGCGTGTTCTCGTTATTAAAATGTTATATTTTTTTAAATTTATTATGAGAATCTTAACGTTTCAAATTGATCGGAAAAACAGGATACTAATAAAAAAATGTATAAAATATTTCATGGAACGCCTAGGATGCGTATAGCCTGTAATTTAATTATGCGGACATTCTAAATTACTTAATGGATTTAATTATAAAATTTGACGCACTCTAGAAATTGGTTTAACGTGAAATAAGATTTTCGTGAAAAAAAACTATAAGACTAATATTAGTGACCGAACCTGTTTGGAAAATTGTGAAGGGTCTCTATTGCGACAAATAACATCGAATGAGAATTTCAGGTCAAAAAAATTTTTGAATGTAAGCCATATAATCAAACAACATCTTTTCTATAGTCAGGAAGTTTGGTGGATTAGTTTTCCTCCAACTAAATCATAGGACAGTGATGGCGAACCTTTTAGCGCTTGCGTGTCATTTATACTTTTTTATATAAAATAAAATGACGCGTGCCATTAAAATAAAATAAAAACCAGGCGTTCTATGTTTATGTTGAGAACAGGCTATCGAGAACTTTCGCAATTACTGTGTTCGCCAAGTAGATAGGCCGATACTTTTTAATCTAATATTGGAAAACATCCTTCGTAAAAGTGAAACACCTCAGGATAATATCTTATTCCAACAATCCAATCGACTTCTTGCGTATGCAGATGATATCTTTGTGATTGGATAAATGCCAATGGAGTGAAAGAGATCCTTGATCCACTAAAATAGATTTCAGTTTCCGTTGGTCTCAAAATCAATGAGTCAAAAACAAACTATATAATCTCTGGTTTTAGAGACCAAGATGTAATTGATTTCAATAGTGGTAACCACACGTTTGAAGGAGTAATAAGATTCAAGTATCTTGGATCTTTTCATCTCTCGATAAAAGTGTGGGAAGACTTGATAGTATCAAGGTTCGCCTTGCCTCTGACAATCGGGCTTTGGATCCTCTACGTTCACTGCTGAAATCAAAATATCTTGCAAATACGGATAAGCTGAAGCTGTACAGAGTGTTGATCAGACCCGTTGTCATGTATGGATGAGAGAGTTGGACCTTGGCGGATGAGTACTTTTATGTATTATGCTCAAAACGCGACGATAATGGCACATACCGAGTTCGTTTCAACCACAAGTTCATGAATTTCATGCAAATTCCTGATATCGTGCATGAAATCAAAGGACAGCGAGTACGCTGGCTCGGTCACGTTCTGCGTGCTGAACCAAACTGAATGATACAGCGATCTTTAAAGAGAGAACCGCTTATTGGTAGGCGAAGAAGTCGGTGTCGGCGACGATGGCTCCACGGCGTAAAGAGCAATCTGGCATCTTCTGGATTTCCAAGTTGTTAGTATTTCATCTTCGGCGTTTCTCTGAACTGCTCCAATTAATCTATTTCTTTCGACTTCTTCCAAAATAATTCTTAAATCTATGAATTTTTGCTTTCATATCGAACTAGATTGAAAATCCACCAATTGCATCTCAAAATCTTCTAAATTCATGAACTCAAATAATATTACGATTAATAAATTTTGATGTTTCTACAAATTATCGAAAATTGAATGAATCTTGTCGAAAATTGTTCAATTGTAGCTTCTAAAATATAGTCGAATTCCTTTATTACTTTTGTTACATCGGGTTTTTCATGAATTTCTAAGTCTATCATGTATTTTTTACAATTAGGGAAATACTTGAAATGTCTGCTCATTATGTCAAATTTAAATATTTTAAGCTTAGCTTCAAATGCTTTGATGAGATCAAACATAATATGAATGGTTTTACCAAATCCTTGTAATTATAAATATATTTAACTCATTCAAATGACAGCAAAAATCCGTAAAAAACATTAATTTTGATATTCACTCAACATCTGATAACTCTTTGTACGTAATTTTCTTCTGTTCATCTAAAAACATCCGAATTTCATCCAAACACTCAACGAAACTTTGCTTCGACTAAGCCAACGAACATTATTATACATAGTTAAACTATTGTACACCGAGTTGACCTCATTTAACAAAGATTCGAACTTTCTTTTGTTTAAATCATGGGAGGCGATATAGTTAACTATTTTAGTCACAAGTTTCATCACATCTTCAACTAATTTAAGGCCGTACTACTGCCTTGGAAATATCTGCGCCCTTGGTAGTTCCTGGTAAAGATACCAAATTTATTAATTCTTCCTTTATCTTAGTTCCAACAATATATCTAGCAAAAATAGCTAATCGAGCTGAATGAGTGATGTCGGTGCTTTCATCAACACAAATTGAAATAAAATCACATAATTCTGTCTTTTATTGTATTTCGAGCGATTGGCAATTCTTTTATTCGTTGAATCATTTTGTCTTTATTTGCAAAATCCTCAAAAAGAAATGGTGCGCATTCTAACCATGCATTCTTTATGTAGTCTCCATCGCTGAATGGTTTTCCTTTTTTGGCAATTACTTTAGCGACTTCAAAGCTAGCAGCAACAGTATTACAATTATTATTTAAGCACTTAATTAAAGCATTCGACTGCAGATTTTTGTTTTTCATTGCTCGTAAACTATACTCTTTTTGTTCATCTTTCCTTTTATCAAGAAGCCACTTATAAATCGTTTCATAGTGTCTTTTTACAGATGATGTTCTACATACCACTGACACAGAGCATAGCTCATATAAACCTTTATCACCTCTTTTAACAAGACCGTACATTTCGGTCCACCAATTCTGAAACTGTCTGCTGGAATTACTGCTACCAGCTTCGACAAACTTTTGTTTTTTATATGGAGCAGTCATTTTTTTAACTGAAATTTAAATAACTCGTGGCACGCGTGCCATTGGTTCGCCATCACCGTCATAGGACCTACAGAATACCACTACAGTTCCCAAAGCTCGTCCCTAATCGCTTAATTTGACAGTTTAAAAACAAGAATAAATGGCATAACGCAACATACTACTGAACCTACACTCAAGCACTAGGACACGAGAATAAGGATAACCTTTGTCGACCTTGAAAAATGTCAAATTTAAAGTCCTGATTCCATATATGAGAAAGAATACTACTACAGTACCCAAAGCGCGTCTCACATCACGAAACTTGACAGTTTAAAAACAAAAATAAATATGGAATAACTCAACATAACACTGAACCTTCGATCAAGGACTCGGACACGAGAATAAGGATAACTTCTGTCGATCTTTCATTCACTTAGAAAAAAATTCTAGTTTGAAGGCCAGATTCCATATATGAGAGAGAATACCATTTGTGTACTCAAAGCTCGTCCCACATCCCTAAACTTGACAGTTTAAAACCAAGAATAAATGGGATAACTCAACATCACACTGAACCTCCACTTATGATCTCGTATACGATCCCTCCGCTTATGATCTCGTAATAAGGACTACCTCCGTCGACCTTGAAGTTACTTTGAAAAACTGTCAAGCTTAAAGGTCAGAATTCATATATGAGAGAGTATCGGCTGAAACTCGTTGTGCTCCAATAAACTCGGTTGTTCAATGCAAAGATAACATCGGTACTCTTGAAATTTTATTTTTTATTACGTCTCTGAAAGTGAGTCATTTCAATCGTGTGTGGGATGCGAATGACAGATAAGACAACCTGTCATTTTCTGTGTACATGCGACCAGTAATTTATAGACCAATCGCAAGATAAAAACTTATTTGCGATAGTACAACGGCAGATTGGTGGTCTATAATGCTAGAGGTGGCAGAAACCAGACTGAATTATTCAATAATATTTGGCTGTCCTCCGAAACGAAAGTACGACCAAAGATTTATTTTTTTTACAATCACTATGGTCTTAAAGAACGAGAATGTAACATTCTTTGCTCACAAAATTATTCATTTGGAAATCATAAGGCCAAATTGACTCTATGTATAGTTCAAAATGATGTGGGCTTGAATTGAGTTTGACGTAAGATTGTATTGGTGTTCAACCAACTAATAAGCAGTGACCATTCATGGATATTGCAAAGCTACAATGGAAGTGCACGAGTAAGAGAACACAGTGGAATATATAAGGCTGTTATGTTATCATATGGGGGTCTCGATCACGAGAGTAAAGCAGATTCTATAGGTAAAATAAAAACTAACTCCAACAACGATGATTAGTTTGATGAGGGGTGTCACAAAGAAAAATAAAGTGGTTATTACTGTAATAGGAGGCCAGCTAAACGAATTAGTAGACAGGAAAATCCCGAATGATGAAAGGCTATTGTTATAATCCTACATCAACCTAATTCGCGTGGTTTCATAAAAGGAGTCACCCGATTGCACCATAGTTTAAGACATCAGTTAACTGATTGGAGACCAACCAATATTCCGGAACCTGTCATTAATGTAAAAATGGGAAGTAGTTTTTTTTCTGTATGAGTATGGTCGTGCGTTCAGACAGATGCTCTGGGAATAAGCTAGCACTGGAAACCGAACCTATACAATTATAGTTCGCTATACAATTATTACAAATATAGTTCGTCTCCCTGACCACTGCAGCGTGTACCAGGTGGAGATAATAGCGATTGAGGAAGCCTTAAACTGGTTGATGCATAACGTGATATCCAAGAGAGATATCAAGATTTATGTGGACAGTCAGGCGGCTATCAAGTCGCTGGAAGCAGTGCTGTTGAAGTCAAGGGTGGCATTGGGTTGCCACTCGTCTCTTAACGAGATGAGTGAGCATTTCAATATTCAGATTATCTGGGTCCCCGGCCACTCTGACGTCAAGGGTAACTGCAGGGCAGACGAACTAGCTAGGCAAGGTACAAGTCTTCTACTGAAACCTGAAAGGGCCAATGTGGAGAGGCCTACAGCGGAGCGTAGACTGGCTATGAGGAAAAGGGCGGAAGCTTCAACACAGGAGAGGTGGTCTAACACCCTCAAACGCGAGAGAGCGAGACAAATGTGGCCAAAGTTGGATTTGAATCGCTCCAGGACCTTAATCTCTCTGGAGAGGAAGAGACGCTTGTTCACTTCCTGTGCTCTTGTCCTGCACTGGCACTAAGAAGACATTTACACTTGGGTAGGTATGTAATGCACAATCTTTCAGATCTTGCAGATAGTAAGGTGCATTTTACGCTACATTAGTAGCTCAGGATGGTTACAATAGAGTGTTAGAGGAATTAGGGGACTAAGATCTTGTGGTATCACAACGGACCGGCAACGGTCTAAGTGTGCGTTAGCAGCCACTCTAACCTAACCTAACCTAACCAATGGTCGTGCGTTGGACATTTCTACGTGACTCTTTTTTAAGGCTTATAGCTTATGTCTCTTAAGAGTATCTAATACGAGTTGACGATCAACGTGACATCGATTAGAAAATAATTTTAGTTTAGCGACTTTAACAAGAAACTTTGAGTTCCAGAACGCTCGTATAAAGTGTGGAACATGTAAGATGATTATTAACAAAAAACGTTGTATAACCAAGTGGATTTGACACTGTGCATAAACATAAGAATGAAATGTTGAATGTGCAGTCATCAATAATTTCCTATGTCAGATAAGTAAATACTCACTGTTCAGACACTGCAACACTGGTAATAGTCACATCAAATTTAACAGCCTACATTAGGGCGAAACCAAATATTCAATTGGATTCCAATTACCAAACATCTGGTCTAATTATAATCCAATTGGATAATCTCGAATTTATGGTTTCTGGTCATCTTGTCTTGTCTGTCGAATCATTTTTTTTTATTCCATTTTTTGAAGTCAACGAGACCACAAAAATAAAGAAAATCATCATTGACCCCATTTTTTTTATATTCACTATTTCATTACTGGAACGGCAATTGGAATTTGCACATGGTCCTTCGAGCCGTTTCACCGTGATGGATGTCTTGAGAAAACAGCGTGCTTTGTACGAGATTGCTTTCTCAAGACAATTTAAATTCACTAAGAAGCTAACGGTTACGTCCACTGAAAGCCTAGATGAATTGTGATTGAGAGCAAATCGAGCGCATGATTTACTCGCGATATTCGGACAAATCGAAGCGGACATATGTTCCCAATTAACTCTGAGGAAGAATCTCGCTTATTCGAAGCCAAAAAAATCAACGAAATCATACGGTTAAGAAGCCTTCAAGAAACCACAAATCCTGGTGAAAGCTCATTGAACGCCACAATTGGAAGCGGCGCACCAGCGGTAAAGCTAGCAAAATTGCAGATCCCACATTTCGATGGAGACTATACTGAGTGACAGATTTTCTTTGACATATTCGCATCAAGCATTCATGAAAATGAAACTATAACAACCGTCCAAAAGTACCAATACTTGGTCGGCCTACTCACCGGTGAAGCATACTCACTCGTCAGGCATTATAAGATTACCGAGGCGAATTGCCACGAGGCACTGCAAAAATTAGCACAAAAATATCTAACTCCGACGAAGTATAGATTATCTTACTCCAGCACACCTGCTAATCGGTAGACATATCCAGCAAGTTCCTGAAATGCCGGAAAAAAACCTATCAGTTCATTCACGTTGGGATATAGTCAAACGAATTCATGAACAATTTTGGAAGCGCTGGAAAATCGAATAATCTACAAACACGTTCTAAATGGCAGGACAAACATCCAAACTTGATGATCAATGACGTTGTCATTATTCATGACCATAACTTGCCGCCAACGCCGTGGTTGTTAGGAAAGATTTATAAAGTATATCCTGGCAGTGATGGTAATACCCCCGTAGTACAAGTTAAAACTAAAAATGTTACTATGAAACGATCAGTACAACAATTTGTCGTCTTCCTATTCTTGAATCAAATGATTCAAGGCGGAGAGTATGTTCAGAGAGTATGTAGAAAGCGTGTAGCTTTATGTAAATTTTGAAGTATGTGTACATCTGAGTTGTTCCTTGTATCTTGTAATCCACTAGGCCGGTTTCAATCTGATGATGATGACGTCATTGAATGACCGTGTGATCGAAAAGATCAAATCCATCACATCAGGCATATGCTACCGGCCTTGATGTTCAAACTGTGCGATTCGTATATATATGTTTAGTTGTGTCGCGACAGTACTAGTGAATTACAAGAACTTAACTCGAAATATTTTATTAATTAATTGTGGCGTGAGATAATTTTGATTGTATTTGTTGGAGTTGCTCAAGAACGCCACAAAATCCACCACTGGTAATAGTTATATAAGATTTAACAGCTTAGTTACCAAACATCTGGTCTAATTAGAATCCAATTGAATAATCTCGAATTTATGGTTTCTGGTCATCTTGTCTTGTCTGTCGAATAATTTTTTTGTATTCTATTTTTTTAAAGTCAACGAGACCACAACAATAAAGAAAATCATCATTTTATTATTTCACTATTTCATTACTGGAACGGGGATTGGAATTCGCACACTCACTCCCAAACAGTGTTCAAGAAGGAAAGTGGTACCTTTAACGTTCAGTTGTACGTAATAATAAGGTTTATACTCCGTCATTTTCCATCCATCGCACAATGCTTTGCTTCTGATTCAATTCATAACTTACAAAGGTGTCTATTTTTAGGGTTATTCAACTTTAGCATGCCGTTAGTACAACAAAGACAGTGACTTAGTGATCCTGATCTCTATCCCAGTAACCCCATTGCAGACTGAATACTTTATTTACACTATACTTTATATTTAATAACGTCATCGCTAAGTTGTTAGATAGGCGGAGTTAAATGCTTTTTCATAAAAGGTTTTTAAATTTTACAGTATAGTGGTTTTTGGCAATTACACTAGATGATTTCGATTGGACCATCGATATAGATTGGACCTACATTTAGTAGGATCATTGAACAAATCGTATTGTTGGGGTTTGTAAAGGTAGCGTCCAATCAACCTAGTCCAGAGACTACGGTTTTTGAGGTACGAAAAATTGCATACAAACAAGAAATTATGCTATACAGATTTACATGGCACAAAACGCTGATATAAACCGAATGTTTCACCATACGTTGTTGTTGGCAATGATGAAACAAACAAATAGTGAAAACAGTATTTCTAATTAGTAAGAGTAACCTACGGTCTTTTGCTTATCTTGTAATATGTTCTCTGCAACAACTTTTAATCGAGCCCGAAAGGATATTCCAGTTCAAGACCTCCTACTTTAATTTGAACAGGATAACTTTCAGCAAAATAATTTCGATCCAAGTTCGTCCTAGAAACGTAAAATTTAGTCAGAAATAATAATTCCATCTAAGTCCATTACCTATACGTTTTGTTTTGTTATTTCAAGCAAAATATATTCGAAACCACTAATTGCATACTA
The DNA here is from genome assembly GCA_963932295.1 of Tipula lateralis. Lineage (NCBI taxonomy): Eukaryota > Metazoa > Arthropoda > Insecta > Diptera > Tipulidae > Tipula > Tipula lateralis. Next base: position 49,780,127 of record OZ010737.1, on the reverse strand, counting down.
TGATGAGTGGGATGGTGATGGGCTGACTCCACCTTACCATAAGCATTCAACTTAAGAACATTGAGTATAAAACCTGACCAACAATATGCTAGATGAACTAAATCATTAAAAAGTTTTCACAAATTTGAAGTTAACATTTTCTCCTAGAAATATGCAGACAACACCTATAACCTTTTACGTAAATATGTTGGAAAAATACATTCCAATTAGTAAAACTAATTAAATGAAAAATATTTTCAAAATTTCCATCGAATATCACCTAACACCTTACACCACTCTTCTATGCATGAAACACATTTCATTAGTCGTCTGATGGGTGATGTTTAGATACACACGTATATACATATATTATCAATGATATAAACTTCAATGCCATAATTTTCTTCAAATTTCCATTTTCTCAACTTTTAATCATCGTCAACAGAAAACAAAAACAAAAAAAAAGTTCAAAGTTTATCAAGCTTTTTCTCAACTAGAAATCCTTGTATGTACATATATTTGTTATTTACTTTAGACGTTTCACTTTAAGACGTAATGTAAAATATAAACGAAAGCCAAAATCAAAATCCTTATTCCGTTTTGTTGTTTAAAATTTATTGAATGAAAAATCAAATAATAAATAACAAATGGCAAAAATGTATATGGAAAAAGGGAGAAAAATCCTTTAAACAAAACTGTTTGCGTTAATTTAATAGAAAAATCAATACTCGTCATATGTACATTTACACACACGAATAGTCGCGCGTTGACTGAACAACAAAAACAAACAAAAATTCATAACACATGAAAAAAAGGACGAACAAAAAAAAGGATAACGAAAACAAGATAGAGAAAGAGAGAGAGAGAGAGGAGAGAATAAAATACATATTTTCTCTTTGATATATAAGTGAATATATCGTTACAGACACATAGCATGCGTTCAATTCATTTTGTCTTTGCTTTTGTTTTGCATCGTTTTCTATTCAGCTGGGATGATAGAGAATAGTATTCTCTCAAATTTAACGTATTCGATTTTATTGGGAGAAACAAAGTGAGTTTTATTTCCCCATGTTGAATGAATTTCACTCAAAATGTTTTAATCTTTTGAATTGTAGATGTCTCTGGCGAAACGATGTAGAATTGTATGGGCTTATAGTTTGAATTGAAACAAAATTAAGATGCAGTTTATCTGTTATGAATTCAAGGATAATTTCATCGGCCGTTTGTATGGCCGAGTTCAAGCAAGATTTTCAATCACACGAATTATTTTGCAACCGTTGGCTGAGGTAAATCTTTGTGAATAAATACATTATCTTTATGGCCGTGGTCTTGTAACTTCGACTTTTCCGTTTCTTAAATGTTTGCTTAGCGTAACAGCTTTCATTTTGTAGTGTTAAATTCATAACAGGATCATTTATCATTAACGGTGTAACAAGGTGACATATAAGAAAATGCTCACTAGTTCATCAGTATTGATCTGAATCAACGTTTAATATACCGACTTAGTTTATTTTGTGTTGTAATGATTAATAACTAACTGGTATGACAGTAACAATTGACTCAGTTATAATCTTGTAGGATTCCTTCGATTTTTCTCAGTCTGCTGGACTCTTGGCTGGTATAAAGATTTCCTGTAACAATATATGGTACGTTTTATGGCTCCACAAATTCCAAAAAAGCGGCGCAGTGGTAAAAGCTCCGGCAGTTGGAGTGTGAGGGACCAGTTATTCAGAATGCCAAAAAGTAATACTTTACCGTCCGTTGTTGAAGTGCAAAATTGTTCATGTCAGTACTATGGGCTGGCATGAAGCTTTACAATGTTGGTTAAAATTGCGTAAATTAGAAGAACGGAACTTCTTTAATCCTGTGAAGAAACAAAATTGTTAGATCGAAACTGGTTTCTTAATGTCCCGCCTATGGTTCTTTCTATGTAAGGCCTATCAGATGAACCTCGAACGCGAAAATATATGAGTTGGAATGAAAATATGAGCGTTTGGCAAAATCAATGAATATATTGCACCATATGGTGTCTCGGCCTTCTGAATTGTGCCACCAACTCATAGGATGCCATTTTTCTACAGGATGCCAGATATTTAAACCCCTCAATGGATTAAATTTGATTCACAAAAGCCAGAATCGTTGTTAATATTAAATGACCCTCTCTAATGGCAGTTTATAGAATCAAACGAAACTCACACTGAATAAGTGAGTAGAAACGCTGCACGACATTTGGTATAATATGTCACTATAAAAGATAATGGCACAATAATAGTCTAATTGATTAAAACAGATAATTTTCTATTGAATATATCACTATGCGGTATAGAGCCTGTGAAGTATCGGCAAAACGGTCAGCTGAACGTCATTTGAAGAGTTTATCGTCATCTCAAACTTTCGAATTATTTGCTTCTTATCTCTAACAGTATTTATCTACTCTGATTTTAACTGCCAACCAAATAATTGTACCACCAACTATAAAGTTATAATAACCTCCTCATGGGGTTGAATAATCCAGAATTTGAAGTAGAATTGCATTATTAATTGGAAAACATTATATATGCCTCAGAAATGGAGTAAGTATGAAGCAAAATATCATCATGATAAGATATTTATATCAGGTTCACAATTAATCCTTGCTGGCGTTTTATCGTCCTTCGATTGTGCCCTGCTCTTAACATTACTTTTTGGTTGTAATATTTAAGAGTGGTTTCCACTTCAGAGACGACAATGCTACGCCACAAGGACGATAATACTCATAGGTCGGTTATCCTGCAGAGGTGATTTACATTACTGTCTCTAAATAATTTGAAAGCACTTTGACTGTTTTTTGAACAAGATGTAGGTCCGTGGTCCGTCTAAAGGTAAGATTAGATCGAATTTTTATTCCTTAGTCATGCTATGAAAACAGGAACCAGGCTTACGGCTTTTAGTATTATGACATCAATGCTTTTAATAACCGCAGGTGCTGGATTATGATTTTTTTACAATTTCGACACAGCGAGTGAGTGTTGTAGTTGTTGCAGGTTTGGAGCTTAGAGATCTACTGATTTTTCAAACCAATGGATGGTCACTATAAAAAGGTAATAGTTACATGTTTCTTTACACAAGGGTTGGTTGTCATCAGTGAGCTAATCCGCAAAGACTGGAATAGCCATAAATATTCAAGTGGAGTTTACTCATTCGAATTAGTAAGCTTCACTTGAATAGTTATGGCTAAACAAAGTGTGTATATAACTTACTTGCGACTTTGCGAGTTAGTTACGACGTTTAATATGCGACTCAGTCAAAAGCAACTTACAGATCGTTTCCACTTTTGGACTACAAAGTTTCTCGTGGAGAGCTTTGTTTCTGAGAACGTTTCCGATAAATCAATATACATCCATCGTCGAAAACACTTGCTTTTATACCCAAACAAAAAATTTTCTGACTCTTATTCCTGGGAAATTCGAGGCTTATCAAGTAACTCTTTGTTCAACTTATTCCTATTCGCTATTTCGATTTCTTGGAAATAATACGAATTTACGATCTCTCATATTGATAAAACGTGCCATCTTTTTACTATGTAAACATAATCAATAAGGCTTAAGAGTGTTTCACGTGAATTTATCTATATGTTCCAAAAATGCTTTTGTAATGGAAGGACGTATAATACTGTTTCTTTGAGGTTATGAACGCAAAGTGTTTTATTATTTCTCCACATTAAATTTGGTACCAGTTCCGTATCGAGAAATAGACGAAGGGCTAAAGTTGGTCTGATTTCTGGCAGCGCTTGTATTTAACTCACCAAACTAACTTGCATCTCGCTCAGGTAAATAACCGGATTATAAAAATCGCGGTAATTCAGTCGAAGATGAGCAACATACAACAGTTGGCTTATACATTCGATTATCGACTGTTGGGAAATACAATCTGTACATGTTTTTTTTTTTTTCTTTACTCTAACAGTTTCGATCACGAGCCAGCTCTTCATGCTGTTGCAAGCAGTTCGTTTCGGATCAGCACGCAGAACGTGACCGAGCCAGCGTATTCGCTGTCCTTTGATTTCATGCACGATATCAGGAATTTGCATTAAATTCCTGATCTCGTGATTGAATAGAATTCGGTATGTGCCATCAAAGTCGCGTTTTGGGCCATATATCAAACGCATAATTCTTCTCTCGAATGTTGGAAGCCTTCTTTCGTACTCATCCGTCAAGGTTCAACTCTCACATTCATACATGACAACGGGTCTGATCAACACTCTGTACAGCTTCAGCTTATCCGTATTTGCAAGATATTTTGATTTCAGCAGTGGACGTAGAGGATATAAAGCTCGATTGCCAGCGGCAAGCCGAACTTTGATATCCTCTCCCACACTATTATTGTGAGTGATGAGAGATCCAAGATACTTGAATCTCATCACTCCTTCAAACATGTGGTTTCCACTAATGAAATGCGTCTTGGTCTCTAAAACCAGCGATTAGGTATTTTGTTTTGGACTCGTTGATTTTGAGACCAACGGAAGCTGAAAACTGTTCCAGTGGATCAAGTATCTCTTTCACTCCGTTGCCATTTAATCCAATCACATAGATATCATCTGCATACGCAAGAAGTTGATTGGATTGTCGGAATAAGATGTTGTCCTGAGGTGTTTTACTTTTACGAAGGATGTATTCCAACATGAGATTAAAAAGTATCTGGGACAGCGCATCTCCTTGTCGAACACCAGAAGTAATTGCTGAAATTCTCGATAGCCTGTTCTCAACTTTGACACAGCATTGTGACTGCGTTGCTGTCATTTTACAGAGATGTACATATTTTTTCGGTATTCCTAAATATTCAACCGCATACCATAGCCACTCTCGATTGATCGAGTCATAGGCTTGCTTGAAATCTAGGAATACCTGGTGTACATCGCGAGATGTTTCGTAGTACTTGGAAAGAATCATCCGCAGCGAAAAAACTTGATCAGTGACTGACCGATTTGGACGGAATCCTCCTTGATAGCCACCGACAATTTCCTCCGCTAAAGGAGTAATTCTTCCCAAGATAATGTATGACAGTAACTTGTATGCTATGCAAAGGAGAGCTATACCGCGATAATTCTCGCATTTCATGCGATCACCCTTTTTGAATATTGGGCATACTTTCCATTCGTCAGACATAACTTCATTTCGCCATACCAATCGAACAAGGTCGAAAAGACAGTTCCACAAAGTTAGCCCTCCGAATATCAAGAGCTCTGAATTAATGCAATCAACCTCTGGCGAACGATTTCTCTTTAATCTCTGCATGGCCATTGTGAATTCCTCATAAGATGGATCCTTAATAAACATCTCCGCGGTCTGTATTTGAGGGTATTCAAATACAGCTTGTGATACATGCGGATCATTAAGTAGATCAGGAAAATGTTCACGCCATGTATCGAGTACCGCATCGACGTAAACACAGAGGTTTCCATCCTGGTCACGAATGGCAGTTGACCGAGATCTTACGGTATGGTGCAATTCGGTGGTTCCTTTAAAGAAACCACGCGAATTGTGCTCATTGCTGAGTTGTTGTACTCTTAAAACCTTAGCCTTACACCATTCCCGCTTCTTCAGTCTACAAATGTGTTTAGCTGTCCTCCTTTCAAGAACTGCCTTGTGTTTCTTGTCAATTGTAAACCGAGTCTGCGCTTCATTGTGGGCTATATTACGTTGCTCAACAGCAAGACGACACTCCTCATCAAACCAATCATTTTTGGGCTTAGTTTTCACTACACCGAGAGTGTGCTGGGCAGCATCGACAACCGAAGTTTTCAATACTTCCCAGACACTGTTCACATCATCAGATTGGTAATTGGATTGCATAATGCTATTGCTGACAAGATCTTGATATTTTCGTTGCGTTTTTTCATTTATCAGAACTTCACAGGAGAATCGCGCTTAATATTCTCCTGTCCTCCTTGATTTGTACGAAAATTTCCATTGCAGCTTTGCAGCAACCATAAAATGGTCACTGCCTACGAATTTTGTTGACGACCGATACGATCTCACGTCTTGGACAACCCGAGCCCGGACTTTTGAAATCAACACATGATCAATTTGGCTTCGGGATGTTTTACGTGGATGTGTCCATGTTTCCAAATGGAAGTTTTTATGGGGAAAGAATGTACTTGCCACTTTGAGATCATGTGCGATCGCAAAGTACATCATTCTTTTCCCATTTTTGGTAGCAGTTTCGTGTCGGGAGTACGGACCTATATTATTACATAAGTCAGTCTGATTTCTGCCAGCTCTAGTATTAAAATCACCAATCTGATATCGCGCTCAGGTATAGAGCCCATCAGATTATCCAAATTATTGTAAAATGAGTCTTTATCTTGGGGTTGGCTTACATCAGTGGGCGCATGGACACAAACATTTGACAGGTTGGCTAATTTCATGTGCAAGCGAAGTTTACACATTCGATTATCGACTGCCTGGAAGTCCAACATAGCCTTTTTTACCTGCGGCCCAATGAGAAAGCCAACTCCAAGATTTCCGAGGTCATCTCCACTGTGTAGCAACGTATAGCCCTGGGACACATGGACTCCACTTTTAGGCCATCGAGTTTCTTGGAGCGCTACGAGTTCCAGCCGATACTCCTTCATACATGTGATAAGGCCGTCCAACGCACCAGGTTTTCTAAGTGACTGCATGTTCCACGTGCTGATCCTCAATCCCGGGTACTTAAGCGGGGGGTCATTGTTATTTAGGCGGTATCCAATTTTTTGGGTTTTTTTGACATTTTTAACTGTAATTGGTTTTTACGGATGCGGATCGTCAGCCCAGCAATCCAACCAGATTTAGTCGCCTCCTACGACAAGCTCTGGATACTGTGGTGGTATTCTGTGGATCTCATGTTTCGTTCGAAATATTTACGAAACATGTTTGCCCCCAACCACTGGGCCCCTTAACATGTTAAACCACAGGTAAATATAACAGTTTACGCTAAGAGATACATCTTCGAGATTACCATGACAGCTCCACGAGCTTGGAATCTCCTGAAGTACTGGACACTTCTATAATCCAACCAATTTCTTTGCCGACTGATGATTTAATCGGACAACCACATTTCAAATATCTAAATTACATATTTTGGCAGATCCCTCTTGAAAAAGGGTCTAGTAATACAACCACCTTCATGGTTCGTCCTCTGTTCTAGTTTATAGTTAAGCCTTTCAGATTCCATTTCACCCCCATTCGGATCTTCGTTTACCTAGACGATTTACTGATTATATCTGGTTCTTTCCAGAGGCAGGACTGACTATGTACATCATCAAACTCAAATTTCGTTCTATAAAATCTACAACACTTATAGATGGAGAAGGAAGTCTACGCTGAAAGTTACTGCGTGCATGAAAAAAAGGACATCGAGTGTACTGGCTCGGTCACGTTTTGTGTGCTGATCCGATTCGAATGATACAGCGATCTTTGAAGAGATAACCGCCTGGCGGTAGATGAAGAGATCGCTGTTGGCGACGATGGCCCCACGGCGTAGAGAGCGATCTGGCATCTTCTGCACGATACGAGCCAATAATGGCCTGTAAAATTCGTCAAATAAAAAAATTCTTAAGCTGCCATGCTAATGAATTTGCCCAATGAATTTAATGAAGCTGCCAGGCTAATGGCCGGGAAGAACAAAACTGATTTTCTTTAAACGGAACCCGAATCTGTCAGATCGAATGGTTAGTTGCGTTACGTCCGGTCAGGTTTCACCACTCGGCGGTTTCCATTAGTATTTTACCTCTTTCTTGAGAAGATGCAGCCCACCGATCTTACCAAATTAAGACAAGTTCGCGTTACTGTATACTAATATTAAGTCACAAGGATCCAAAATTTAGAACACAAAGGATCAGACATATATAATGAAACAGTTCGGTAAACTGAACATTCAAGAGGCAGCACTTTACGCATATACATCAAAATCACATTAGCGATTAAATCATTTAATTCCGCTAAAGTATAGTGTGTCAAGAAGATTATCGTTTACAGTTTCGCTCCTTCTCCCCCTCACTCAAATATGTTTATGAATATTAAATTAGTTTCAAATTTCAACAAAATTATAAAATTTTGAATGCAATAAACATTCATTATAATTTGTAATTAAATTAAAACATTTCAAGCGAATTGAGTATGTATATGTACATGTATAGACGAGTACATTGTGTACTTGAAGAAAGCACAACAACAACAACGACGAACAATTTTTCTATGACAGCGTTAAATGGATTTTAATGAGTTTTCCGCTATACTGAAAGTACTCAATGCTCAACCGAAGAGGATAATCACATATTCCCTTTAAGCACCCGCCCCAAAATTATTTCCCAAATTTTTCACATCTGTATACGAGTATATATGTATGTATATGTATAATGATATGGAAAAGGTACACACAACAGGAGGATTTCAAAACTTGACGCTCGTGTAATTGATATACTGTGTTTTTTTTTTTTTGGGTACCGAGAGAAAATTATTTTTAGAAAATTTAATGATTTTTAATTTTCTATTTTGAAAATTTATTTTATTATTCATATACACATATTTTTTATTTTTAATTTTCCACATGAAAACATTTCAAGAGTTTGTTTACATTTTTAATTTAATTTTTCGTTTTTTTTTATTTTCAATCAAATTTTGTTGTCGCAAAAAAAAAAATGTCGAATAATTGAAATGAACATTTGTGACAAAAAATGTTTTTTAAAAATCAAAAGGTATATCGGCACCTTTATCTGTGCGTGGACCGAAAAATAACAAAATATCCTTATAGATTGTTGTTGAGGGTGATAACTTTTATGTTGTTGTGTACCTGTTGTTGATGAGTCGACATGATTCGGTTATCGATACCACTTTTTTCGGAAAATTTAATGAGTTTTGAGAGTTGGTAAATACAATTAACAATGACGTTATTATATGTTCCACCCCAATTTGGATTATTGTTACTAGGCACACATATAATGAATGTGTGTATGATTACACGGATACTGGATTGTAATTTGAAATGTTTATTTTCTGTTTAGGATTGGATGTTGGTGAAGGATACACATTATTCTGCTGAAGATTGGACAGCATAATTTATGAGGAGTCAAATTAAACATTACTCCGCCATCGTCAAAAACTGGGAGCCGAAATTTGATAACTTCACGCATTACATTTGTGTTCATGATTCATTGACATTTCACCATGAATAGATTTACTCGAGAACCACGTTTATAAATTAGTCCATCATCATAATCGTCCAACTGAACAATTCGTGAAGCAATCAATCAATCTAGAACCAATTTTTCATTATTGGATTTTCATCACCCGACTAGAGTTCGTACAAATCGATCTAATATCAATATTGCTGATTTAGCTCAAAGTGTAGGTGAAGACAACATCAATCAATTCGTCATCGTTCTCAAGCTCTGAGTCTCTCATATGGCACACAAAAGAGAGCCTGTTCATGGAAAAAAACCATTTGACCTTCCTTTACGCCATCGATTCAGGTTCAGCGATAAAGCTGAATAGCTACGTCACCAAACAAAATTGTCGTATTAAGGCTTATGAACAACCAGAAGAGATTCAAGATCTTCCAATGCATCCTAAAAAATGCACTGTTTGGTGCAGTTTATGGGAAGATAGCACATCATCGGACCGTATTTATTTAAAAATGAGGAAGGACAACGTGTAAACGTCAGTCAACAAAGGGACCTGTGAATTGCCCTCCTAGATCTTAGGACCTGAAGATCTTGTAAGATTGCCTTTAGGTAACTTTTTATGAGAGTATCTGAAATCACTGGTTTATATCGATAAACCTTACATTAAAAGCGAACGTAACACAATACGACATACTGAGGAGATTACAAATTGAGGAGTTTAGTTTACCAGTGCCTGATATGGCACTTGTAAACTTAAACCTTCACGATGACTCATCCATCGCTGAAAATGTTGCTAGAGGTCTGGAACTAAGGATAGGCAGAGTAAAGTTGTCAACTCTGCATATTTGAAATTAACATTTCCTGTTGCCTTTGTTAAATGAGTTCTTACTAACCCAACCGCTTATTCCCAAATTGCTGCAAAACGAGTTGCTAGGGCCAATTTCTTTATATGATTAAGTGGAAAATAAGGTGGTGCAGTGGTAAACGCTGCGGTAGTTGGAGCGGGAGATACCGGGTTCGAATCCCGATAGGGGCAGGGATTTTTCACCATACGATTATGATCTGTGGTGTGAATGAACACAACTATGACTCCCTGTTGGAGTGCAGAACTTATGGGCCGACCCATCTTCCATGTCAGCACTATCAGCTGGCATGGATCTGTGCAATGTGCAGATGGTTAGGAAAATCGAACCTATAGTCGTATGTCCTCGAATTGGCTGTAATGGCGTAAAAGCACGGACGTAAATAAGTGAACCGCGAACAGCCTTGAGCCCCAAAACAGATTAGAGATTAGATAATAAAAAATAAAAAAAATTGGAAAATATTCCAACATAATTTTTTTTTATATTTAACACTTAGATCACTCTTTAATTCAAATGTTTTCTCCATATTGTAGAACCGTATCATTAAAGGGAAGTTTCGGCACGAATCGATGCATTTCGTCGAACATATTTTAAGAACTCAATTTTTTTGATGTTGGCACCTCTTCAAACTATAGGAAGACTAACTGGAATAGATTCGAACTGCAAAGCAAGAGCTAAATTGTGGACTCTCTAACCAGGCTCAAAGCAGTACCCGGAGCTGGAGACGAAAGTACGTAAGAAAGTTTTCAATCGAGCCAATAGCACTGGAGACAAAAAAGATTAGGACTCCTACAAGGAAGATCTACAAATATTCAAAAACGAATTAGAGAAGGTTTAAAGGAAGTCACGGGGCAGCTCTGTGATAATACGAAACAAGTTACCTAGGCTTTTGACTTAGCAAAATATTAGCTACTAGATCGAGCAATTAAACTAGATTGGATAGCTCATGTACTAACTACATCACTATAGACCATTTTAAAAAGACTCATTTCTCGGAAGATTCTAAGGTTGAGGGAAGACTCGAAATCTGTAAATCTACATGCTCTTTTTTACGAATTAAACACAGAGAGTATTCGCAAGATCTTAAACAAATAACGCTAGCATTATTTCTTCTTAACAAGTTTAAAATAAGAATGTCTGACACATTCCAGCGAGAGTGAATTCAGAATGCGTATTGCACACGGAGGTCGATGAACCCTTCACTTCAGAGTGTGATGCGCTAAAATATTACTGAAGTCTAGAAAGATTCTTTTGTCACATTCCTCGATAATGAGAGAGCCTTCAAAACTTGAAAATAGAAATAACAATGGATGGGTTGGCTCTTGTGGAAGTGGGCCACACTGTTTATTGGATAATCAATAAAATGCTTAAAATCAGAATTGTCAACTCTGAGAACAAGACTTTCTCAATGAGCAGGCGGGCGAAAAGTGCAACACCGCATTTGTCACCGCTGCTATGTAATATGGTAAACAGTGGATGACTGTTGGAACTGAGTATTTGGATTAAGAGTAAATCCATTCAAAACAGAACTTGTTCTATTTTCTAAGAAATATAATAGTCCTTATAACTTTGGATAAAAGCTCACTTACTTTTACTGACATAGTGAGAATTTCGGTCACAATCTTGGAGAATAAATCAAGTTCAAGGGCGAATTTTAATCAAAGAGAGAGCGAGGCTACCTAAGTCTTATATTAAGTGCAAGAGTGCCATTGAGAAGATGCTTAGAACTGGAGTTGATGAATGTGGCTAACACAGCTATAGCTAGACTTATAAGGTAGACTTAAGGTTATATATAGGAGAATCCTGGATAAGGTTTGAAAATCGGCGTTCCTATAATACTATAATATATGCCCGTGCTTAAGAGGTTATATTTCACTTTCTATTCAAAAATATCTTCAGCACTCAGAAGGCAGCCCATTCGTTCGCTAAGTTGTTGGCCTTGTGGTCACGGGAAATATCAGAAAACACATATAAAAATAATTAAATCACCAGGTTTTAGGTTTCGATAGAAGTTTTCGGAGTATGTATCCCTCCACATTATTTTGGAAAGGGAGATCGGCTCTTGAAACTGAGGCTTTGCAATTTTACATGGATTGCCCTAAGCTAGCACTTCAACACTCAGGCATTTTTAGAAACTGCAGATCAGAGGAGCCAACATGTTTCGTTCGACTCTTTAGCTACTACGAAACAGGGTATAGATACATATAGAGTGACTACATTACTGCAAAGCTATAATTAGTGCTTAGAAAGTGGCCTGAGCCCCAACAAATAAAATGTGGACAAACCATACCACATCATTTAATTACAGTATTTGAGATACAAATATGGTCTAAACTAGGCCTGGGACGCTCGACAATTTCACGTCATAGATGTTCTTTGTGAACGATCATAGTATTGGTCACATGATTCTGAGGGAACATACCAGAAGGTTGTACGCAATTTAATGACTTCTATAGGAAGTATGCGAGGATGTGAACAACTGATTCTAGTCCTGATCGAATTAGCAAGGATCTCTACTTGGACAGCGATATGTTTTACCTCTCGGAAAGGAGTAATTTTCAGGATATCTTGAACATCATCAGAAGCTTCAAATGGTTTAATGATGCATAAAGAAGAGTGAGAGCATATTGTCTAAACTTTGACCTTTTTTGACAAAATTTATAGACACTTTCGGATTTACAACGATTTACACTTTGAAATTGAACGGATTTTGATAGTTACAAAATTTTTATCATTTTAAAACAGATGAGCCTTTGTTCTCTTACATTTATTTTACGTTTTATGTTATTTACGCTGTTGTTTACATAAAAACTGTAAAAACGTATTTTACGTGTAAACTCTCATGTAAATACCACTTTACTATATTATAATCCCCTTGTAGGAATAGGTAAATCGTGTACACAAGGTGAGACCCAATTGATACGAGGGCGGAGAGAGAAATGTAGTAAAATAAAACAAAGAGTAATACTTTCGACCAAAAATAAAAATTATTTTGCAACGTTGCCGGTTAGCTCGATACACTAAGTCCAACATTTTTACTATTTTTCGATCCTTTTTCGAATAATACGAATTCACAATCCCTTCAAAATAAAAGGGTCCTTGTTAGAGGTTCACAACTTTGACTTGGCAACACTGCTTTTTCTTTAGTTTGGCATTTCACTATGGATATACTTTTATCAAAATTCATCAAACTTATCGTGCACTTTATCTATATATAACGGTGTACATAATCGTCCTTCAGAGCGGCTAATAATAGATCGTATAATATGCATCCCGTGAGACGCCGAACGGTGCGCACTGAAAAAGCTGTATCCACTGTGTAGGAAAGCATTGGAAATTTTATGCATTATGGAAGATTTAACGAAACGATCTTGGCTCAAAAGTTTTCACAAATTTATATTGATGTTGAATTTCAATTCAAAATTTTGCTCTTCAGAATTGTTAGATTTTTGATGAAGATAGTCCGCAATCGATTGTCGAAACACCATTAAATTCACAGAAAATTACTGTTTGATACGCTTTAAAGGCTGAGGGAGTCATTGGTTTATATGTCTTCAAAACCGATAAGGGGCAGAATGTTACTGTTAATGAAGAGCGGTATAAGGATACGATAAGAAATTTCTTCGTGCCTCAATTAGCTGGCATTATATTATTCTAACAAGACGGACCCACATGCCAGACAATGCGCGCTACAAATGATTTACTCAGATAAACTTTTGCTGAAAGAGTCTTTTCGCGTAATGGTCCAATCATTTGGCCTCCAAGATCGTATGATTTAATCCCATTGGATTATTTTATTTGGGGTTATGTAAAGTCAGTTGGGGTTATGTAAACTTGTGTATCTCTATAAACACACTCCTTAGTTGCAGTAGTATTCACCGTTGACTGTACTCTTGAACTTTTGTACAAAAACCACCTAAGCCTTCCTCAGTTCAGATTCGCCAGCAGAAATCCACTGTTTAGACTGTTGTTTGACCAAACTGTCATGTAATACCATATATATCGTATACGTTCATCTGAGATGACTACTATATATCTCTGCTGTCTCACGCATTTTCTTGCACGGTCTTGCAATATCGTACCACTAGTTTAGTCAATAATTTTTGGTGTGTTGACTTCATTTGAGCGTGCTGAACGTTCGGCATCAGCTTTTCCAAAATTAACTAATTATTTTTATGGATGGTGCAGAGTCCCCATATTATCAAGCTTTGTTTTGGTTTTCGTAATCCTTTTTCCAAAATTGTTTACAAAACAAAAATGGGTTGTCTGTTTTTAATGGTTGTTTTCGATCTGGGATTTGCGCTTCTGGCGCCCTCTGTGTTTTTTATCAGATTTCTCACTCCACCGCTGTATTAACAAAAATTAGTCTGCTAATGATTGCGCCAATGACATAAAAAACCTAACCTTATATTCTGATAAGATTATATCATGGTCTCTATGATTATATCATGGTACTGATTCTCCTCCTTTTGTTATTCGCACCTAAATAGGAAAAACAATTCTCAGCTAATTACTAGCTATGAATCATGGGATCTGCTCGTTTTCACCCTCGCTAAATGACATATATAAACAATATAAACAACCAGTTAAGCGTGTATACTCGTACGAACCGTTTGAGGGATAAACAAACACAAAAACCATAATACTTTGTTTTAATGACATGTTAATTAAACATTTTCTTTTAATTTTGTTTGTTTATACTCAAAATAAAAAATCTAATTTCCAATTAATAAAAATAAAAATTAGCTTTTCGTAAATTGTTATTGTAACAAATTTTTTTTTTTTTTTTTGAGAAACATAATCATTAATAATATTGTTATTATCACCCTCAGGGGTGACATAAATATCTTGTCAAAATTCAAACTAAATATGAAAGTATCAACAGTAACAACAACAAAAACCAAATAGTATACCAAAGAACAGATTTTGAACCCTTTTCGTTACTATCACCATCAGATCTAGATACGATGGAGAGAAACGAAAAAAAAATTTTCTTAAATAAATTTTTTGTAATCTTTGGAAAAATTTTGAAAAATGTTTTTGTTTTTTGGAAAATCTAACTCTTAACAAAAATCAAATCCATTTCTTGTTTGTTAATATTTTATACAAAACTACTTTGATATAATGATAAATACTTTATTAATTCAAAGATAACGAATATCAGAAATAGGTTTTTGTACATTAAAAAAAAAAAATTTTTTTTTTTGGTTTTTCTTCGAGACACTGTGACTATACTGGATAAAGTTTGTCAATCTTAAATGAGGCATGCTAAGATAGGAAAAATGTGATATATAAATATTCAACCCTCAAAAAAAAAAAATTATTTTACTCAAATTAAATTAAATTAATTTTAAACGAATCAAAAAATAATATTTTTGGTTATTTTTGTGCTTCTTCGGTTTTTCCGGGGAATTTTCTTTTTCTGTAATTGGGTGGAACTATTTGCTTATCGCTTTCAGTTTTTCTTAAAAATTTATAAGTCTTAGAGTATATACGTATATATGTAAACGAGCAAAAATTATTATGTATTTTGGGAAAAAGGATATGAAATTCCTGTTGAATTTTCCGTTTGACTAGTAAAATGATTTATAAATAGGATATAAAAACCACAAACAAAAAATGTCGTTACATTTGTTATATGGATTATATTGTTATAAGAGGGGATTTTTGGGGATGTTGAGATTTATATGACTATATATGTAAATTGTATGTATGTTGAGTTCAAAGTTGCAAGGAAAATTGAATTTAAACAAGACGTATATGTAATGGATGCGGCTTGCTCTTGAAATGTTGATTTAAAAGACTGCTCGTCTGAGAAATTTAAGAACACTAGAAATCAATTATGCAAGATTTATTTTGCTTTTAACCCTGGGGCAGAAGGCATCAATGTTTCATAAATATTACGAAAAAAACATATGACCCATAGAATACCAACACAGTATCCAGAACATGGCGTAGGAGACGACTTAATATGGTTGGATCGTTGGGCTCATGACCCCCATCTATAAAAAACAACATATGCTTAAAATTGTTAACTAACAAAAAAAAAATCTTGGATTGCAGAGGTAATAAAGGCTGTACTGGACTTTCAAGCAGTCGATAATCGAATGCGCACATGAGATTAGTCAACCTGTCAATTGTCTGTGTAAATGAGCCCACTAATGAGAGCCAACCCCAAGATAAACTCATTTTACAATAATTTGTATAACCTGATGGGCTATTTATCTGAACACAATGAAAGATTGGTGATTGATGATTTTAATGCTACAGGCGGCAGAAATCAGACCGACTTATGATGTACTATTATCTGGTCACTGCAAAGCTGTAATGGAAATTTTTGTACGAGTCAAGAAGGACAGGGGAATATATACAACGCAATTCTAATGTGAAGGGCTGATAAATTAAGAAACGTAACGAAAATATCAAGATCTTGTCAGCAATAGCATTTTGCGATCTACTTGCCAATCTGAAGCAGTGTACAGTGTCTGAAGAAGGAGGAATGGTGGAGGGCCAAGGTCTTAAGAGTACAACTCAGAAATGAGCGCATTTCAGGTGGTTTATTTAATTGAATCACCGAATTGCAGTACAACCTAAGATCTCGGTCAACTGCCATTCGGGACCAGAGTTGAAACCTATGTGTTAACGTCGGTGCAGTACTAGATTCATGGCATGAACATTTTTCAGACCTACTAAATGTTACACATATATCACAACCTGTATTTGAAAACCTCCAAATACAGACCGCAGAGATGTTCATTAAGGATCCATCCAATAAAGAATAAACCATGACCGTGCAGAGATTAAAGAAAAACTTTCACCAGGTGTTGATTGAATTAATTCAGAGCTCTTGATATTCGGAGGGCTAACTTGGTGGAACGGTTTTTTTGACCTTATTCGATTGTTATTTGCGAAATGAAATTATGCCTGAAGATTGAAAAGTATCTTGGAATGAATATCTCCTCCGGCAGAGGGAATTATCGGTGACTACGAAAATGAGGATTCAATCCAAATTGGTGAACTGTTAAATTTTTTGGCTTCTAAAAGCCGTTAAAAATATCTTTTTATTTAAGGCTTGGCTCCAAATTCATGTGGCAATTTTTGTATTTCGAGCAAACCATTGTCAGATGTTCAACATTTTCCACCCTGTCACAAAACACATAATCCTTGTCGACACTTAATCGATGTTTCCACAAGCGTTCTTTCTATTTACCATGATTCAGTCTGATTCTCTCGACTGTTCTCAGCATTCGTACATATTCTTTGAGTTTCTTATAGCAAGCGGTTCTCAAAGGAGTACTGCATAACTTTCTGTACTTCTTTTCTTTTATTTAAATATTATAATTATATTTACAATCCCGTTATCTACAGATTCATCTTAATAATTCCAAGTGCATTGCTTCGTTGTTGTCATACTTCTGAGCCAATTCATTTATTATACCCTCGTAGATAACATCTCCTCTTTCATTCCTCTCGATATATCGATGTGACGGGAATTATTGTTTTGTCACGTCACATTGGAATTTGCGTTCATTTTATCCAGTTTAAAATACTTCGCCACATTTGATCTTGACACAAAAACACCCACACCTACTCAATTATCATTCACACTATCATCTGTATAAATGGTCAAATGCTGCGAATGTTGACCGATCCTCTCAAACATTAGTTTAGTGAGTACTGCATTCATACCCTTATCGAATTTCTCCATATTCATGCACACAATAAGTCTACCTGTTCTCTTTCATTATGATCCACTATCTTTTGTTATCTAGGGGCAAATCACCCATTTCATACCATAGAGTATGTATCGGGGTTGAATTAATCGCACCCAATAACACTCTGGCACGCGCATTCATAAATTTTATCAGTAAGTTGGATAAACCGCTCTTTAAAACCTTTGCCATACACACTAATACAATATCCGATTTTGGAGGATATAAGAGTGTTTCTTCACATATCAGTCAGCGATTTAGGTTTGCCTACCCTTTTAAATATATATAAGCGTTTCTTGCAATCGTCTGATCATGTGCTTCCCAAAAATCATGCGTTGGATCCAAATACCCAATACCTGTACGTGATCATATGTTCAATTATACAACTGTCTACCTTAATGTTTACATTTACATCATTCGTTCTAAAACACATATAAGCGCACATACTAGCATTCACTTTTATATTTAACAATTTAAATTTTCTTATAATTCATCTACACCTTTAGAGCCGCCGCAACAACTCTCCTTCATTTTCCTATAACAACCAAATTTTTTTGTTAACTGCAGGTGAACTAGGTTTTCAGTATTGATGCGGTGTATCTCACTCGTTTGAATTTTTATTTGCGGTTTTTACAGGCCATTATTGGCCCGTACCGTGTCAACAATCTGACTCCATCGGTTTCGATCACGAGCCAGCTCTTCAAACCGTTGTAGGCAGTTTGAAGATGCCAGATCGCTCTCTACGCCGTGGAGCCATCGTCGCCGACAGCGACCTCTTCGCCTACCGAAAGGCGGTTCTCCCCTAAAGGTTCGCTGTATCATTCGGTTCGGATCAGCACGCAGAACGTGTCCGAGCCAGCGTACTCGCTGTCCTTTAATTTCATGCACGATATCAGGAATTTGCATTAAATTCCTGATCTCGTGATTGAATAGAACTCGGTAAGTGCCATCGACGTCGCGTTTTGGACCATATATCACACGCATGATTCTTCTCTCGAATGTTAGAAGCCATCTTTCGTACTCATCCGTCAGGGTCCAACTCTCACATCCATACATGACAACGGGTCTGATCAACACTCTGTACAGTTTCAGCTTATCCGCATTTGCAAGATATTTTGATTTCAGCAGTGGACGTAGAGGATACAAAGCCCGATTGCCAGCGGCAAGGCGGACTCTGATATCCTCGCCCACACTATTATCGTGAGTGATGAGAGATCCAAGATACTTGAATCTCATCACTCCTTCAAACGTGTGGTTACCACTACTGAAATCAATTGCGTCTTGGTCTCTAAAACCCGAGATTAGATATTTGGTTTTTGACTCGTTAATTTTGAGACCAACGGAAGCTGAACACTGTTCCAGTTGATCAAGTATCTCTTTCACTCCGTTGCCATTTAATCCAATCACACAGATATCATCTGCATAAGCAAGAAGTTGATTGGATTGTCGGAATAAGATATTGTCCTGAGGTGTTTTACTTTTACGAAGGATGTATTCCAACATGAGATTAAAAAGTATCGGGGACAGCGCATCTCCTTGTCGAACACCGGAATTGATTGCAAAAGTTCTCGATAGCCTGTTCTCAACTTTAACACAGCATTGTGACTGCGTTACTGTCATTTTACAGAGATGTACATATTTTTTCGGTATTCCTAAATATTCAAGCGCATACCATAATCTCTCTCGATTGATCGAGTCATAGGCTTGCTTGAAATCCAGGAATACCTGGTGTACATCGCGAGATGTTTCATAGTACTTGGAAAGAATCATCCGCAGCGAAAAAACTTGATCAGTGACTGACCGATTTGGACGGAATCCTCCTTGGTAGTCACCGACAATTTCCTCCGCTAGAGGAGTAATTCTTCCCAAGATAATGTATGACAGTAACTTATATGCTGTGCAAAGGAGAGCTATACCGCGATAATTTTCGCATTTCAAGCGATCACCCTTCTTGAAAATTGGGTATAACGCGGCCACTTTCCATTCTTCGGGCATAACTTCATTTCGCCATACCAATCGAACAAGGTCGAAAAGACAGTTCCACAAAGTTAGCCCTCCGAATATCAAGAGCTCTGAATTAATGCAATCAACTCCTGGTGAACGATTTTTCTTTAGTTTCTGTATGGCCATTGTGAATTCCTCATAGGATGGATCCTCAATGAATATCTCTGCGGTCTGTATTTGAGGGTATTCAAACACAGCTTGTGATACATGTGGAACATTAAGTAAATCAGAAAAATGTTCACGCCATGTATCGAGTACCGCATCGACGTTAACACAGAGGTTTCCATCCTGATCCCGAATGGCAGTTGACCGAGATCTTAAGGTATGGTGCAATTCGGTGATTCCTTTAAAGAAACCACGCGAATTGTGCTCATTGCTGAGTTGTTGTACTCTTAAGACCTTAGCCTTCCACCATTCTTGCTTCTTCAGTCTACAAATGCGTTTAGCTGTCCTCCTAGCAAGAACTGCCTTGTTTTTCCTGGCAATTGTAAACCGAGTCTGCGCTTCATTGTGGGCTATATTACGTTGCTCAACAGCAAGACGACACTCCTCATCAAACCAATCATTTTTGGGCTTAGTTTTCACTATACCGAGAGTGTGCTGGGCAGCATCGACAAACGAGGTTTTCAATACTTCCCAGACACTGTTCACATCATCAGATTGGTAATTGGATTGCATAATGCTATTGCTGACAAGATCTTGATATTTTCGTTGCGTTTCTTTATTTATCAGACCTTCACAGGAGATTCGCGTTGTATATTCTCCTGTCCTCCCTGACTTGTACGAAAATTTCCATCGTAGCTTTGCAGCAACCATAAAATGGTCACTGCCTACGAATTTTGTTGACGACCGATATGATCTCACGTCTTGGACAACCCGAGCCCGCCCTCTTGAAATCAACACATGGTCAATTTGGCTTCGGGATGTTTTACGTGGATGTGTCCATGTTTCTAAGTGGATGTTTTTATGAGGAAAGAATTTACTTGCCACTTTGAGATCATGAGCGATCGCAAAGTACATCATTCTTTCCCCATTCTCGGTCGCAGTTTCGTGTCGGGAGTACGGACCTATATTGTTACATAAGTCGGTCTGATTTCTGCCAGCTCTAGCATTAAAGTCACCAATCACCAATTTGACATCGTGCTCCGGTATAGAACCCATCAGATTATCCAGATTATTGTAAAATGAGTCTTTATCCTGGGATTGGCTTACATCAGTGGGCGCATGTATACATACAATTGACAGGTTGGCTAATCTCATGTGCAAGCGAAGCTTACACCTTCGATTATCGACTGCTTGAAAGTCCAAGACAGCCTTTTTTACCTGTGGCCCAATGAGAAATCCAACCCCAAGATTTCCGAGGTCATCTCCACTGTGTAGCAACGTACAGCCTTGGGACACATGGTGTCCACTTTTAGGCCATCGAGTTTCTTGGAGAGCTACGAGTTCCAGCCGATACTCTTTCATGCAGGTGATAAGGCCGTCCAACGCGCCAGGTTTTCTTAATGACTGCACGTTCCACGTGCCGATCCTCAATCTCGTGTCCGGGTACTTAAGCGGGGGTTCGTTTTTTTTGTTGTTTTGGCGGTATTCGATTTTTTTATTTTTGTTGACATTTTTAACAGTGTTATTTTTTTACGGATGCGGGTCGTCAGCCCAGCGATCCAACCAGATTTAGTCGCCTCCTACGACAAGCTCTGGGTACTGTGGTGGTATTCTATGGGTCTCATGTTTCGTTCGTAGTATTTACGAAACACGAATGCCCCCAACCACAGGGCTTATAATAGAGGCTAGTTTGAATAGAGTTGGCGTTTACTTCCTTGGGAAAGTCGAATACTCGCCACCCCTTCAACCCATATCCACTACCAAAATAATCTTTTGCTCATAAAATCTTTTATCCACACACATACTTTCCGTGAAAATGCAAAATTCGAAAGAATATGTTGTTATTTTCACGGTACCACACACTCATAAGCATATCCGAATGTTGTTGCTGGTTAAAAATTATTTTCATTCGTAACCCATTCGATTCATGCATCAATTTGAATCAACCACGTCGCCATCTCCTCGAAAGTCTGCCGTGGCTCTCCTACAACTCGCTTTAAATAATAGTTTGTCGGTTCAATGCCGATTCCCACAAACCTCCGAAGTTAGGTACTCCTTGCAGCACTGCGAAAATTTTAACTACCATGAAATCGTCATAATACGGCTAGGAACGCTTCCAGAAACAAGCTTTAGAAGAACAACCTTTGTTGTAAAGCACACAAAAAGAGTAAAGAAAGTTTTTATTATTTTGGCACCTCGCAATCCAGATGACCTGATTTATATTGGACCTGCATATTCCACATATGAATTGAAAAATGTTTTTAGTATGTAAAACGAGACTGCGGAAACTGTTCAAAAAGTTGTTACTGTTCGTCTCATCACGAAATTATTAGCATCTAATTTTAGTTCTATTACTAGTCGGTACAACACGTGATTATTTTTATATTGATTTTTTCCGAAACAGTAACAAAGTACTTCTTCTGGCAGATCTGAAATTCTGAGCTGATATTAATTTTATTCGTCAGTTCCTGTTATGGCATCTCAACCAATGGGGACCATCCCACCACATAGAATGTTGAATCAGTTCATCAGGCAAAAGACCACATAAGGTGAAATTGTCCACGGTTTGAATGTTCGATTCGATACAAATGTCTGCCATTCTCTGTGCAAGACGAAAACATATTTAAAGCGTATGTTGAATCTGTCCACACCCTATACCTAATTATTTACTTTAAAACTTCTTTAGAAAAGATGTACTTGGATAACAATGCTGCAGCACAGAGTTCTGGAATACTTATGGTCTTGATAGTGGGTACCCTCGTCTCTGTCGTGACTATATTTATTTTGTAACCATCAGAACTCTTAGAGTTAAAAACTTTGTTTTTTGTAGCAGGGCAAAAAACAGCCACCTTTGCTAATTCAAAAGTTAACATCGAATTGGACGTTCTAATCTATAAAGAGGCTTGTGGTTCATGACACCATCACTTAACCAGTTCACTTAACACCATCACTTAACTGCTCCGGAAGTTAAACCAATCAGAAACTTCTGAAAAAGATGGACACGAGATATAAAAGTCTTTGTACTTTGTTATTACATATCTGCTGGGAAAGAACTTCGAGACTTTGGACTGTTTCAGTATCGTATTCGTACCTAGAATACCAAGTGAAGTGAGATGAAGAATTACCTGTAAGATTTGAGTGCACACAATCTGGCAAATCTCTGATTCTGCGTCGTAGATTTAAGAGTCGTTATTTTGTCTATATACGACAAGCAAACGGATATCATGTAAAAAAATGAGACAAACGAGTGAAGTAGAAGCCATCCGAATCTTTTGCCTATGTCGTTTTTCTGTCAATGAAGCAACTCAGTTATATGTGCAAGATTTATACTTAATCAACAACTGCCGGTCCAATTTGAGAGTGTTAAGTGTGGAATGCTTTCGTTCACTCAAAGACATACTTTTGTAAATATACAGCATAAGCTATTACGTTAAAGCTAATCCAGGTCTAGTAACTAGGTGATTAATAATCAGGTTCTAGAGAAGGAAACTGAACTGTTACTTCCCATGTTATAGTTTCCTCACATATCCTCTAGAGAAAAAGATGAGCTTTAATGATACAGCCTTTTAGTTATAACTAAACTATAGTTTAAGGTTTAACATTGTTAAAGAATCTCTCTATATCCAAGTTACCATAGAGTATTCTTAATACTTAAGACATTTCTCAATAGAACTTATAATGGACTGTTTCCGTACCTTTATTGTTGCCGAATACGTGGATTATTTCATGACTCACCTGCATTAATCTGAGGTCTATGGAGTCATTACTAAATTATCATCTAGGATCCAGTCGGTCGTTTTAAGCAACTCAGGGTGGTTGGACTATAACATAATACATCGCGAACCTCAGCTGCCTAGAAGACTTCATTTATTTTACAACAGAAGGGGCTACAGATTTTGGTCTTGACATTTATTAATTGGCATATCATAAAAGGTTTGAAGAACTTCCTTATTGAAATCCCAGTCTTCAGCTACTTTTGTTAGTCAGGTTTTTCGACTAACTTCCTACAATTTTGAAGGAGGTTCCAACTTGCCCGGATGTTTGCTCTGAGCGCAAGATCTAACCGTAGCTTTTTTGGAAGCCTTCGATAGCTGTTTTAGCAGAGTGATCGAGCTCTTGGTAACTGGCAGCTTAGGATAATAATTTTGGGAGAATTATTCATTCAGAGAAGTTCTTACAATATGACAGTCGATTCTGTAGTAAATTCATACTATAGGGATGATTTGAATCGAATGAGCTCTCTCTAATAGAATTCAATAAAAACAACCGGTTCAGATGGTGGTTTTCCTGTTGAATTCATGGGTTTCCTCTTATTGGGCATCACTTTTCAAAATATCACAAGCATGCTTTGTTTTTGGCACTATACCTTCAATAAGAATATTATTGTCCCACTAGGCTCTTCCAGTGATAGTAAAAAACGGATTGGTCGAAATGCTGACCAAATTGCTGCCGGGTGGACTGTTCCATTGCAAACGAACCAATAAAATCGATTTTTTGGTTCGCAAGAATTAGGCTTTGCTCAGACGACACTTTGAAACATTTGGCGAAAGGTTCATGGTTTGCACTTACTGCACTGCATACATTCTTCTTTATACATTTCAAGAGTCCAATCCGAGAACTTTTGTTCTTGAGTTAACTGCACAAGATGCAGTTAACTCAAGAACAAAAGTTCTCGGATTGGACTCTTGAAATGTATAAAGAAGATTGTATGCAGTGAGTTAATTGCATGAGCTAGATATTAATAGTATGTGGTTTCAACAAAGCAGTGCGGCATGCCGAACAGCTGGTCTAACAATCGACTTATTGAAATCTAAATTCGATGTTAAATCGTTGGGGTATGCCAATAACCCGAAGTCTTTAGAGGAACTCGAAGCCAAATGTGTGGCCGAATCACCGAGTTAATTGGGTTCAACGAATTGACCCTCCAAACGTACCCGTGGCGGACATATGAACGATGTCGAATTCCATACATAAATATTTTGCCAGCATATCAAAAAAAAAATCGAGTTACTCAAACGGATGGCGTTTTGACTAAAAAAAAAGTTGTTGAGTCCCTATTGGAAAACCTTTGGTATAGTAGAGATGACCTATCTGAAATTGTGACGATGTTCAAAGTACGGTAATCGCCATATGATGTCCAGTTGAAATTTTTTTTACACTTAATGTAATAGGCCCAGTCGTGTGGGATGTTTTTTTGACTTAGCTTATAACCATGAGTGATGTCCTTGTATTTCACCAAGAGAAATATTTATCGATGTCTGAACAATTACTTCATGTTACTTATATGGAGAAAACCCCAGGTACTGATCTACCCATATGCCAGTAGGTCTGGAATGTTGATAGCGTCGGCTCATTAAGAAAGGATGCTTTGATAGGCGGTGATTTATCTTGAAGCGATAATTTCGTTGCATGCTACCATCAAACCCGTGACTCTTGTTTTTTGATTTAATTCTAGTGCTGGGTCTAAACTGTCTAATCAACATACTGTGTGGTTGATAGAACTCCTGCTCTGTAATTATGAGATGTTTAAGTCATACCCATTAACCGTCTCAATCGTTTGAAATGGTTCATTACTACCCAACTCGGGATTATTTTACTTCAAAAGCAATTAGGCTCATCATGGTGCCTTAAGATAATGTCTTGGTATGTCACCACTGACAGAGTTATTCGTTTACAGTTCGATTTCATTTTATGTATACCTTTCAGAATAGCTCATATGAACATCACAACAGATGATATGTCTGAAAGTGTTAATACCATAATTGTTGTTGGTATCGTCTACACAAATGTTTTGTAATTGTTTTCTACCAATTTAGTTCTTCTAATCTAATTTAGCATTAATTTTGAAAATCATAAGTACATTTTTATGTATATACTTACATCTGTGTGTACTCACTCATTCACATAAGAAGTTGAAAAATGATACAAGATTAGAAATAATTATAAGATTAAGTTTTCGGTTGTAGTGGTTGTCAAATTTATTTCCAGTTGTGTATTTTATGATTTTCGACAAAATTTGTATAATTTTAAATATTAATTTTTATGTTTTAGCATTAAATTTTTTGTTTTCTTATTCTAACAAAAAATAAATAAATAATAAAATAAAAATTTTCATCTTTGCTTCAAGAAGTAAATTTTTTTTACTTAATGAATGAAAATTCATAAAATTAAACAAAAAATATGTTTTATAAATAAACAAACAAATAAATTACATAAAGTTAAGAAATTATGATACATTTAATTAATTAGAAGATGAAATATAAATTTTTTATTTCTGCATGCATACATGGAGTAACGATGCGAGAAAATATTAAGCAAATTCTGACGACTTTCATAAATTAGTCTTTAAGAATCGCAAAGTAGATATCGTTGAAAATATTTCTCGGTTGTGTGGGGTGGGGGAGGTATCGTCCTTGTATATACGATTATGAACTCACAAACATATATAGATCTATATATGCAGTTGCGAGTTCATAAACTTAAATTAAGACGATGCCACCCACACAACCCTCAATCCAAAATATAATTTTTCAAGGTTTTTTCATCTCACAATTTTTTGAAGGGTATGAAAATATAAAGGTTAGAGACGATCGATAATATAATCACGTTAAATTCTGGAAAACTATTTACGTTCATTTGTTGACGTTTAAATCTCATTGAACTCATATTAATATTCTGTTTATGCGCCGTTGTGATTTTCTATCTAAAGATTGTAGGTGACCGCAAACTATTATAAAACCCTTTACTAGTTATTCTATAATAAAAATATATAAAAATAATCCTATTGTAACATCCCTTATAACCACGTTCTTTGAGCAAAAGGGATGTGTCCAAGCAAATGCAAGGGAACTGCGGCATCTCACTGAAACGTCCGATGAAATAATTCGAGGATTACGTGCATTAGGACCATGTGCAGAAACGCGAGATCCATGGATAATCCATGTGGTTATAAATAAATTGCACAACGAAACCAAACAACTGTGGGCCAATGAATCGGTTGGAGAAGATTTTCCGAATTTCGACAAGCTTCTCAACTTCCTAAACAAAAGGTGTGATGCGCTCGAGATCTGCGGTGCAATGAATAAAATTATAAAACCAAAAGCAACCACAAAATCATTCGTCGTTTCAAACACTACTCAAACAAAGTGTGTTACCTGCAGTCAGTCACATCTCCTGTATCGATGTCCTGTGTTCAAAAATCAGAGCGTAGAAGCCAGATGGAAACAAACCAAGAACTTGAGTCTATGCCACAATTGTCTGAAGCAAGGTCACATGAGTGAAAAATGTTTTTCGAAGACTTCATGTCTTATTTGCAATAAGCGACATCACTCACTTCTTCACCCCTCATAATCTGAACAAAAGTCAAATGGTAATCAATCTTCGACAAGCCATCATATATCGTATAGTGAAACCCCAATTGCGACATCACCTCAAGAAGTTATCTCATCAAATGAACATTCACCTGCTACGTCATCACAATAACATGCCAGTGGAATTTGTCAATCCAACACAGTATTACATACGTTATTTTCCTCACCAACCACGGTACTGCCAAATGCACTCGTTTACGTAAAATCACGTACCAGCCAGCTCCTGTCATTTAGAGCACTACTGGATTCAGGCTCACGATCATCTTTTGTGACTGAATCGTGCGCACAAATGCTAAACCTGAAACGAACACATGCTTCTATTTCAATATACGGTTTAGCGTCTACATCGGCAGGACAAACCAAAGGAAAAATCAATATGATCGTTCACTCACGAATAAACCAAAACTACCAGCGAGACGTCACGGCTCATATTATAAGTAATATCCCACGTTGTTACCAACCAAACCAGTGCGCTTACAAAGCAGAATCGAAGAAGTTGAGTTGGCGGATTTATAAACCCAACAACATAGACATACTCTTTGGCGCAGATGTATTCTTCGAAGTGTTAACAAATGAACAACGCAGAGTCGATGGATATCCAGTTCTACAATCGTCAAAACTTGGATGGTTAATAGCAGGTAATTGTAACCGTTCTGAGCCATCGGTGATAAATGTACACTGCACCACCAATGCTGTCATCATATCAACAAATGATGATCTTCAGTAACTGTTAACAAAATTCTGGGAGGTAGAAGAAATCAGACCACGGTACAATTCAACTGTATCAAGTGATAGCTGCGAAGAATACTAAAACTAAACATACGGACGGGTGATTTATAGTCAAGTTGCCGTTCAAGAATCCATGCCCTCCTTTCGGCAGCTCGTTCGACGCCGCTCATCATCGTCTTCTAGCAATGGAAAGGAAGTTCTCAAAGATACCAGAATTCTTCGAAGCTTACAAATCATTCATACATGAATATCGTGCTCTCGGGCACATGACCCGATTACCACTCAATGAGGTTCAATCCACAGATGACAAAGGTTATTTCTTACCACATCACGACGTTGTCAAGGCCAGTAGCAGTACCACTAGATTACGAGTGGTATTCGATGCGTCATGTAAAACATCATCACACATATCATTAAACGACACCTTATACAAGTTGGCCCTAATATACAAACCGATCTGTCATCAATTCTGTTCAAATTCCGCAAACACGCCATTGCTCTTGTCGCGGACATAGAAAAAATGAACCGCGGCAAATTTGGGTAAACTCTGAAGATACTAACTACCAATTAATATTATGGCGAGATAACCCGAATGAACGACCAAGTATAAGCTAAACACAGTCACGTATGGCACAGCATGTGCATATCTCGCGGTAAGGTCTCTAAAAAAATCAACTGATGATTACAATGCTGTTTATCCTGAAGCTTCGCGAGTCATTTACCATGATTTTTATATTGATGACTTATTGACTGGATGTGACACCGTATAGCTGAAGCAGTGCTTCTTAAACAGCAGCTAACAGAAGATGCACCAGCAGAAGATGTTATCGCGAGTCTGTTATCAAAAATTACATCGTGGTTAAAAATTCGCAAGGTAGAAGTGTACATTTTGAGGTTTGGTAAACCAGATATACGGAAAAATCATGTGAAACGGCAAATCAATTCAATTTCACCAACGGAGCTTATTGATGCGGAAGTCGTTATCTTAAGCAAAGTTCAACAAGTAGCATTTAAACACGAATTAACACTACTTGTTAATAAAACATCATTACCTGCCAGTCATTGTCTGGCCTCACTTGATCCGTTTATTGAATCAAATGGATTAATACCGCCCAGGTGGCTCAGTGGTTAAAGCTGTGGCAGTTGGAGCGGGAGGTACCGGGTTCAAATCCCGATAGGGGCAGGATGCAAAACGGATTTTTCACCAACTGATTACGATCGGTGGTGTTAATCAACACATCTATGACCCCCTGTTGGAGTGCAGAACTCATGAGCCGACCCATCTTCCATGTCAGTACTATAGGCTGTCAAGGAGCTATGCAATGCGCAGATGGTTCTACAAAAATTGGACCTATAGTCGTACGTCCTCGATTTGGCCGTTAAGGCGTAAAGTAGGACGTAAATAAGCGAACCGCGAAAGAGCTGGGAGAGCCTTGAGCCCCAAAAAAGATAGCATAGAATAAAATATAAAAAAAAAAAAAAAAAAAATGGATTAATGAGAGTCGGAGGGCGACTAAAAAATCATTACTATCTTACGACATGATACATCCAGTTATTTTTCCTAAAGATCATAGTGTGTGCGAAAAAATTATTCATGAGATTCACGTTAAACATATGCATGCTGGTAACTCATTAAC
The DNA here is from genome assembly GCA_963932295.1 of Tipula lateralis. Classification (NCBI taxonomy): domain Eukaryota; kingdom Metazoa; phylum Arthropoda; class Insecta; order Diptera; family Tipulidae; genus Tipula; species Tipula lateralis. The sequence goes on along the minus strand of OZ010737.1, from coordinate 49,750,586 downwards.
ATTAAGCATCGTTCGAAATCATTATCAATAGAACGAGATAAACTATTGATCTTATAATCATCATCTGGATTTTCATCATTTGGATAAACTCATCTCATCGATAAATAATCAACCGCTGCGCTCACTCGTCAAAGCTTTATACAATTTCAGCTTAATATGTTATTAGATGAGGAACGAGATAAAAATATAGAATATAGATAACAGTGGCAATACCACTACGGTGACGCATGGAAACATCTCGAATTGTAAAATCGAAAGTTCGAGAATCCCAATGATTTGCATATAAGCAGTGATAATCAGACAGGTCCAGATCAGTTATTTTTTAACTAGTGATCAAAAGAGAAGTAAAGACTAGTGCCATAGCCATCACCAGTTTAATATTTCCAATATATTGAGTAAATCGAACTCCAGTTTATTGAGTGAGTGCGAGTCAATAATCCGGATACAAACCGTGAAGAGTCGTAATCATATGTTAAATGTAGCCAGAAAGGCTAAAAGTGTTGGTTAATAACGAAATCTAAGTCATGATCATTTGTGAGCACATATACATACTTTCGATTATAAAGATTCTTAATTACTTGTCCGTTTTAGGTCACTGTCTTACATGTTGGTAAGATAGTGAATATTGGTTTTCACTCAAATTATGCCTCTGGACAATTTTTTGAAAGCGCAGAGCAGCTCCTAATAGTTTTAATGTAGAAAAATATTAGTAACTGTCCATATCTCTGCTGCATTCATCCCAATCATATTCTGCGGGTTCCCTACTAATTTGCCTTTAACATTCTACCCTACCTCAAATGTGTGCCAAGTCAAGGATGTTTTGCCGTTTATATCGGATATATCCATTTCAACCTGATATTCACATATTTGTTTATTTAAATGACCAGTCATATGTGAAAAATTATGCCAATATTCTAAACTAGCTCTGGTCGTTTTTGAGGGTCTATACCTGGCCTAGTTGCAAAGGTGATTTTTGTGTCTAAATTTTATTTTATTTTTTTTTATCAGTCTTTACAGGCCATAATTGGCCCGTACCGTGTCAACTATCTGGCTCCATCGGTTTCGATCACGAGCCAGCTCTTCATATTGTTGCAAGCAACCAGAAGATGCAAGATCGCTCTCTACGCCGTGGAGCCATCGTCACCGACAGCGACCTCTTCGCCTACCGAAAGGCGGTTCTCTCTTTAAAGATCGCTGTATCATTCGTTTTGGATCAGCACGCAGAACGTGCCCGAGCCAGCGTATTCGCTGTCCTTTGATTTCATGCACGATACCAGGAATTTGCATTAAATTCCTGATCTCGTGATTGAATAGAACTCGGTATGTGCCATCAACGTCGCGTTTTGGGCCATATATCACAAGCATGATTCTTCTCTCGAATGTTAGAAGCCATCTTTCGTGCTCATCCGTCAAGGTCCAACTCTCACATCCAGACAACGGGTCTGATCAACACTCTGTACAGTTTCAGCTTATCCGTATTTGCAAGATATTTTGATTTCAGCGGTGGACGTAGAGGATACAAAGCCCGATTGCTAGAGGCAAGGCGAACCTTGATATCCTCGCCCACACTATTATCGTGAGTAATGAGAGATCCAAGATACTTGAATCTCATCACTCCTTCAAACGTGTGGTTTCCACTACTGAAATCACTTGCGTCTTGGTCTCGAAAACCAGAGATCAGATATTTGGTTTTGGACTCATTGATTTTGAGACCAACGGAAGCTGAAAACTGCTCCAGTGGATCAAGTATCTCTTTCACTCTAAATAAGACAACTAATTATCTTGATGTTGTTGTGAGCTATCGGAAAAATTATATAATTGGATCAAATAAATCGATCAATTGACGTGAGAATGAGAACGCTATAGTTCAAGTGGTAAACAGAACCATTTTGGGATGTAGAAAAACAATAGTTTCATGGCAAGATACATTGGACAGATTTAATTATCAACCATGGAAAAATCATAAAATCCAGAAGCTCTCAAACATAATTGAGCTAATAATAAATATGAAGAGAATATCGCCAAAACTTTGGAAGTAATACCATCCAGAGATCAAGAGATAAATAAACGGGATGAAGTTAATAAATGTCAACAGGTTGAGAGATTATCAGTATTACCATGAAAGAGAACAAGGTAACGAAGAAACTGAGCTTATTGAACAACTTTTGCAAAACCTGCGAGTTTTACAATGCAGCAAGGATTGCAATGAGATACCAAAAAATCTGAGATTTTTTTGAAAGAAGATGAAATAGTTACTACACCATCAACAACCCGGAGAGATAACTAGTAGATTACGAGGAAAACTACAGATATGCGTCACGTTGGAAACTATAAAATGTTAGAACACATTGGATCTAAATGGAATTATATAAAGGTTAAAGTGACTACTTCATCGATATACTCATTCAAATCTTTGAGTCGCACTTAAAAAGTCGTAACTATAGAGTAACCTGAAGGAAGATCAGCGCAGAGTAACAAAAGCACGCTTAAAGCTTTCAAGGTATAAGTTTTGTATTTCACTATAGAAACGAGGTCTAGTAGTATACGTCTGATGCAAAGGAACGCCTTGCTGTCTACATGTAGATATTTGGTGAAAGTGATAGACAATGATAAATGGGCTGTGATCAATTTCTATATGACTGTCCCTGCTAGTGAAATATATTGCAAAACACGATACAATCTAATATACTGTTTTAAAAAAAGATACAGTCTAGTGACCTAGATTAAGGAGCGTCCAGACCACAATTCTCGAAAACAGTAACCATTACTCAAAAAAATCCATAACTAAATGAAATTGAAGAAACGAGCGAAGCTCATTTTATAAGGTTATAGCTTCCTCTAAAGGTTTTGCTCCAGACGTTAAATAGTTTACATACAGGGTTGGACAAAAGTCCCGCTACTATTATAATAGCCTATAACTTTGTTGAAAGAAAAGATAATCGGCTAAATGGTGACCGCGATTCACTATGCAACTTTCGGCTCTTTTTAAGGTATGACATTTTTCATGACATCCTGCAACATCTCAGTCGGAATTTCTTCCATTTCGTGACGAATATTGTCTTAAGATGTTGAACCGTTTGGGGCTTACCAGATTTTTTCTTATGGGGTTTTTTAAAATCAAAAGTTTATTTACATAAACTTTTGATTTTAAAAAACCCCATAAGAAAAAATCTGGTACTGTTAAATCCGAAGATCTGACTGGCCATCTCGCGATCGCCATAATTGAATTGTTGAACGGGCTGTGTGTGCTGTGGGCTCATCTGGCACCACATTTCATCTAGTCCTTGCTCTTCCATTTCAGGCACAAGGAAATTTCGAATCATGTCTTGGTACCGTTCGGCAATAACTTCAACACCTTGGTCATTTTCAAAAAAATAGGGACCAATGATGTTTCTAGCATGATTGCCACACCATACAATTGTTTTAAGTGGACGCAATGATGTTTGATGAATTGATTGAGGATTTTCTGTTCCCCAAAACCGACTATTATGTGTATGGACGTTGCCACTGAGATAAAAATAGGCTTCATCGATCATTATCAATTTAGACGAAAAATCTTCAATTTCACCAGACAGCCTTAGGATTGCAGTAAGCTGCTTAAACTGCGTGCATAAATGTGTAACTGGAAACCACGTCTCCAAATTGATGTTTCTGGAGACTCGGCAACAATATCGCGCACCAGAGCTTCATTTTAGCGTTACGAAACGTTTGTTGTCTTCCAGAACGAGGTCTGTTTGCTGTCGTACCGCACTATCGAAAATTCGTATATAAATGATAAATTGTGGTTTTGTGAGACATTGAACGATTAGAATATTTTGGACGCAATTTTCGCAATTAATATTGCCAATAATCAATAAATATTTACTCATTATAAAATTGGGGCATCTACAAAACACAATGGTTAAAGCGAAACTGAGCCAAACGTCGCATAACCAAGATGACCCGCAATGGTAAAATGGTAACAGGACTTTTGCTCCATCCTGTTCAAATTGTTGATGCTTCAGGGATGAGATGCTTCTTATGAATTCTTTATACATGACTGGTGCAATACATTAACCGCCATGTAAGAAGCAGGTTTAGTTCCAAGGGTTACTGTATATGAAGCGCGTTATTTCATCGGTTGATTTAATGCTTCTCTTTAGCATATATTGTGCAGATGTTGATCTTTGACGATTTTGTATATGTGCCTGAAGATTTTTTTCATCGGCTGTATAAAGTCCAATTAATTGTTTGTGCCACCGAAGAATAATATATATTAAGTGTTGCTATAGCATCGGCCTCTTGAGTCATTCAAGGGTACTGCGTAACTTCTTTGAATTTAACCATTAAAGACTACCCGCAACTTATTAGTTTTACTGCTCTCATTCCAGACGTCATAATGTAGGAAATACTGTACTTATTTCCCTTTCTATGCTACTGGAAACAACCTTCTTGTGACCCAATCCTTCATATTCTACGATGCATTTGTACATAACTAATTCTAATCTTTCGTTGTTTTCACACTTGCTCTCCATTTGAGTCAAGCGAACGATTTCAACTACCCGTTTATCAGCCTTCGAAGTTTTACTGCTAAAGCTTTTAAATAGAATTGGAATTACGTATCGCTCATCTCTTTTACGAACTTTATAGTTGACAGTATTCCTAAGACACGGTTGTCTCACATCCTATACGAAAACAGCCAAACCATGTTCTATTTCGGTGTGTCAAGTTGACCTATTCGGGTCAAGTTGACCTATTATGGCATTTTGCCATACCATCCTTGATATTTTTTTTATATTTCACAGCACCTAAGATAATTTCTATCGAGTCTTGTAATTATATTCGTTAGATCAGCTAATAATAGCTCCTCTAGGTGTGATAGATAGACGATATCATTTTAGCTTTGAAAATAATATTTGTTTATAACAAATGCATCGATATCGATTATTCAGTTATTTTGCTCTGATATCTTTAGCAGGTTTGTATAGCATTGAACAAAATCATAGTTCGATAAATTATTTAAGCCGCGGCGTGATATGTTAAGAACTTTACTAGAAAATTATTTGCTCTGTTGTAGTAGAATCCTTATTTAAAATAGCTAGCAAGCACCTCGAAATTTCATCCCACCTCTTTGGCCTACAACTGGGGTCATTATACATTCGGAGTGGGAAGTCATTGTTGCACATCGAAAGCGTAGGTTTTGATTAATAGATTCCTCTTTGCCAGTTCCTTATCCCGTTCCTTTGATTTATAAGCGCCATCCGCCAGTTGAAGATGTTTTCGTTGCTCCTCAAAAATGTGCTTTTTTTGTTCTTCGTTGTCCGTCACATTCAATTGTATAGCAAAAATATCACATTTGTGGCATGAGTCGGCCTTGGGTGTTTTAAACTTAATGCCCATTGTTTGGAACACTTTCGAAAATTTTGTAATTGAGATGGCATTCTCAATTTTTTCAGTGTATTTTTTCAGGAATGAGTTGATGTGGCTTTTGATTTCATTTATTTTCTTCGGATGTAAGATTTGGTGGTGGTCTTGATTCACGTTTATCGGACGGAATAATTGATCCAGGTGACTCAAATTTTTTTCTTGGTGATTGTTCTAATAATCTCATCAGTCTCGCCAAATGTTTTCTTAAAACAATTTTTACAAACTTTGAATTTTTTCGCATTAAATTCAATTAAATAAAAACAGCAAAAGTTTTTTACTTTGTTTGACCGCTTTTGTAAAGTCTGAATTTTTTTTTCTAATTTCAATTTAACCGGATAGAAATCCACATCTTAAATTATACGACGTTAAATGCGAATATTGCTGAAAAATTTGTTGTTGCTGTTCAAATGTGATTTTTGTGTTACATTGTTTCCGACATTTTGGTCTCGAGCAGCTACTGATATTCCGCTTGTTGAAATATATGACTGACCTTTGCTTCAATTGGTCTGAAGTTCTTTCATAGCTGATTTGCTAGTCGATGGTTTTTGATTTTCGGCTATAAAATTTTCGTTATCAAAGCCATGAATTTCGTTTGTTCCAGTCTCTAGGTTAAATTCTATATTGCTTGCCAGTTGTTCTACATCTTCGCCATTTAAATCATCAATAAGGGGTATAAAGTTTGGGTCAAAATCGGAGTCATCGTCGTTTTCGAACGGATTATTCTGGTAAGCCTCATTGAGTGTATCCAATAATTCGTCACTTACTTTATCATGATAAGTGGAAGTTTTATAGTTCGTAATTTTATTCAAAAATTGGAATGCACTAAAACTTATTTTAGTATGTATTCTGATTCATTTTCAATCTGTAAACATAACAAATTAGGCCCTGTGGGTGGGGGCAACCACGTTTCGTAAATATTTCGAACGAAACATGAGATCCATAGAATACCACCACAGTATCCAGAGCTTGTCGTAGGAGGCGACTAAATGGTTGGATCGCTGGGCTGACGACCCGCATCCGTAAAAAACAATTACAGTTAAAAATGTCACCAAAAACAAAAAAGTGGGATACCGCCTAAATAACAATGACCCCACGCTTAAGTGCCCGGATACGAGATTGAGGATCATTGTACGACCTTATCACATGTATGAACGAGTATCGGCTGGAATCTTTAAAGAGAGAACCGCCTTTCGGTAGGCGAAGGGGTCGCTGTCGGCGACGATGGCTCCACGGCGTAGAGAGCGATCTGGCATATTCAGGTTGCTTGCTACTATATGAAGATCTGGCTCGTGATCGAAACCGTTGGAGTCAGATTGTTGACACGGTACGGGCCACAATGGCCTGTAAAAACCGTTAAAAAAAATGCTAATAATGTTAATCAGCCTCCGAAGTTTAATTGATTTTTCTCACGAACTAGTTGTTTCGAAATATTTCTAATATACATCTCTTGTTCTGTATACACGCGACTGGTTGAAATATGTGACATTTCCTACTACTGTTTCAATATAATATGTTCGATTTCTAACAAACAAGAAAACAAAACTATCTCATACCACGAACACAGTCAAACCAAGTTCGATATCCTGAGCTCATGATGTGCTATCGTGGTATTTTGCTACACCATCCTACATAAGTTTTTCATAATTCTCAGTCTCTAAGATAATTTCTATTGGTCCCTGGGATCGTTCTAGAACCTAATAAGAATTCTTTGACTTCAAAAATGATATTTGTTTATAACTGATGCAACGATATTGTATATAAATAACGATTGTTGCCTAGGTCTCACTTCCATCATCGCCGCTTTTGTTGAATTCCTGCCCCACATGGTTCTAATCTTGCGATTTTGGCCTGAATTCTTTCCCCTCTTTTGCGGTAATGATTGATACTTCATTCATTTGAACCTGTATTGATGAGAACCCTAATCCTCAAATTTAAAATCTTCGGAATGAAGTAGTGTATTGTGATATATCTTTTACAAATATCCCAACCATCCATTTTGAAGCCCCCTGGTGTATATATAAATATCTTAATCAGTATTGCGTAACCTAATAAGTCGCCACGTTCCTTAAAGCTCATCCCTTTTCCTTTTTAACAATCTGAATTTTCATGGCTGCATGAGAAATTCCAAAAGATCGTTTTTAGTTTCCATCTGAACAAATTTGAAAGAATCTTAATTGTATCTTTCCTTTTTTGGCAGAACCGTGGTACAGTAATCGCTAATTGTTTGTAACCTCCTAGTTATTGCTGGTACGGTTCTGTCTGGATATTTGATACTTGCTTTAAATTAATAAGCTTATCTACCTCTGTTTGTTGTAGTCACTGGCTGGGTGATGTAATTACATTTTGTGGGAAATTCGTTAACATCTATTCACTATATCACACATTTTCAATAAAACCTGTGAACGGAAGTATTACCGCTTATGTCATTTTGTTTGCTTCAAGTTCATTGTTTGTGGAATGATGAATGGTCCCTTTTTCTCATTTAATGATGACTTCTCTGTGGAGTTATTGTTTTGTTTTGAATTTGAATCATTAATTTGGTTATTAATCCCACTTTCATACTTCTTGTATCATTTCACTACCTAACACTCTTTTTGTAGTTTATTTTTTCCTGTAGCTCAAATTTTACGACCATAGTTCGTTTACTAGGCTGACCATTACACTGCTAAGGATTTTTTGTTTTTATCTCTCCCCATAATTTACCATGTTTAATTGGACTGAAACCCACAAGAGAAACTGAAAGTATAGGAAGACCAACAAGATCTTCCTAATGTCATTTTCCTTGTGGGTTTCAGTCCTAGGACATCCTCGTTATATCATTTGTTGATTTCCTAAGTGTATGCGGCCAATCTATCTCCACTTTCGTCTCTTTATTTCGGTTCTCATGTCTAACTGATTTGTTAAACTATATGCAGTTCAATATTAGTTTCTCACTTTCCACGTTTCACGCCCATACAGAAGTTCTGATTCACACAGGGCACAAGAATTACAGACATGTTGAATGTATGTCTGGCTTTACTTATGCGTTGGTTTATGTCTTCCTCTGTCCGATCTGTTCTATTGTGCAGCCAGAGTATACAATTCACTACATTTCCAATTTGTGTTTTGTTGATTTGTGTATTGTAGATCTAATCCGTCAACTTAATCTGGTAGCTGTTGTATTTTCTGCTACATGACTTATTGATTGTGTGTGTGCTGAGGCCGCTGGCATATGTTATCTGCGTATAGTCCTAGAACATTGAATTAATCCCCATTGTATGTCAGGAACACAATTGGTGAGAAAACGCGTTCTTGCCTTTTATTGAGCTCAGTTTCTGATATCGCGTTGCATTTCTAATACGAGTTCAATCATTTTCTCTGGGAAACCTATTTCATAAAGTGTCTGATATATTGCGTTCCTATTTATCGATTCAAATTCGCATTTAAATAATCTGAAACGTTTAACGTTATGGTTTGATTATCATTTATAGGACAATCAGTTATACGTCCCAACTCTTCATGCTGTTAAAGTTAGCCGAAAGTTTCCAGCTGAAAAAATAAAAAAATCGATAATGCAGATAGTGTCTTTGCTATTCCAGCCGAAAGTTAAAATTTTTATATTTTGTTGATTGATTTCAAACCAAAAATTTTTCTCCGACATTTTCTAGCTAAAAATAAATTTAATGCTACGAAAAATTCTCAAACTAACGGAAAAACACTCATATAAAAACTAATTAAAATCAACCTCTAGAGTGTTATGGCTAGATGTAGATTTATTTTAAGCGATTTATCGATGGCTATCACTGAAAAAAAAATTTGGGTCAAGTTTCATGTGGGGAGCCCGGGAAAATTCGATTCATTTAACAAAGGGTTCGATTCATTAACAACTTGACCCAAATGGTTTTCTATCGATAGCCATTGGCAAACCGCTTAAAATAAACTTATATCTAGCCATAAGGTTGATTTAATAGAAATGTCTGAATTTTAACATTATTACATATGAGTATTTTTATTAGTTTTAGTATATAAGTGTTTTTCCGTTAGTTTGATAATTTTTCGTAGCATCAAATTTTTTTTGGCTGGAAAATGTCGGAGAAAAATTTTCGGTTAGAAATCAATCCAAAAAATATACAAATTTTAACTTTCGGCTGAAATAGCAAAGACACAATCTGCATTATCGATTTTTTTATTTTTTCGGCTGGAAACTTTCGGCTAACTTTAACAGCATCATCTCTTCTTGGAATTTTGTTAGCAGGTAACTACAGTGCCACTCAAAATTAATCTAGATGAAATCGATGGATTAACTCTGGCTTATTTCGAAATAGGCCAAATAATTAATCAATACTTTGCCATACATCCTCATCTAACAGAATGACCGTCATTAGACACTTGAAGGCATATTGAGTTTTTCTACCGAATATTTTGGAACCGATGATCGACGGAATATCTCCGATTTCTCCTATAACGAACGAAATTGACAATTAAATTCTTGATCTTGGAGAGCTATAAAAGTCTTGTCAGATTAAAATGAACCATCCCTTAAATTTAGTTGACGCCTTCGAAAACATTTTCCAGGTGTTTTAATTATGACTGGGCATATGCATTAAGATCATCATGGATCTTCCTATTTGAAGTTGCGTAATCTAAGCGGACACAAGTCATCGAACCAGCAATCAAACCACAAAAATTCCATAGTACCATGATTCGATTCAGAACCGAGTCGCTATATAAGGTTCAATATCCATCCATTTCTTCATATAATGTTTCCAGTTTAATAAAATTTCAAGATGTCTGCAATTTTATAATTGAGAATATAAAATGTTAACCAAAATTAAATATTCGAAACAACATTATAAATATTTATTATTTTAAATTTATGCACTCGTGTGCATTGCACCCTTATTTATCAGCAAACCGAGTCGCTTTAAATACATAAATTGGAAAACATATTCAAACCGAGAATAAATTTTTTTTGTTAAATCTCATTTTGGTTTTTCCCCATATATTTCAACGATGGTAACCCGTATTACATTTTATTATACCATTTAAATTTATGCTTAACATTTTAATTTTGTTTTGAGTCGGAAAAACTTTTTCTTTGTTTTACACAAATACATATACATACACATACCAAAAACCACTTCAACGCGATGAGTGCTTATGCTAAATTCCTTCACATAATTTCGTTCGCCCAACTTTTCATCAAACAATGTTGTATACTGTGTATAACTTTATTCACCAAAATCATTTAACTCGACTGAATATAATTTACATATCTGTGGTCACAAACTAAAGGGGCATTTTTTGAACTACGCCCTTTAAGTTATATAAAGTTCAAAATCTACGCACCCGAGTTGGTATACAAAAATCGGTAGTGTCTTCTACTGGTTTCGATTCGCTCGCTGTATTCTAATGATGTTAGTGTGATTGTTGTATAATGTTATCTCTTTCGTAATTTATTTTGATTACTACTTCTCAAGCTGAAGTCGACTAGCATTGTCCAGCTTCTATTTTGACTACTACTCGTAACCCTTCATAACGCGTAACCCCTTGACCATTGATTGCTTTGAAGTTTCTTGAGCAGTTAGGCATGTATTTGTTACCCTACTCTTGGCTTATTTCTGCAGTTCTTCCCGAATTTATTAATCTATTTTTTTTTCTCAACATCACATTGGTTTATTCTTTCGGCCATTTTATGAAGTAGTCCATTACCACCATGATAAATGGGTTGCTTTTGAAAACGATCCAGCTATATCAGTAGCTATTCGTCCATCGGTGCTACCACGATGTATTGCTGTATCTCCCATGGTACTCTGGTCTTCGGTTTCTTACATGCTACGCAAATATCACAGCATCGACACACTTGCTCCACGTTGATCCGATATCTTACCCAATAAAACGTAGATAACCTCCTGATCTTCTTTTATATACAGTTCCTTTAGTACTTCAGGTATTCTATTTTTCCAACTGTTCTTTTTTATTTGGGACTCTTTTCTTCTTAGGATACCGTAATCCAAATATAACGAGTCCCACTGAGCCCAGTCGCAGTTGCCATTGGAAAGTAGCCAACTCAGAGGTTTACTGGTTCAGAAATGAAATGTCCCATCAACGTTTTGATTTATATCGCATGCATGATTGTTCTCCCAAATGTCAGATTTGATCTTATTCTCATTATCATTTGCAGATTCTCCGCGGAGACAACGTTCGCTCTTATCTTTCAGTTTTACTCTATAACGAAATCTTATTTGTATCGTTCAGAATAATTGAAATAATAATTCGTAAATACAAAATGTCATCACGTCACAATCGATCAATTAATGAAAATCGAAATTTCGACTTTTTGTAATTCGCTAGCACTGAATTAATGATGATTTAATCACGAACTTAATCTATGACGTCATCATCAGATCGAAACAGGCAGTGTTCTTCAGCTATGGCCGTTGTCGATCATATCTTGATCATATATTGAATGTGTAAGTTGTTGAGTAAGCTTTGACCATAGTGTGGCAGTGATTGACAGCTGAGCAACTGTATCAACCAGCCTACCTGTTTTTGAGATGAGATGTTTCACTGCTGCGAGTGTAAATCCGTGTATGAATTTGCGTCTTAGTCCCGAGATACAACTTCAGTTACTTTATTAGTACCATAGGTGTTGATAAATGTGCCATTGGCCGGCTCATAAAACTAAATCAGATTTCAAATTTGTATTGAAATTCATGAATTGAGTGACAGAGGGAGCACCGAACGGTCATATCCCATGTTCTATTTGATATGTCAGGTTATTTGTTTTGTCGTATACGGTACATTTTTTTTCGTTGACCGATGGATGGATTAGTTTTTGAATCCACATCCAAGGCCCTTACCAGTGGGTCTGTCAGTTTCCGCTTTGACTACGTTGTCAGGACGGTTCCGATATTTTTGGATCGACCTCTTCCTGAATTACACGATCAATATCGTTGAAGTGGTGGTCGACTACGGCCATGCAATGGAAGGCTGTCGATTGTTTTCTCAGTGCGCGCTGGTCGTATACATCGATTGTCATAGATATGTTTACCTTATTCAACGAGTCACCGTCCTAAGTCCAAAATGGTACCAATTAGGAAGGCGAACTGTTGAAAAGGTGAGCTATACCTTGATGAGCCTTGGGTTTTAAGTGATCTCTTTGTTTGACAAGAGGGAATAACACGACTGTTCGACAAAGTTAGCTCTCTGAATATGCAGAGCTTTGAATTAATGCAATCAAATCCAGATGAACGATTTTTATCTCTGCATGACCATGGTGAATTTCTCATAGGTTGGATACTCCAATGAACACCTCTGTGGTCTGCATTTCAGGGTATTCAAACACAGCTTGTGATGCATTGGAACATTTACTAGAGCAGGATAATGTTTGCCGTAAAAATGCTAGAAAGACGCTTGGAAGTCCTAAATAGTCTTTTAAGGAATGTAAAGCGTTGGGACATATGGTCTCCACTTTATGACCATCTTTTTTCTTGGAGATACGAGTTCCAGCCAAAACTCATCCTTTCATGTAATAAGCCGTTAGGTTAGATTGACTGGCTGCTACAGCACACTTTGACCGGCGACGGTCTGTTGTGATACCACAGGATCTTACTTCACTTTTACCCTTATAAGAACTAGTTTGAGCTTCTTATGTAGCGTGAAAAGTCTCACATCTAACAGTTTTCGAGATCAGAGAGATAGTACATTACGAATTAACCCAATTATCCATGTCTTTTGTGTGCCAATGCCGGACATAAGCAAATAAGGTGGACTACCATCTCATCCTCCTTCTCGTCCATACAGCTTGTGCAAAATTCATTAGCTTCTAGACCTAGTCTCCTCGAACTTTTCCAAGAAGGCAGTGTCCTGTTAGTATCCCCACGATCGTTTTTAGTTTATGTCTTTGAGTGTTTCAAGTTCAGCTTTGACCAGATTTGTCTTGCTACACTACATGAGAGAGTGTTCGACCACCTTTCATTCACTGAGGCAACTGACTCCTTAATGAACCTTCCCAATTCTGCCCTTTTTGGTAGCTGTTATGAAGAGTTGTACCATTGATCGTTAGTTCGTCCGACCTGTAGTTTCCCATGACGTCCGAGTGGCCGGAGACTCTGACTATGTGAATGTTAAAATGCTCACTTATCTCATTTAGAGACAAGTGGAAACCCAGCGCCACTCTATAGATGTCAGAGAAACAGAGTCCAGCGACTTGATTGCCACCTGACTGTCCATATAGATTGCGATATCAGTCGAGGATACCACATTGTGTCTCAACTAATTCAGGACCTCCTCAATCACTTTCATCTTTGCCTGGTACATGGTGCAGTGATCAGGAAGTCGAACTGCAGTGATCAGGGAGTCGAATATCTACTTCCAATTTATTACAGAAGATTTAAGCTCCTACTTTACCGTGTAGCATTGGGTATTTCGTAAAGAGCTGCAATGCTTTAATTTCCGGAAATTCGAGTATTCGTAATCGCCACCATCTGCTTACCATAAATATCGATAAGGAGTAGGTAAAACATAACCTCCGAGGCACGTGTTGGTGTTGTATACACCTTCTGGATCGCAGTTAAACTCGCCAGGTATAGTGTCCGGCGTGTTTCCGGATGTGAGTCGTCAGCGATCCAACAAGAATTAACCACCTTTGATTTGCGCCCATAGATATATATCAAACCAACCGGCACTTTATCGCTACAGTCGAAAGAAAACGGAATTTTCCCGAATTTTCCTTATTCCTAATTTTTTATGTAAATAAAACCGAAAATCAAAATAATGTGCCATCCTACTGTATTGTCGGCTGTGTGTACATTATTGTTTATTTGGATTAAGCTTTAATGTTGGAAAGTTAACATTCACATCCGTATATACACACAGACAGACACATTGACAGAGGGAAAACAAATTCGCAGGAAAACACTAATATAACTGCAGTTAACATTAAATCAACACGATGGGAAAGTAACAAGACAACATTTCTTGTTTTCTTTTCTTTTCTTGTATTTATCTCCGTATACTTACTCCCATACAGTACATAGTTGTGTAATTCTTGTTAACAATTTGTGTAAATAAAATCAAAAACGAAAAAAAAAATCCCTCGGAAAAACAACACAACAAGGTGTAAAAATTTTCTTTCGTTTCAATATTTTTGTTTTTTTTATTTCGTTCGGCGGGGAGTAGGGTAGATTAAGGGGTGGCAAACTGATAGACGAAAATATGGAAATTTTTTTTTGTTGTTGTTAATTTTATTTTAGTTTTTCATTTAAATAAACACGATAAACTTTTTGTTTCACCCAAAACGAACAAACAAAACATTTTGAAAACCCAAAACGAAAAATGATAAAAACACTTTGCGACACTGGGAGGGTAGGGGAGGGGGTGGTGTGGTGAATACAAAATTATTATTTAAAATTTTTTTTTTTGGAAAGAAAATCCATCTGCTATGTACTGTACTGTGTGTGTGTATATGCATGAGGCACTAAAACTAAATGGCAGACATTAAAAATTTTATTTTTTTTTGTAAATTAAACTGCTGTACATATGAATACTAAGAGTGTAGAATGCTATTATACAGACAACATAATAACCACACTAAACTTTGTTGCAATTTTGAAACGAGACAATAGTTTCTTGAATGACTGGAAACTATAAAAAATATTGACTCATTTGGTTTAGGTTACGATTATGATGTTAGATTTGTCAGTTGCACGTTTTTCAAATAATTCATAATGGGTTACACTAGGGCGGCAGGTACTCAGGTCCAGTCAGGTCGCCAGTCATCCCAGAAAAATTAAAAAGGCCGGCTTAACCTATAATTCTTTCTACTCGCAAATGCGTTTGAAAAAATGCAAAAATTTATACCAAAGTGTGGTGGACAGCTGGATAGCTCGTACAGATCTATACAGTCTAAAATCGTTATTCCACCAATCATCCGTTATTCCACCGATCAAAAATCTACGCTGGCCTCTATCGTTTTCCGTCGCATGTTTATAAACTTCAGTCACACAATGAGTGAGTGTTATGAATTCCGCCAATTGGTGCAAGAACGTGTAAGAATTGTTACATATAGGATTTTCCAATAAGATTTCATTTTAAATATTTGGGCAACTCAATTTGGAAGCTGTTATCTTTTAACATTTGACAAGTTAAAACTACGCCATTACTAAAAATGAAACGATACATGCCTAAACGACGCATTGAAATTGTAAAAATTCACTACAAAAAAGGTGGTAATTTTCACTATTGCACCTTCTCCGCCGGCAATAGTGAAAAAAGTGGAAAAATTTGAGCTGTTGGAACTAGTTATTGATGAAAAATATTGAAACGGTGTGCATCGCTCAAGAACAACTGTGAATAGTGCTACTGTAGCCCGTAGTTTGAAGAAAACTCAGGTTCCTCGAGTCCTCGTCGATCTTTCGAATTAGATCCGGATTTTCATTGAAAATTATCTTCTGTGCTGAGTGCCATTTTTGCCTCGAAGGCTCCGGTAATGAGCAGAATTGTCACATTTGGGGCTCAGATACTCCAAGAGTGGTTGTGGAAAAGCCTCTCCATCCTCAACTGTTGTCACTGTTTGGTGTTTGGTGTGGTTTTTGTGCAGGCGATGTGATTGGACCTTAATTTTTCGAAAATGAGGTTGGTCAAGCTGTTACGGTGAATAGATTGCTGCACCGTGCTATGATTAATGATTTTTATAATTTGAAGATATTGATGTGAGCAACGTTTTTTGTTAGTGTATTCGTGCCACACAACCAACGAATCAATCGCAATTTTGCGAGATAAGTTTCCTGAAAAAGTTATTTCTCGAAGAGATGATGACAATTGACCACCGAGATCCTGTGTTTTAACACCTTTAGACTTGTTTAGAGCCATGTGAAATATAAGGTTTATGCTAATGCTCCACAATCGATTCAAGACCTTAAAAATGGAATTCATGAAGTTTTCTAGGACATACAGCCGCAAATGTGCGAACTGGTCATGGAAAGGATATGACCCTGCAAGAGTAGTCGTGGCGGCCGTTTGGCTGTTATAGTTTTCAAATGTTAATGGCATGAGGTCTTCGTTACAATGAAATACACTTTCATTAGTTTGTCTTTAAAAATCGAAGTTTAGTAGGATATGAACCATAAACTAATGTTTTTCGACCTGTTCGAACTGCACCAGCTGTTACTTCTGTATATGAGAGAGTTCACATTAATCCATCTGTGTCTACTCAACGTACTATTCATCTCCATTTCAATTGAGCATCTCCCGAACATCGCAACGAATTCTAAAAGTAAATCTGACGATGATTCCATAATAAATTCAATTAAACGCAGAGTTATTGCCGAGAGATGAACCACACCAGCTACAATATGCCATTAAATCTATTTTGCATTTTTGGCTGAAAACGTCAACTTATTAAACAATCTTAATTTGAGTGATGAAGCATATTTTCACGGGGAAAGGAGGACCTAAGAGCATCGCATCAGCGACAATTACACTCTGTTCGATGTGCTGTTTGGCGTCGGATTAAGGCCGATGGAGCAATTGGTTCATATTTTTTCAAAAAATAAAATGAGCACTGGGCAACCGTCCTGAATGGATCAAGTGGTAAAGTTTTTTACGTTTAGTAGTTCTCAATAATCGTGACACATGTTTCCAGCAAGATGAAACTATAGTTTATGACGCAAGAGAGGCAATAGCGTTTTTACAAGAATTTTTGGTTGACCGAATAATTTCAATCGATGCTGATTTTGTGTAACCACCTCGTTTCGCGTGGTCGTTGATTTTATTTTCGGAGTTTCTGAAAGAATAAAGAATAACGTCAACAAACCACAAAATATTTAGGAACTGAAATAAAATATTCGTAATGAAATTGCAAAATTGGAGCCACAACGTAATGTCTTAAAAAGAGCCATTAAAATCAATCTGTTGGCTCACCCTGACCTGATTTACATCGAATCGCATAATGATTGGGCACCATAAGTGAAAAACCCCTCTGATACTTGATTTATGAAACTTTGAGACATTAACCTATCTCTCGAGATACGTAAACCACCTTAATAATTTATCATTGAATATATCAACTTCAGTCGAAAAATGGCAGAACAAGCTGTACCTATGGAATAATACAAAATACAACGAATTGATGAATCTGCTGTTTCAGAATTAGAGTAAACCATGGTATAACACACAACAGAAGATAACATAGGTAAAAACATTGAGATCAGTCTCTAGAATTCTACAAGGGCTCTTCTACCTTCTAGTGCTCTTATACCTTTTTTCTAGAGTTTTACAATCGAACATTACACCCAAACGTTTGACGAATTCAGAAGTGGTAATAGTCATCCCAAAAGGAAAAGATGAAGACAGTTTCTAAGTTTTTTAAACCATTGATTTTTACTATTGACCTGACCTTAGACGGAATAACATGCAAACCATTCTCAACATATCATGTCTCAATAATGTGTAGAGCGTACTGCATTAAGTCGGATATATAACTGTAATATAAGTCAGCATAGCTGGTGAGCATCAAAGTAATGTTACGTTCGTATAATAAGACGAGTGGAAAGACAAGAAGTTATGATCTCTTATCTCCAAATGCGATATTTTTTCTTGACTTTATGCGGACAAGAAACAGAGGATGCCAATGGCCAGCAAATCCCTAAATCTACCAGACGCTGGAATTCTAATTCCACAGCTTTATGGCGTAACTGATCTAGTCTTTGTGACCTCGATATTGGTAAATGACCTTCAGTAAAAAAAAGATGTGCCACGGACTAACTGGTAAATTATGTGTTGGCTACGCTGTTAGGGTCGAAAATCTCTTCAGAAGCGTGCCATAGCCGTTGTCAATTTCGTAAAAAATAGGTGTGAGAATATTAAACCTGCACTTTAGAAATGTATTGACAACTGAGTCGCTTTATCAATCAGCCGTTTTCGCTTAAACTTGATTAAAAGGTCAAATTTACATAAAAATTCAGCGCTAATAGTCGGACATGTGTGAAGTTGCGTCTAAGTCTATGGAGTAATTTTAATTCCATGTATTTATTTTTGTACCGTTGGCGGTGGCTAACACTATAGATCAGGGAGTACCGAAAGATCAGCTGTCGTGATAACAGAGAAAATCAGGTCATTTATTACGTCCCGTACAAAGAGTCGGCTGTTATTTAAGGCTTTTAGTGCGGCCAACTCGACCTGAGGATCTACAAGTTTTTTGGATCACAACCTGTTTGGGGCTTGAAAACACAAGATTTAAGTCACTTTTCAGACCTCTCTTTGTAGTGAAAGATATACCAATAAAAATGGTTCGAGTTGTGCTATCCGGAATATTGCTCTTGATTTGTTGTGATCGTGAGATCACGAGATCGTGAACGTGATCGGATTATTGGCCGGGAAACTTGTCTACCGCGTTGGCCTGTTGAATTTTAAGTTAGTTGACTTACAATTTGCTCAATTCGGGTCAAGCGAGACGCGAATGACTCAGGTTACGCAGCCGATGGTTGCTCGTCTTTATTTGGGCTTTTCTCAATACCGGAGGTTTATTAGGTAGAATATGGTTGCTGCAGCCTGATGCTTTCTTGCATACGATCCACGATCTCGGCTAGAGTCGATAAAGTAGCCGATTCGGGTTGGACATCCAACGCAATTCGTATTTATTCGTGTAGGTTTCGGTTCCAGAGTGACCGAATAACTGGGACACCGAAAATATTCCCTGTAATATTCTCGATATGTCCCTTGGACGGTTTACGATCGCCAAAATCCTATCCCCTGAGCAATGCAAATGCAATGAAAATATTAAGGCAGGGTGAATGTGGATGGTGGAAAATTGTCTCTTTTTAAATAAATAAAAACTGACAATTTTTTTTATAATACCTTGATCAAAACGTTCCTTTAAAAACCACCGTGTGGTGCTTCCATCCTTCCGATTTATGTTCCGTTTTTTTGGTAAGTAGGTACATCTGATGTTGATATTCCCTCTAAATCTTAGCGTCATAGTGTTGGCGTTTATTTACAATTTGAAATGGATTTAAATTTGCTGCAACGAACTTGTATTAAATTTTGCGTAAAAAACGGATTGAATGGTACACGAACATTGGAAAAGTTTTTCGACAACGATTCTCTAAAGAAAACGGTCGTTTACCAGTGGCACGAGCAGTTTAAAAGTCGTCGTAAGTCAATCAAAGATTATGAACGCAATTACCAACTTGAACAATGCCTATGGATCCGTTCAAGACATTTTGGTTAATGATTTTAGTTTCCGTCATGTAGTGGCGAAATTGATGCCAAATGAACTTCAATTTCAGGCCAAAAAGTTGACGTCACAAAAAACATGATTGGCGAGGCTTAATCCGATCCCTCATTCATCAAAATTATAAGGATCATTACTGGAGACGAGACGTGGGTTTATGAGTACGACACGCAATCCAGACATCAGGCAAATGAATGGCGTTCACGAAATGAGCCGAGAACAATAAAACCACGTCGTTTTTAGTCAAAAAAGGGCATGCTCATAGCATTGATTACAACAGTGTAGTGCATCATGAATTTTTGCCAGAAGGCCAGACCGTATTTGGGCGTTATGAAACGTTTACGTGAAGCAATTCGCTGAAAAATACCAGATTTGTGGGCAAAAAACTAGTGGATTTTCATTATTATACATCATCATTATTCGTAATTTTTTGGCGGTAAATGCAACAAATACCATCCAACAGCTACCGAATTCACCTGATTTGGCTGCCTGTGACTTCTTTCTGTTCAATCGAGTTTAAAAACCATTACGAGAAATGCGTTTCAGCAGCCGAGAGGAAATAATGGAAAAATCGCAGGACGTATACTGATGAACATGTGTTGTAGTCGATAGGGACATTATTCTTAAGTTTCTTAAGCGCATGCCTTAGTTTTGTAAGATCCGTACTCCAAAAACGACTTGTTATGAGTACTTTTTTGGGAATAAGAGGTTGGTATAAAAAAAATCTAGAAAGTATACAGTAAACCGTACATCGGGTATCCAACATATTATTTGCCCAATATACAGTGATGAGATAAGCATTGAAGTATATTATCTGAAGAATTTATCATTCTTAAACTGCCCAACATAAAATTATAAAGTGGCCGGCCAATGTCAAATGATGTACTGAGAAGTACGATATGAAAGGCAATAGTGAGTGAAATTTAGGTCTTATAGTAAATATAAGCCCAATCGAATATTATTATCCTAACCCTAATTGGTTGAGCCAATCGAGCAGGGCACCTGTTTTTAGAAATGATATTTGGTGCACAACAGAAATACACAGATACAATTTTATTCAATCCTCTCACTTTATTTAAACACATTTACAATTGTCACTATTGATTCACCACTAATTAGATAGGAATCCATTCCAAATTAAAACGCTTTTCAAAGCTCTCACGTGTGTATATACCTCGTAATGGATCCTCAGTATTCGGCGTATTCAAAATTTGGAAGAGAATTCGTTTGACTTCTTCCACTGTATTCAGTTGAAGATGTTCAGTGTCAAGTACCACTCAGAGTGACTCGTTCAAATCATAATACAATTCATTTTCCGGAAAACGTACTTCACCTTTTGACATAATTTTCGATCCCAATAGTTTAAAATCTGGAAAGAAAGCTAAGTTTTTGTAGACTTCCAACATCTTTTTAAAAGAAATAAATTTGTGTTCGAGTACTGGATGATGATATGAGTACATGTTGTCACTAATCACTGGAAAAAATATATAAAATTAAATTTTTTTTGATTAAAATTAACTTTAAACCAACCTCGATGTGTTTTCGCACTGAAATCCAATATCAAAGTGTAAATATATTCGAGTGAGAACCAATATATTTGACATATCTATTTCGCATATACCTTTAAATTGTTGACATGTTAATCAAACAAACAATATTGATCATATCAAATGTTAAGTCTGATAATCTTATCAATTTATTCGGAAATGTTTACAAACATGTGTACATTTAGTTTTAACACGTGGGTTGAGTGATAGGTACGATTATCTCAATGATGTCTTGTTTGAGTTCGGCACTGGTTTGCTATTAACGAGAAGTTAATAAGTGTTCTGTGAACATGTACATTATTACACCGAACCAAAGTTCAACCGCGATTACCTTGTTTTTTATCCTCCTGTATCTCCACTTTAGATGCATAGGGCTTCTACTAGACTTTTCCATCTAACTCTGTTTGGGGCCACGTTACAGGTGGTCTTCCTATACTTTAACTTTTCTTGTGGGTTCCATTCCAGTGCCGTTCGAGTTATATCGTCTTGTGATTTCTTTTATGTGTGACCAATCCATCTCCATTTACGCCTTCGTATATAAGTCTCAATGATCTCTCTTGACGAATACTTGATCTTGTTTGTGATCTGCCGAGTTTGTCCCCATATTTAGCAGCCTTATAGAAGCATTGATTTCACGCATGAGTTGAATAATCGTATTTTAGTGTTTCAATAAAATACAGAGGTGTTGATGCGTGCATGCTGAAGGTTGCTCTGGCTTTATTTAGTCGTTTGGTGATATCATATTCTGTCCCACCAGTTATTGATAGAGTACAACCGAGGTAAACGAATTCTTTTACATCGTTTTAGTTTTATTGATGTTGATAGTTTCTGTATTTTCTGCTGCATATCGGAATATTTTATGAGCTAACAGGCATATATCGTCTGCGTAACCCAGGTCAATGAGTTTGTTCGTTAACCCGCACTGAATGCAATTGGATGACTCACCGTCCATTTTCCTCATGACACTTTCTAATGCTATACTAGGAACAGTAGTGGTGAGAGTACACATCCTTGTCGCTCTCCATAATTGTTGGATTACGTTTCACTTTGCTTGCCTTTGTGTTGTATTCAGTTGCCTGCATCCCGATAAATTTCTTATATATGAGTTGGATTATTTTAATCGGGATGCCCATTTCGCAAAGTGTTTTCCATATTGCGTTCCTGTGTATGGTGTCGAAGGCGCAATCGAAATTCATACGAAGAGAAGGTTGATAAGTTCCATTCATTTGATTGCTCTATATGATGTGCAACTTCGCTCTGGTCTGAATCCAGTTCGTTCTTTTTTAAGTTTCCTGTTTATTGTAGGCGATATTCTATCGAGGATGATCATTTACAATACCTTGATTATTTTGTTAAGAAGCGAAATACCTCACCAATTTTTACATTCCCTTAGGTCACCTTTCTTAGGAATCATTATGGTCAGGCCTTCTTACAATTTCCGCGGTATTTTACCTGTGTTTCATATTTCGGTTAGGAGAGACGTTATACGAGTTTCATTGTTGTGGATGTAGCGTGTCTGAATAATTCGGTTGGTATGTTATCCGTTCCGGGTGTCTTGTTGTTCTTCAATTTCTCAATTACCCGTTTCGTTGGTGGATGGGTGTTAATGGTTTTGTTGTCAGCGTTATTGGGTAATGTAAAGTTTACCGAGCTAGTTGGTGATCCATCGCCGAAGTATTCTGCCCATCTATTTGTCTGTTGTTTTTATTTAATTCATTTTGACCCCTTATGGGTGGTACGTTGGTATATTTTCCCGTGACCGTACGCATTGATGTAGTTCGCGTATGTTTTCCGATTGCTGCTGCTTCTTCTGCATCCTTTCACCGTTCATAAATTTTCAGCCATGTGGTGTCTGTTATCCATGGTTTGCGGTGGCGATCCTGGTTAGCAGCTGTTTCGGCATATGTTTTCTATATTGGTGGCACCATCAATGGTTGACAATTTGCTTTCGAGCATGTCATAGAAGGTCTGCTTTGTTTCGCTAGTTTTTAGTCATCCGATGTTGAATGTCCTCCTGTTTGATTTATTGTGTTTTAAAGCGACTGGTTTTGATTTTGAGTTGTCCGCACCCCTCATTGATCTTACGTCTTGAAGTGATGAAAGAAATTTCTTGACATGGTTTATTTGGTTCCTTGTTCGGCCATCCGACGAGATCCATGTGTATATGTGGATATCTTTGAGAAGAAATTCGCTACCGCCTATGAATAGCTGGTTTGTAGTACAGAAGTCGATGAGTCTTTCTCCATTATTACTTCTCACAGAACTCACGCGTTGGTTTCCATGATGGTAGCCAAGTCGGAACTATCCATACCAATTTTTGTGTTGATATTTCCTTGAATTATTTTCACATCATTTCGGTGTGTTTTCGTCATGGTGGATTGGAGTTGCTCGTAGAATTCATCGTTCGTAATCTCATCTGCCTCTTCTGTTGGATTATATCATTGTATGATTGTAATGTTTCTTATTTTCGATTGAAAGCTTGCCATGGTTATTCTGCTATTCAATAGTATCCATTCCATATAGTGCCTTTTTCGCTTTTGGTGTTGTTATTATGCCTACATCTTGATCATGTGTATCATCTCGACCAGAGTCAGTCCTCAGGGTATGACGTTTTGACATGCCGAGGGAGGATTCGTATCTTTTTTCCTTCTATGCTGTTCCCAAGCGGACACCCAAAATTGTATTAACCAATGTTGTTTGACTTTTTCAATGAAGATGTTGTCGCTTTATCTGTCTCTTCTACTCAGCCCCTGATACTGATATTTTGTCAGGCAATCTGGGGTTCAAGCATTAATAAAAGCTATGATGGGTTAATTAGTATGGTCGGATATTAAAAAAGACGTGAAACGGATAGTACAGTATTTTTTGGCGTGTCCGCGATTTCACGTGGCGAAACACATCAAGAGCCAACGGGGAAAATTTGACTTTTTGATAAAATCAGTTGTAACAAACACATATGTGCATTTGTATAACTATGCTCAGAGACAAATACTGATTGACTTCACTAATTTGCTATAGAATTCCGTCATGATTCGTAGTTCGGAGACCTAGCTATTTGGAGGGTAAACTTTTGCCCAATCACTTGCCGTGACGTAATATTTTAACGTACTGTGACACGTTTAAGCCGTTGCACTTGCAATTATACGACGAGGTTCGATTGTGCACAAACCCCAGGAATTTTGTAAAATTCGTTAAATAATCGTGACTCGAATTGAGATCCTTGGTCTATTATCATTAATAATGTGTAAATATTTACATTGCTGGGTAGCTTGGATTTTAGCTTCTTGACAGTTCTCTCGCCTTGCGGATTTCAAAGATTCAAACAAAAGCTTATATGACATAATCCATGATAATTGTTTCCTTTTGTCTAAGTTTGGATCCTAAGAAAATAACTATTCAAGTTCATTCCAAAGCAGTCACTTTATTCTTCAGAAATGTAAATGTGAAAGTGGGGGAAAATGGAAATAGCAGCTAACATATTGCAACAATAACGCAAATCACATTGAGCAACATAGATTACGATGCTGTACAGACTGCCGAAATAGATCACGTCTCAGTAACAAGTAAAAACTGGTTGGGAGCAGCTCTTTATTGGCAGTAGATAAACTACACAGAAATGGTAGATTGTTTATCTTATATATGACAGTAAGGGTCAAATTGACGTCAAAACTGTTTTCTCAATTTCAGAGAAACAATAATTAAGTTAAATCGATTTCGCAGTAAGAATGAAGTAAGGCTTCACCTTCGATAATTCGATAATACGTCATGCGATCGAAACAATATTTGATTCATTCAGTGACTCACTTATCCAAAAATGTCACCAGTCAATACAATAACTCCCATTCTCATACAGACGGCATCATAAACTTCAAAAATATAATGAACAAAATTTGAAACGGACAGCTTTAAATGGGTTTCACATCAGTCTTGATGAATGGACCGGCGAATTCATCTGCAGTTAATTCATCTGCAGTGATAATGCCGTCAAACGCACCAGGATTTCGAAGTGACTGCACTCGTAATGTCAATCTCAATCTGGCAATGTTTACAGAATGGATAATTTATCATATATCTTTCGGCCACCCAATCATTGCTAGTCAAAGAGAGAGTTGACTAATCGATCATCTAAAGACTAAAACTGAACGATGCTGCAGTGCAACACCTGATCAGTGTAGTACAACAAGCCGCTAATGCGACTTCACAAATACTCGACTCACACTTATACATACTGTCCTCACGTATAAGATGACACTCCCTTTCTTTCCGATACTCTGACTCTGCAAAAATGTCTATAATGAACTAGTTCAGAAAATAAGGTATAACGAGTCCACCGGTAAGAAAATTATCAGGTGTCAAATTGACCATACTTCTAGTTACATGTATGGATGTTACAGGTCTTGAGTTCACCAAATTAAAGTTTGGTATTGACAGTCTTGTTTTTCCTTTAACATAGCGTCTTGACTTCATCAGATGTTTTAGGATTTAAGAGCAGCTGAAACAGTACATAATTGGCTTCTTCGAAATTCGTCCCGAGTTCAGAAATTATATACGAATTCCTGATATCGTGCATGAAATCAAAGGACAGCGAGTACTTTAGCTCGGTCACGTTCTGCGTGCTGATCCGAACCGAATGAAACAGCGATCTTTGAATAGAGAGCCGCCTGTCGATTGGCGATGCTGTTGGCAACGATGTCTAGACGGCGTAGAGAGCGATCTGGTATCTCCTAATAGCTTGCAACAGTATTAAGAACTTTATCGAAACCGTTGAAGACAGATTATTGACAGGTGGTGAAGGTCAACAATGGCCTGTAAAAGTCTTCAAAAAATCGCTGCTGAATAAAATTATTATCATGAGAGAGAGTGAGAGATTTAATCCTGCACTAATCGACCTCTCACTCTTCATGAATAGTACGAGAATCTTTAATCGTGATTCAATATAGTTTCGTGCGTTGGTGACCTTAAGCTGCCTGCATCAATTGAGATTTCTTGTAGTTGAAATAATTTTGTTTATGTACTTGTTGATTATTCGTTGGTATATGCACGTGGGTTGAGTTGATCATTATTTCTGTCGAAGTCATCACAGTTACACAAAAAGACCGAGTCCATTCCACTACAGTGTTAAGACAGCATCTCTGATGTCACCAACTTGACTCTGTGATTTTATCCAGTACAATCCAGTTGGACTGTTACTATAAGAGTCTTGCCTACGTCACAGCGTAGTTTTCATGGACAGCGTCTAGGTGAATTGGATAATGGCAAAAATTCCAATTTATGTCTAGCCACAAAATTAGACTTAACCCGAAAAGCCATAGACAGTTTTAAGTTTTAGAGTACATAGACTTGACGTTTTGGGCGCTCCAGTTAGCAGGAGTTGATTATTATTTTACGATTAAACAAATTTTTAGCTCCCGAGACGAAAACCATTTCCAATTCTTCACTCGCCTCATCATCGCATCCCAGTTTTCGTATATCTTCGATGAAAATTCACTTTCTTCATAATAATATTGCTGGCGGCCAAGTTGTATAAATAAGACAAGCAAAATGTTCAAGTACCAAATACGACAAAGGGATAACAATTTTTGTGTCATCTAACGTAATAAAATAAGCGCGCCCGTTTCATGCCTGTCTATCTTATAACATCGCTATAACATGCTTATAACAAAGAGGGTGAATCGTTTATCTATTATATATATGTGTACGATTCCCCCACCATATATATAGTGTATAGGGTGGGTGTAAGAACATTATCCGCTGAAAAAGCAGGAAAACGATTACAACACGGAAAATTTATCATATTTCATCAATTGGTGAAAAACAAAAATGGGTTTGGTGTTACGGAAATGCGTCAATGTTTGTCGAATTTGATGTTTGTCACAATTATGTTGTTTTTTATATATAATGTCGTTAAGATGGAAAACATTTCCGGCTGCTTCGGATGAAAATGAAAATGAGTTTTTCACAATTTTCACAATTTTTATTCGACGGAAATTTAATTTGGAAATGTTTGGTAAACGATTCGTACACAGTGATTGGCTCGTTTTTTTTGCTAGACAAAGTCCCGATTTCCCATTTACAATTGTTCAATATTACTGTTGACGAGGAAATTATTGCGGTTTTATTGTCGATTTTTACCTTTCACGTAACTTTGAATGTGCGTCCGAAACCCATACATATCGATAGTCGCGGCTGATCAAATACGAAGAGAGTCGAAGGTGAACATGTAACTTCGTTGGGTCTAATATTGCCAGCCTTCTTTTGAAAGGGTAAAAATCCTGTAGTTTTGAAGATGTCCGTAAAGAACCCTTTATGAGTGACGTCATTATCTCTTAAACGATATATTGATTATCATTTTGGTCAACGATACCAGTCCTTCTTAAATTATGATAGACGCACTTTAAGGTTCTAGCTGGGCATTCTAACGGGGCATTGCTGCCTAAAAATAATTATGTTATTCGAATGAAAATCGCGAACATCGTAAATGTCGACGATTGACTGAAAACCTTGAGGATACCAAATATCTTGGCTTGCATAAGAAGAACAAACTAGATTTCAGGACGGAGAGTGTACGTCTGTAAAGTGATGTTATAATGGGCCAAATGATCCTGAGTGAGGGGAAAAAATTGGACATGGTCTTTCACAATTGGCCGCGTAAGAATATAACCTTGAAATTTCATAGTTATTCTAATCAAAACGTCGAGTGTCTACCCAATCAACTATAATCACTGAGTCACTTCTACTTTGGTACCTCACCGATAGAGTAAAAGCAAAGCACAAATTCAGATAAAAGTAAGTTTCGATCTACCTAAATAGATGATCTTGGTCTGACTTTACTCCAATGTTAGAAACTGGGCAATATAATGATTTAACTGGCCAAATCCTGGCTCAAAAGTACCGAAATCTCTGGATTTAATTTGGTGTTTCGTTGATGAAGGAATTCCAACTGACAACTGGAACCAATGAAGATGGTACATCTTGATGGAATAACGGGACTATATTTCATTAACGCTTAGAATCCAGTAACGCTTTCGAAATTAGGCCAAAATCACTTGTGGATGAATCATTGTGAAACGTGTAGTGGAATAACAGTTCTGCTGGTCATTAAGATCGAAAAGACGAAAGCCCCTATATAGCTCTGAACCAGTTATAAACCTATAAGTAGGTATTGCTGTCGTGGAATACGTATATCGTAAGGAGTTTCACTAGTCCGTGATGTCGCGGTCTACGATATATAAGGATTGATCTACAGCGACAGTAATTGATGTATCCCATCGATGTGACATGACGTTCATCTACGGTTGTCAAATTCGTTGATCGTGTATTGATGCCATTTTTGAAAAGTCATCCTGGAGTTAACCGAAACCTGCTATCATAATACTAAACTAAGTATTTCAGAGTACTACGATGCAACTCGAGGAGGACCTGCGAATTGGTGCAGGCATTAGTTTAACCCACACTGTACAGTAAAATATAAAGGGTGGGTCATTTTAAAGTACAATTGTTCCGATTAGTGATGGAAATTTTTTTCATTCATATGGTTGCCTCGACTGGCCTCACAGTACCCCATTCGATCGGACCAATTTTCGAGCTTTTTTTCGAGTGTATGGGTCGTATTATGGCGATGGCCACGTGAATGTTGGCCATCAAATGCTCAATTGTCTCTGGTTTATCGGCATAACACTTGACTTTAACTGTGCCCCACAGAAAATAGTCCAATGGTGCTAAATCGCAGCTTCTTGCCAATTGACATAACCATTTCGGCTAATTTAACAAACATCCAAACACTTGACACAATAAATTGATTGCGGCATGAGATGTGTGGTAAGTTATACAATCTTTTTGAGATCAAACCTCGTTCACACAATACCATAAAGATCGGAGGCAAAATAATCGGTTATAATGGTGCGATAGGTGTCTCCATTGACCGAAATGGTTGCGCCGTCCTCATTCAAAATCTTCGATGTTTTCGTGTGTATACGCACTGTACGAGCACGCCACGTCTTGGCGCCTCAACAATGAAACCAGTTTCACCTAATTTAACGATAAATTTGCGTATACCGGGTGACCAGATTTTTCACGACATTTTCGTACAATTTCCGACCAATAAATTCCAACGTTGCTCAAGCGTAAGTCGATTCATTTCGTTCAGGGGAGATAATATAATTTTTATTTTTTTTTTTTTAATATTTTATACTATGCTATCTTTTTGGGGGCTCAAGGCTCTCCCAGCTCTTTCGCGGTTCGCTTATTTACGTCCTACTTTACGCCTTAACGGCCAAATCGAGGACGTACGGCTAAAGGTCCGAATTTCGTAGAACCATCTGCGCATTGCATGGCTCCATGCCAGCCTATAATACTGACATGGAAGATAGGTCGGCCCATGAGTTCTGCACTCCAACAGGGGGTCATAGATGTGTTCATTAACACCATCGATCGTAATCAGACGGTGAAAACTCTCTTTTGCATCCTGCCCCTATCGGGATTCGAACCCGGTACTTCCCGCTCCAACTACCACAGCTTTAACCACTGAGCCACCTGGGCGGTCGAGATAATATAATGAATTTTGTGACAGAATAGAATGACTTAAGTATTGCCAGATTCGAAAAAGCATGTGGTTCAAATTTAAACAGATAAATGGCCCACCGTTACACAAAAGACAGTCGTGTACATCACAAAAGTGTATTACATGGTTGTAGCACCTGAAGTTGCGAGATTTGAACCCATAATCCATTCGTGAATCAGGTATCGTGGAGCGAGTGGGCCCCTATATATTGAGTGGAACGGACAAGACGCAGTCACCACGATACAGTATTACTACCGAGTGCCGTAACGAATGGCACTTTTGTTTTGATGAGCGAGTTACAATCTTATTCAGTTCGGAGATTTCGAGGACGTCAAATTGACTTGGAATGGCATTAAAATAAAATTTTGATAGATTTGAAGCTATTTTGGTTTCATTACAAATTATGGAATAATAAAATACGACGGACAGCTTTTACAGGTCATTGCGTTGACCTGTACTGTCAGCTCTTCACTCTGTCAGTGATGATTTCTTGGCCTGCTGAAAGACTTCTTTACTTATACATATTGCCACATCATTCGATCTATATCAGCAACCAGACTGATTGATTGATTGATAGGACTGTAGGACCAAGCGCTAGGCAAGATTCCCGGATAACGCCGGGCCTATTCCTACAGCCGTTTACATAAAACGAGAGGTAAGGATAGCAAGGTATGTTAGTTAGGAAAGAGCGACCCGGTTACAGATACCATGACAGTCGGTACTAAACTACTATTATCACAAGACAATCACAATTCTAATCTCGGGTCTCGCCCATCAGCATTCTCTAGTCCGCAACACCACTGTATTTTAATTAAAATTAATACAAAATTCTAAAAGAAATTTATTAGTTAGTCGCTCAGTAATCTGTAACTTAATTAATATTAATTTTATTATTTATTTAAACTCCAGTTTATTAACTTATGGCTCAGGCATCTGTAACAATTTATTCAATAAGTAGTATGATAGATTAAGTACCGGCCAACCTTAATGATGATGTTACTATAATTATAGAATATGTTCATCAGAGATTCAAAATAGATATCTGAAAACTTCTTATATATTCCAAAATTATGCAAATTACATCTCAACACTAAAAGTCATAATGAAAAGAAATTTAGTCACAGAAAATTTCTCACTACATAATTAGTAAAATAATATAATTTGTTAGTAAAATATAAATCATTTTCCGGTAATCTCATCATATGCGGCATTGAAAGATGTGTCCCTATAATACCCAATCCATCACCATCTAACGCGTGGGAAAATATAAATTCAATCAAATAAAACATCCGACCCAAAAACACTCTCCATATAGTGGAACTACCCATCACCACATATCAAATGCATTTCGGCAATCAAACCGCCATCCTCAGCACCTACTATGAACCAAAAAGTAAATTCCACCTCCATGCCCTCTTAAACTTCGTCCAGGGCACAGAGCCCCCATTCTAGGGTACAACACTCCATGATGCACCCCTCAAACTATGCCCATCATAGCACCAACCCCGCTGCCGAGCAGAAACCCACTTCTGTGACCCTTACACATCTCAAACTCTCCATCATCAAAAGCCTCTGAACACCTCCTGGACATGCTGGCGTTTCCACTACATTCACAACAACGCATCCATCCCGAGTACCATCACCAAACTGTAACGCAGCATTCCGTCGGCAACCGGCCCCGAACATACATCTCCGATCCATCCCGCCAACCCTAGTGGTATAACCATTCCCAGGTGCGATGCACTCAATAATCCCAAGCTCACTCCGACAATCCTTCCCCAACAACGGGATGCCATTCTATCGATGTATCATATGACCGAACCACCCGCATGGGCCCTCCAAATACCCCGAACGTGCCATCGATGCGTTTAATCGCTAGATACAGAAAGCCAACTGGGCTACTCCGTTCGATATCCAATGCGAATCCTACGCTCTCGTGCATACTACCTATACAACCTCGCACCCGATCCAGCTGTCCGCACAAACAACACGAGCACGCCATCCACACATCCATGCCAATATTTGATATAGACATGTAGATGACACACTCATACCGTTCACGGGCACATCCAGACAACTGGACCAAATGCAAAACTCCAACGATCAAAACATCGACAATAAACACACATTCAAAACATTCAGAAAACCCACGCAAACCTATCCAACCATACATAAAAACTCAAACCACCCATTGCAGCACAAAACAGCCGCAAACAACCACACGACACACCAACCAAACAAAAGAAGACTATCCCAATGTCAAAAGAAGACTATCAAAACGAATCCAAGACCACCAAACACATCACACACAAAAACGGCCACAGTACGGCCAAAGTCGACGAGACAAATCAAAAGTACATATTCAAAACCAATCACCGACAGAACACTACGCCACAACCTGATGACAATACTCAAGAAAAGCACTCATCTTCTGACAACACTACACTTCAACACTGTTTCATCCAGTTTTCCCATTTTTATATGGGTTACACATATTTTTTTAAATTTAATTTCACTGCATCGAGAAAGATACGTCTTTCTACTTTTAGTTGAGAAACCAACCCGTCACCATCTTCAACGAGCAAGTAATGCAAACCGATCTATATCAGCAACCAGACTATAACCATATCCATGTACCTTTATGAAATAGTTTCACACACGACATCTGGGATCTGCATTTGATTCCTGATCTCATGATTGATAAGAACTCCGTATGTGCTATGATTGAGTAATCATACGAATGATTTTTACTTAAGAACCATCGCTAAGACAATTCGGAGAGATCAAACTGTTTTGACCACACATGATATCGGGTTTTTCGCTTATGCGAAGTAATTCTGTTCCAGGGAAAGTCCAATTGCCTGCGGAAGGTGGAACTCTAAACTTTGGCACATGTTATGGCCATGTGGTGGTCACACCCTATGTATTTGATGGAGTTGAACAACTTAAGATCACCAATTTTGGAATTAACATATGTTCAAGTTTAAATGTCGATTTTGCGGGAAAAATGAGCCTACCAATTGGAGATCAAGAACGATCACAAAATACATATTTTTTCTTCATTTTCAATTGCAGATTTGGGTTGGATCACGGATCATACTGCATAATTCACTCTTCATATATTATTCACTGATGTGAGCCAACCCCAAGATAAAGACTGATTTTATAATAATTTGGATAATCTGTGGGCTCGTTACCTGAACACGATGTCAGATTGGTGATTGGTAACTTTAATGCTAGAGCTGGCAGAAATCGACTTATGTAATAATAGATCCGTACTTCCGACATGAAACTTTGCGACACGAATTCGTACTTTGCGATCGTTCATGATCTTAAAGTGACAAGTATATATTCTTTCCTCGTAAAAACATCCATTTGGAAACATCTACTTAACACATCCCAAAGCCAAATTGACTAATTGTTGATTTCTAAAGGGCGAGCTCGGGTTTTCGAACGTGTGAGATCTTATCGGGGTCGTCAACAAAATTCGTAGACTGTGGCTATTATATGGTTACTGCAAAGTTACGAATTTTCGTGTTAGTCAAGGAGGACCAGTGGGAAAACTCTTCCATTGCGTGAATTAATGTGTCAAGTGCCAATCCCCAATACTTGTTTGGTTTAAGGTGGGCGGTATTCCATTTTATCAGACTCAGGTTTTTCATTGTTATGAGTCCAATCAGATTTAACCATCTCCTACCAAAGGCTGTTGTTATTGAGATAATTTTCTATATGCTTGAAACATGCACGCTCCTACCCACAGGAGTCAACTAAGTTGTTTATTTAAATTTCAGACCCACGCAAATTCCAATCCATACATTATGCTAACATAACATGAAAATCTAAGCGGAAGAACGATAAGCCAATTTCGTATAAGAAGAAACAATGGGTATGGGAAGAGCGAAGGAGATTTGTATTGAACATTTCTCAAAACGAATTTTCGTGGGATTCAATATAATGTTGATCCTTCCCAACAAAACCATATATCTACATACATACTGTAATTTTCAAATTAATTTACAAAATACATCCAATCCAATAATTTAATCAATTTTAATAGGATTTTGTTAAAAAAATGTTTCATTAAATTATGGAAATTAACAGAAAATTGGTAATATGTGCACTTAAGTGTATTTGCAACATATAAGGGGGTTAGCTATGAAAGCCAGTTACAGTACGTAATATGAGCTGGATTTGGTTTCATTAAATTATACCATAAAGTATATCGTCGAAATAAAAATTAATTTAAAATTTAATAAATAATTTATTTAACCACAATAATATATAAAAATATTGTTTAATCGAACCTTATGCAGAACAATTTTTTAACGTTCGGATTCAGCTCGAGGAAAATTTATTTCAACACGAATTTGTAATTTCACATCGTCATCATGTCAAATTCCCAATCATACACAATATGAATTGGTCTGAGAGTACATAATTATGATGATACTCGTACTGTGTAAGAAAATTACAATTTCAAATTTCATTTTTATGATTTTAGAATTTGAATTTTCCATCTACATATATATACGAGTACGATGTATGTACATCGGAGTACATCCAATTTGAATTTAATGCTTTTCTAATACATATTTTATACCGAACCGTCCGCTCGTATCATAAAGCGATAGCATAAAGCATAAAAAATGATAGTTATTACCACCACTGTTGTACCGTAGCCAAAAGGTGTTTATGCATCTTAGTCACGAGTTTTGCCAATTAGTCATCCGACTGTATTTGGAATTTTCCAAGATGGAAGCTAAAGTGCAAAAATTGAGACAAAGCTTATCACATCCAAAGAATAGTGAGGACAGTTGAATACACAGCTGAAAAATTTCCTGTTTTTCAACAAACACTTGAGAGCGTACCAGACTAAAGTTAAGAATGCAGAGGCTTTTACGGCCTGAAATGATGAAACAATTAAATTATTGACTTTCCAGTAGGTCAACGTCCTCGGGCAACTATCTCTGTTATCGTATTTCCTATTTCCAAACTATTTTCAGAATACTCTAACTATACGTTGAACCGAACCTTATCGTGGTTCCTGTATGTTCTTTATGTTCCTGTTTTCCGAGTTACAGCTATGTGATTGGCCCTTTATTGTTGGGACATCGTCTCCGCCTTATTTTGGATGCTTAGTGTTCATCTTTAACGGTTTTCTAGATGAGAGTTATATACTTAATACAGTAAAGACCTAAATACTGTGCTTAGGACTGTACAACTTTCCACGTAGATACTCTGTTTGTTTTAGATCTGATATCACAATTTGGCTGACTTAAGCATCTTTGTAAACTCAAATACCGAGGCGTTTTTCTTGCACCGCGAGTTTTTCTTGAAGAGACTCTCACCGATTCTTCTCCTGAGGTCACGGTCTGTCTCTTCATCCCCACCCGTTCTCACGGGGATAAAAGCGTTGGTCAAATGACCCAGTCCTCATCACCAGTGATATATATGCTATATAGGATAAGGCCTTATATATAACTACAACTTTCCATTGGACCTCTTCTGACTGAACCAATACAAGGATCCTTATTTTGTTTTTGAATTTTCTATATCAACATGTATTCGAAACAGATAAGATTAGCCGTACTGTTAGTAGTTCCACACACTTAGAACTACTACAGCACATTTAAGGTTCTTTCATCTTTTGGTGTACGCTGTTTTACCGTAGATGATACAAGCCAACCTCAGTTAGACTTATCCCAGTTGTCCGTACCGAGAAACTGCGACTGAAAATGGAAAAATCCTACTACAAGCATTCTTTTAAATTTTCATGGTTCTGCCTCCAACGGGGTGCTCCAAAGGATTAATACTTCACGGATCTCTTACATCCTTCTTTCCATACTGCCGAACCAAATCATTCAATATATCCATTTTAGCCTTAACATATTTTCTCTTTAATTCTTTCCGATCTGTCTATGTGACGGTACCCATAGTATTGTCATGGCATATTAACAGATACGATTACCTTTTTATATAATACCTATATATTATAATAACTGGCTAGGAGGACCAAAATTCCTTAATCTTAAATACAAACTAAAACTAGAAGAAATATTGGCTGTCGCACACTGACACGAATCGAAAACTGGGACAACAAGTTGAGTTAGAAATGGAGCGGTATAACATCGAAATATTCAACCTTAATGAAGTAAGATGGAAGAATATTGGATGGTAAATAACTACAAGTACGGGCAATTATCTGATGATGACACACAGTGAACAAAGCGTTGAGATTCTAGCAATGCCCGGCTAAGAGAAAGAAAGCACTACTCGAATGAAAGCCTTAGTAGCATAGAATCATAACAGCAAGATTCGAAAATAAGAAATACAACAATAATTCAGTGCCATGTACCTACGAAAGTAGAAGATAACACAACAAAAGACGAGATCTACGAACTGCTGTAAGCCACAGTATCTATAGTACATCCAGACATCAGATCAAAATTATCCAAGGCAAAATCACAAATCAGCTATTGATAGGAGACAGCAAGCTCCTACAGAAGAATATACACAAACAAACTTGGAAATTACTTAATAGAAGAACCAAGATTCAAATTGATCAGATGGAAAATACTGACACCAGAACCACATTCTAAAAACCGCACTGCATCTCAATCTTCCAACGAACGGTTGAAACCAGTAAAATCGATCAGAAAGGGGAACAAATGGAAGAAGCCTACGTTGAGACTGCTACAAATGTATTTTGCTACCAAAATAACATCAGTAAACTATGAATTAGTGATGATAGGTTAGATTAGATAAGGTTGTGGTGGCTACTTATCGCACACTTAGACCGGCGGTCGGTCCGGTTTGATACCACTCTATGTACAGCTATAGGTCCGAGTTTTTTCGTTGTACCATCTGCGCATTACATAGCTCCATGTCAGGCTATAGTACTGAAATGGAAGATGGGTCGGCCCATGGATTCTTAACACGACAGGGGATCCAGATATATGTCCATTTTTCACACCGATCGCATACCAACCAAACGATCTAAGGTGAAAAACCCATATGCATCTTGCCCCGAATCGGGATTTGAACCCGGTACCTCCCGCTCCAACTGCCACAGCTTTAACCAATGCGCCACCTAAGTGGTGATGATACATGGACAAAAATTGAAAAAACGCCGCCAACTAAAGTTACGGCGACATAATTATACGGTGTAAAATCAAAACAAATATAAATAAAGAAAATGGCAAAAAGTGATCGAAGAAAGAGTTCTTTCTCGAGATTTCGAAACATCAATGAGTAAAACGAGTCACCGGCAAATTCATCATCTTATACTTTATACCATTATAGGATTCTTCTGGTCAAATACTTACCACTGGAAAGCGATCAACGCAGCTTTCTCTCACTGAACGGGAAGATAAAAAGTTTATTCTGACGCTAAAGAAAAACAAAGTGGCCGGTATGGATAATATTCCATAAGACAGAACTACTAAATAGCTATGCATTTGAAAGGCAGGAACTCTTACCCCACTACCAGCAGAAGCGTAGAATACTGGTATAATTTTACAAGAAGGCTAGACTATAACAGTTTCTAAGAAAGGTGGTCTTTTAGAGAATGTAAGAACTCTTCCATTGCACAATGAAAGTACTAACAATGATCATTCTTGAACAAAAATCACGGTCAGCCAGCACATAAGAAAAATGTACAGATAATATCAATTTGGTTCATATCAGCTTTGAACTATTAAATGAATGGAGCGAAGAGTCTCTTCGTGGACCTTGAGCGCGCATTCAATTCCATCAGTAGATGCACAATCTGAAAAGCACCCTAAGAAATGGGCATTCCGTAGAAAATAATAGAACTCATTAAGGAAATGTTAGGTTTGCCACAAATAGAGTTCGAAATAAGAATTAGGGCAATCAGAGTGATAAATACCAGAACGAGGAGTTAGATCAAGGATGTGTAACTCTCTCCACTACTGTTGATAACAGTGCTGAATAATGTCATGCGCATATAAGACAACGCATTCTCAAATGGCCTCCAGTTGAATCCAATTAAATAACTCAACGACCTGGATTACGCGGACTCATAAATACTTGGACATGCAGTGGAAAGCCCAGGAGTTAACAAATTAAGAAGTTGGTCTCAAAACTAATCAATATATGCAATAATACAACCAAGAAACCATCGAGGTTGGTATACCTTGGTTGTACTGTAGCGAAAACAGGAGGAACCGAAGAAAACATTCTTATTGAAAACAATACTGATATTATGAATATTTCCTAAATTTACTTTAAAAATATGAGTTACCTCAACACTCTCATTTTCTCCAAAACAGCTCTTTCACGGAAGCTGGACAAGAAGTGATGAAGAAAATGAAAATGGAGAACATTACATTCACACTGAGTAACTCCAATGGATTCGATCACCAGCCAGCTCTTTATACTGTTGCAAGCAACTAGAAGATGCCAGATCGCCGATCATCGTTGCCGACAGACCTCTTCGCCTATCGAAAGGCGGCTATGCCTTCAAAGATGATTGTATATCATCGCGTGTCTATGCCATCAACTCATCTTTTATACTTACCCGTCAAGGTCCAACTCTGACATTCAATTTCGACTTATCCGTACTTGAGAGTTATTTTGATTTCAGAAGTGGACGTAGACGATATAAAGCCCGATTGCCAGCGGCAAGGTGAACCTTGGTATCATCTCCCATCCCATACTATTATCGCATCTCCTTGTAGAATACCAGAACGCACGTCGCAGTATTTGGGAAGAATCATCCGCAGCGCAAAAACTTGATCAGTAACTGATCACCGATAATTTCCTCCGCCAGAGATGTAATTCTTCCCAAGATAATATTTGACAGTAACTTGTATAAATGAGAGTAAAAACTAGAGAGCAAAGGTGAGCTATACCGCGATAATTCTCGCACTTCAAGCGATCACCCTTCTTAAATTCCATTCTTTCGTCATAACTTCATTTTGCCATACCAATCGAATAAGGCAATCAATTCCAGGTGAACAATTTTTCTTTAATCTCTACATGGCCATGGTGACTTCCTAGGATAGGATGGATCCTCAATGCCCATTTTTGCGATCTATATTTTGATGGTATTCAAATTCAGCTTGTGATACATGTGGAATATTAAAAAAAACGTTTACGACATGTATTGAGTAGCGCATAAACGTTAACACAGAGGTTTCCATTCTGGTCCTGAATGGCAGTTGACCATGAACTTAAGGTATGGTGCAATTCGGTTATTCTTCACCACACGAAACCATGAAAATTGCGCTCATTGCTGAGGCGTTGAACTCTCAAAACCTTAGTCCTCCACCATTTGCGCTTCTTCTCCTAGCAAGAACTATTTGGGCTATATTCGTTGCTCAGCAGCAAGGCGACACTCCTCATCAAACTTATCATTTTTGAGCGTAGTTTTCACTTTACCGAGACTGTGCTGGGCAGCATCGACAACCGAGGTTTTCTCCACTTCCCAGACACTGTTCATTTCATCAGATTAGTAATAAGATCGCAAAATGCTATTGGTGACAAGTTCTGGATATATTCGTTGAGTTTCTTCATTTATCAGACCTTCACTGTATAGTCCTCTGTCATCCCTGACTTGTACTAACATTTCCATTTCGTTAAGATCTCCCGTCTTGGACAACCCGAGACTGCTCTTTTGTGATCAATACATATGGTCAATTTGGCTTAGGGATCTTTATGTGGATGCATCCATGACTCCATAACGTCCATCATTAACAAGCGCAAAGTACTCCCCATTTTCGGTCGCAGTTTCGTGCCAGGAGTCGGAGCTATATAATTACATAAGTCGGTCTGATTTCTGCCAGCTCTAGCATTAAAGTCACCAATCACCAATATGAGATCGTGCTCAGGTATATAGAACCCATCAGATTTTCCAAATTATTGTAAAATGTATCTTTATCTTGGGGTTGGCTTACCTGTGGCCCAATGAGAAATTTAACTTCAAGATTTCAGAGGTAATCTCCGCTGTGTATAAGCTTTGGAGCACATGGTCTCCACTTTTAGACCATCGAGTTTTATGGCGCGCTGCGAGTCGATATTCTGCCATACATTTAATTAAACCGTCAAACACGCCGGATTTTCGCAATGACAGTCGTTCCTTAATCTCGTTTTCTGGTACTAAAGCGGAAGCATTGTTGTTTTGGCGGTATCCGATTTTTTCAACCAGAAGCGATCCAACCAGAATTAGTCGTTTCCTACAACAAGTTCAGGATACTGTGGTGGTATTCTATGGGTCTTAAGTTTCGTTCGAAATATTTACAAAACATGGATTTTCTCACCCACAAAGTTTTGTAGCTCAATAGGTTGGTTTACGTTATAAGTGATGTATAAAACGTGGCATTTCTGTTGCACTTAAGAGTTTTTTTCGATTAAGATTTCTCACTATAATCTGCCTCGGTATTGTCAGCTAATCGCCTCTTAACATAGTTTCACATCACAATCATGAATTATGGTTATTACGTTACCTTGTATAAACGGAATGTCCAATACTCTCTTATTTCACCAATTGGAATATTCCAATACAAAAAAAATTTCTCTTGCGCGATCGACGCGACATCTATTTTTTATTAGCATAAAAACCAATAGACTACACATCATATTGTATGACAAAAAACGAGTGGAATTTTTTCACTCAAAATTCATGTTGAGTAAAAAAATTTAACTAGCAAGGGGAAATCGAAAAATTAATTTCGTTAAGGGAGACAACGTTAGAAAACATCGGCGGAAAAGCAAAATACAAAATTAAGAATTAAAAAAAAAATTTTTTTATTCATTCGCATCGCAATGCGATAACAAAATAATTTTAATTCACAAAAAATACGAAATAAAAAAAAATTCAATTTCTTTTCTTTAATAAATTTTTTTTTTCGAGCTGAAATGTTCTTAACATTTTAGTTAACGCGCGACTGTTCATGAGTTCGGTCATCTCTAAGAAAATATATAAAGTAAATTTTTTTGTGTTTTGTTAATTATTTTAAAATAATTATTTTTGTTAGTCTTAAAAATTTGTAATTTTTTTGTTTTATTTAAGATATTCTTAAAGATAATAATAGCTAAATCTTTGTATATCCAAATGTATTGTATCTAGTGAAAATTTATATGGAAAAGCTTTGAGAGTGTGTTTGAGTGAAAGTTGTGTGGAAATTTTATAAATTTTTTTTTAATATAATTTTGTTGTTGTTCATAAAATAAAGAGTTATAGTGAATAAATAGTTAGTTTTGTATAAAGAAAAGTGGGAAAACAGAGAAAATTAAAAAAAAATAAAAGAAAAACGGATAATTGGATTTTTATTAGGATGTTTATTGGATTAACTGGATACCCATAATAATACAGAGTTGTGTGGTAATATTGTATTTTATTCTATTTAGTAAATTTTTATTTGGAAAATAGTAGGAAAATTTGTAGACACCAATACACACACACACATATAGTCTTAATTATAAATTGGATTACGTATTGGAATGATTAATCCCAAAAAAACGAACGAGTTGAATTGATTTGAAATTTGATCCGAATTTTGTGCTTTATAGTAAAAACTATATATTGATTGTTTAAGCACATGGATTTACTAAACGAGCTTTATGAATTAAAAGTTCACTTTTCGGTAGTGTCGTACTGAAAAATTGGACATTTTCGTTTATTATATCGTTCAAAACGCCGCCAGCAGAATAACAGAATTTTTTTTGTAATCTTTCTCATTCAACCGCGTATTAAAAGCTTTTAAGCATTTTATTGTTTATTTTATTTAAAAAGAAAATCTGTGATACATTCAACGAATTCAAGACAATTTTGTGAGTGATGACGAAATTTTTATTTTAAAGAGGATGTATAACGATTATATTTATAATATTTTTCCAACAAGTGTTTTTATTACTTGAGATAATTGACTGAACGTCTAAAGATAGATTATATATATGGGTACATCGTATATGTTCCAATTTTGTAATGATTTTATAACAGATCTACTTTGTATACAGAATTTCTAAATTTAATTTTATATTTTCCGCCGTTTTGTGTATAGTTGATGTAATTTAACAGTCGTAATTAGATGTATAAATTACGTCAAAGTGCCTAAAATAGTGTAGCAATGCAGTTGCATCTATAGATAGACTAATCTAGGCTGGAATTGTATAAGATGTTAATAGTGATTGGTACGATACTTTAAGATTTTTAAGTACTCTATTATCGCTTTAATTATAATGATCTATAAGAGTATTACGCTATAAAATCCAATTCGCGATAAAAGCTTTGAATCATAATTTTTCATTATATGAGTATTTCTTGGAAAAGTTGAATTTTATCCTCTTACTTAACTGATTTGAGTCTAGAAATAGGTTAACATTATCATGGCAATTGTATTTTAATTTCGATGCTTTTTAATTGGTTAGGACGGGCCAAATGTGTCCGCGGATTGAGTACACACTTGGATTCAAGATATGTAGACGATCGATCAAATGGTACAGCACAATTTACTACCATAGGTAGTCACTTCTGTTACTACCATAGGTTGCTGTTAAGCAATAATTTTTATCCTGGATGTCTATTTGTGAATTACAGCCTATGTATTGCTGAAAATACGTAGGCTTTAATGACGAGTTCACCTTCAGAAATATAATCTTATGAATATGGAATAAAGCGTGATACTAAGTGACATGGATTTTCGGCGATAAATTATGAATGAAATGTGCTTATTACAGAACTATTCAGAACTAGTACTCTAGTCACACACAAGTGCATCTTTCTGAAATGTCATGAAAATGAAGCTGCTTCTATTCATGAACTTTCAAAAGGGCCGCACTACATAGATAGTGCATGAAATGAGAACTAAATTCGTCTTTATCGTTAATCATGTTTGTAGCTTGTATAGAGCTAAAAGGTTAGTTAATACTTATATGCAGTCGACAGAGCCTATATTTTTGATTATCATCTGCTAGGTGTACAAATCAACAAATTCAGTTTAATTTTTTAGTGTCTTTTATAACAATCTATGCCTTGGAGGCCAATATCAGGTCTCCACTGAGACAGTGCACACTGTACTTGGTCATCTCAACGAATGCTTTTACACACAATCGCTTTTATGTCATCCGGTGCATGTTAACTTTTGGTCAAAGGCGAGAACTGCAGATATATAATCTGTGACCATATTGAGATGTCTAAGTTAACCTCATCAACATGATCAGATTTTAGTTGTCTAAAACAGGGTTTTTCTAGAGTAAGGAACAACAACTTTACTTTGATACTTTTAGTGACTTAAAAGCTCCTATAAGATTGATAAGATTAAGGCTGGTTCAATCAGTGAGTCACCGGCCCAAATTAAATGAGATTTGATTAGGAAATACAGAGCTTAGGAAGTGTATAAAGGAAAATCAAACGATTAAATTCAAAGCAAGTGGTGAAAGCTCAAAATCAGTGTTTTAATATTTCCAGTTTTAAAAACATTCGATTCCTTGTCCATATCTCCTAATAACTCGTTTTTGGTGGATCTGCTCGTAATAACTACACTCTTGCGCAACTGTCTTACATCAGTGTCTGTGAAAGTCACCAAAGACTACCTACAGAGAGAAGTGATTTCACCTTTAATTAGACTCTGTTCGCCAATATACTGGCAATGTCGATGAGCTTTTAGGAAGTCGTATATAAATTAAGATCACACATTTTATATTGCTATAGGATGCTGCTTGTATAGCTATTACTTTATCTCTTATAAGAGCATAGAGGCATATTTTTGGCGGTTTCACTTCAATAGTAATACACTACATAGACTTACGACCCTCGGAATCATTTCTAGTCCTGATTTTGGAATTTTGTGTCTATGTAAGATCTGAGATTGTTTGACAGACTAGGTTCGATATTTAAAACAGTTTTTCAAGCCAACTTATTAGCTCTGTTAAATAATGTTATAGTGGTTTCGTTGTTATAGATAAAGAGACAGCGAACAGATGTTAAGACTGCGCTTAGTGATATTAAGACAAGTAATAATCCAGACTTATCAAAGTCGCAGCCTTTTTTTTTTTTTTATGACCGACAGAACTTAACATTTGTAAAAATAATCACAAACAGTCGTTCGATAGACCAATATTCTTGTCGAAGCTAATCCTGGATATTCAGTTTTGGTGCTGGTTTTCGATAAAGCTGCATTTTTTCTGGAGGCAGTCTGTGGAAACGTTTTAATTTTTATAACGGAATAAGAGATTTATGATGTACTCATGGCATTAAACTCATATGTAAGATCAGATCTTATCCTAATCTAGGCCCATATCTAAGTCTAAAATTTATCATGTCGTAGATCAACAGTGCGTGACTGCCTGATTTAAAAATATTTAGTACGATATCTATCACTAGCTCAACGGCTTGATATGGATAGTTTTGTGCGCTCAATAAATCGAGAAGTTGTCTATATTTGAATATTCTGTCATATGTAAGATCTGGGATTGTTTGGTTGTCTAAATTCGTTTTTCAAAGTTTTTCAAGCCAACTAATTAGCCCTGAGTAATAATGTTATTGGCCTCGCAGTTATGGACAAACAGACAGTGATATTAAGACTAAACTGTAACCATTTCATCAATCTTCGTGGCCTTTATATCGAGTGTACGAAAGCTCTAAGCAATTCCTTGTCGAAGCTCATTCTGAAGTCTGGACATCAAATTTTGGATGTGTTTTTGATCTCTACTGGCCGTATTGCATTAAGCCTGCCATTTAAATTTTGATTATGAAAAAATGAAATATATAATGAACCCATGTCGTTAATATCGGATCAGGTTCACTTATCCGTATATAGAACATATATTCGGGTCAGAAATAGTTCAAATTCTATCGAGTCGTGATGGCTAATCTTATTGTTTATGCATGCTTTACAGTCCATTTATATAAGACGACAGTCGAAAATAACATGACTCCTGTTATAGTCGTTTCCAGCTATCCCCAATTGGTCTGACGAGTTCTGTAAGATAGACGATTACTTTTTTGCCAAATTGATCAAAATGCTGATCAGAACAAATCCTCTTTTTTGTCAGAGCTTAAATTGTTTTTCGATATTCTGTCCAATTATTAAAAATTGATACACAAAAATCAAGAAAAGGATTGACCCAGTT
This sequence comes from Tipula lateralis, assembly GCA_963932295.1. Lineage (NCBI taxonomy): Eukaryota > Metazoa > Arthropoda > Insecta > Diptera > Tipulidae > Tipula > Tipula lateralis. The sequence continues at coordinate 49,705,765 of OZ010737.1, read as the reverse complement.
TTTTACTCAGCTTTAAAGCTCCAGACACATATATACATATTATACACACATCTCAATTTTAACGAAACAAAAAAAAATTCTTCGAAGCTTATATGAAAAGCTTACCATACACACATGTAGATGTGTATACACACGATGACTAAAGCATGACAAAAATTCATTTTGTGCTGCTGGATTTATACACACGAAAATCGTATATACAAAGAGGCAAAATCCGACAAAAAAGCGGAATGGCAGCAAAAAAAAATTTGAAGGAAAATTCTGTTCTGTCAGCAAATGAAGAAATTTCAAAGAAAATTACAAAAAAATAAAAATTGATTGAAAAAAAAAATTGGAAATAACATGAAAATTGTCATGTTCGTATTATCATCGTCAAAAAAAGAAAAATCTTTTGGATTTTCATTTTGTGTTCGTGTGTGTCTCTGTGTATAGGTGTGTGTGTGTGTGTTTTGAAATTATATTAGTTGAATCGATGTAATTTCATTAAATATAATTTACGAAACAAATTTTTTAAATTAAAGTAAAATGATGATCTCACCAAAATTTTCACAAATAGGTTAAACGCGAAAACCATTTTTCTTACTTCTATACAGCATCCATATAAACATACACACACATACGTACATATGTATGTCTAAATCATAATCCAAAAATAATTTAAATTTTTTTCACGAATTTCAACAAATTAAAATTATATATTTTAGAAAATTTAGAAAATAAATTTGTGGTGCGTCTGAACAAAAGTCAGGCCTGTATATAATCTCAGACCTGTTACCTGAAATGTATATATAGTTGGTTTACAACGAAACTAAACCGAAATATATACAAATAATATGTAAAGAGTCAAGAGGAAAACTGCGAAACGCGCAGAATGAAAAAGGTCGAGATTTTGCCCAACCCTCCCTCGTAAGAGTATATAGTCTTTGTTTTGTATAAGGGTGCGGAATTTTCTTCTCGCACATAATTTTTTTTGTTCTTGTTTACATTTGAATTAAATTTTTTATACATGTCTTTGTATAGATGGAAAATTTTGCGTTCGTATTTTCATCTATACATGAATATGCGTTCGTAAAACAACTGAACAGACAGACAAAAAAGATAAACGTATAAATAATAGATTTGGAAAGCTCTATAGTACGTATATACGATAAAGGTGCGTTTAAACCAACGAAAAAATAAACATAACAACAACAAAACATATATATGCTTAAAGTATGATAAGAAAACCGACAAGAAAAACTTAAGTTTTGATAACACACAGAACAAAACAAAACAAAAATTTTTTTTTTTGGGATTATGGAGCTTTTTTGTTACCTAAACACAGTATATATACAGTGTTTTCATTTTAACATGATGCTTTAGGTTGTTTGAAAGGATATACACGAATATTTTCCATGTGACAATCAATCATATATATACATATATAAGTATATAGAAGGAAATTACAGAATGCTTTTATTGAAAATTTTTCGTCATTGAATATTAAGGGTGTGTGTATACTGTTTCGATGAAAAATACAGGAACCGATCTACACACACATACACAACAAAAAAATAAATTGGATCGGATTATTATGATAAGATTGAACTTTTTTTTTTTTTGGGTCGTCGAACTATATAGGGTAGATTAAAGTTTAAAAACCGAGATTTTTTTCTTGTGATTTTGTGTCTCTAAAGATCTTGATTTTTTTTTCTCGTCTATTTTTGGTATAATATACAGCTGAAATTCGATTAGGAATATAAACTTTTGTTAATCAAAACTTGATGGGAAATAAGAAAATAAATTGATATACTCGTATCTTGTTCGAATCTTATATAATTTTTACAGTAACCTAGGTCCTTGTAACGTATTTAATTGTCTGATTGATGGGCCAGGAGACTTTTCTATTTTATTTTTTACTTAAAGCTTTAAATAACTTATTTATCGTAAATAGGTAAAAGCACACGTGTCGGACATAAATGCATTATTTAACAGTATGTGACATCTAACCTGTTTGTGTGGTGATGAAGTCTGGAATGAGGCAATCGTTTGTCCTACCTTTAATGAGAATTCATAAATGCATTATTCGGACATAATATGCATTATTTATTGTTAGTTGGTTTGTTTAAAGGTTTTATCAATATGTATGAAGATGTTACAATAATACTTCCACAGAGGTCTTTGAACTCAGGTTCCACAATGTGTAACCAGAGACTACTAACACCTCGTACCTTACAACTTAATTCCTGTAAATCGTATTTAAGACCAATTGACAAAGTCATATCGAAGTAATTAGTCTTAATTGTCCGGACCTCGCAACCTCCTCACTTTGAATGGAACAACAAGGTACTTTTGGTTATGGCACTTCCATCTCTACTAGTTTCAATTTAGAAGTACCTTAACTTTTGTGCCTTTTAGCTTTTAATGTGGTAAGAACAGATTCAATCGGCCCCAACGATCAGGTTTTTGGCACTCGTCGTAAAACCTTTCATGTCGGCATTTCAAATCTTACTTGTTTATCTCTCCAAAAATTCTTTAACCCGATTTCCACTGACCATGGCCGATCACTTGACTAAGTGTCGCGTCTCTAGATTCTCAAAATTTTAAGGAGCAACGAGTCTATTTAGATGGTCAGAATTCAATTAAAACTTTGACTCAATTAAACTTATAAATGTGATTTTTTACTGTCAGTTCAACAAGGTTTCAATTTTTTGAGGTAGTGATAACAAACTTGATTTTGTGGGCTTACACCAAACTGATATCTCAACTGACTATCTAAGTTTTCAATGACTATAACAAATTATCGACTAGTCGATTTGAGCATTTATTAAAGAAAGATATGATGTTATGTTACCTATACTAGTGGATTGTTCGTCATTTCTACTATACTTATTTTTAACCTTTCAAACAGTTCAAATGATGGAGATGTTCTATAGAAACAAATCGTCTATTGAATGATTGATTGATAGGACTGTAGGGCCAAACGCTAGTCTAGATTCCCGGATAATGCCGGAAAAATGTTCGGCCATAATTTCCCCGCGAAAGTGCAGCCATCCCGAAAAAACGCAAACGTTGAACAAAATGTAGCATCATCCCGAATCAGAACCCAAAATCTAAAGACAACAAACATTTGTAAATCTAATACCTTACATGAAAAAAACGAAAAATCGCTTCAATTTTATTAAAAAAAACCATCCACCAAAAATACAGCATCTTAACTAGTATAACAACACAAGTCTATTTAGCTGTATAACACACAGCCAGACAACACAGCATTTAAATCACGAACACACAATATAGTTCGTCCGACGAAACTCCAACCCCCCTCTCCCTCTCACGTACATCGTCGAAACTGGAAACTCCATTCAGCGATTACTGGCTACTAGAAACGAGTATAACTATAAAGTTATAGATAAATCTATAGTACTGGCTACATGGAACCTTCAGCCCTGACACCACACGCACATGAGTTCGAAAGAGTTGGACCTTTATCAATTAAAACTACACTACCCACTCGTGACCCGAACATTGGGCAATCTTACCGCATGCGAAACAGCCACGCTACACAACAATCACGATGCAACATTTTTGATAGACAACACTACACACGTTCTGAATGATACCGAAACGAACCCACACCATCCCCACACCAAACACTTAAACATAAATTAACTTTTTATTTATTTTATACCATCTTCTAGTTCTATATGACGTCAACTCCTCCCTATTACACAACACAAAAAACAACACCCGATAAACACTAACTCTCCTAAAAGTCCAAGTGGAGACGATGCCACACTTCATTCAACACTCACACTCCATAGGGACGACCACACCCCAGAAAAGAAACCAACCAAAAATTCTAAAAATTAAAATTTCGTCTGTATAAACAAACCAGAATACTGTAGCTCGAAAAACACCGTGTGCATTGCTCCAATTAGTTGGACTACCCCCTCCCCCCTCACAACAAGATTTACATAAATGATAGAATCATTAAGCATTAAATGGCTTCAGCAAATGAAGTGATGACGTTTTCGTTCTCCGTGCTGTTTTGGCACCAAAGTCAAGAGACTGGACCATGCGTCAAGAGTAAGGACCAAACTTGGCCTACAAATTGATCTAGAAGAGTTACAGAAAAGTTCGCTTCAGTAATAAGAATTATTTCCGTTTTCAGTCCATTTCCACTACATAAGACTACTTAAGATACAGATTGACTACGTCTATGGTTGAAACTAATTAGACTCTCAAAATTTTAAATTCAACGTTAATCTAGCACGGTACTTAAAAAGTTAGTTGCAGAAAAGTCATGAAGATGACCAATTGGCTCGAAAGTATACCCAATACTTGACTGATTTTTCATCTATATCCACCTTTTTGAGATGGTGATAATAAACTTGTCTTTGTGTGCGTACACCAGTGCTTAGACCATGAAAGTTTTCAATGATTATAGCAAATTATCGTCCAGTGGTGTTTGAGCTTTTATTGAAGAAAGAAATGAAGTTAAGTAACCTTCACTAGTGGATTCATTTAGTTCTTCAGATGTGTGAATTATAATAAGTATTTTGTCATGAAGTACTTTACAGTTCTTGTATCAAGTATTGTCTTGTAACTAAAGGATATTTTGCTTAAAATACAGTTTTGCTTCATTATTCTACATCGTCAATTCTATTTTGCTTCTTTCTCATCTTTTAAATGTCCTCACCTTCATTCACTTGGAAAAAGTTTAAATTCATTTGAAATATCCGAATACGCATATATAAGTGTGACCAGACCGGATCAAGACAACAGCTTTAAAGATGTAGATGCTCTATAGAAACACATCTTCTTTATAAACAAACCAGAATCACGAAAAACATCGTGTAAAATAATTGCTTAACTACCACCCAATAGGATTTATGTTAGGCTACAACCAAACAGGTCGTTCTTCGTACTGTCTTCGTACCAAGTTCAAGAGTCTTTTGATTTTAATCTAAGACTTAAGGGTTTGGATCATTATCCATAAACTCACAACAGGTATTAACGTTTAAGTCTAATATTTATTCTATCAAAGTTCATCAGCCACTCTAAAAGCTCTGTGTAGCTTCTTAATATGTTTTTAACACTCTATATGGTTTCGTATGCCCTAATTCGTGTTCGATCAACTGCAAATAAACCAACCTCAATGGATTATTTTGAATTTCAAGATTGATCTAGAAGAATCACAGAAAACTGTATGAACCTTGCAAATAAATATTTTGTGTATATATTATAGAAACCACTTGGACCTAAAGCACATTATAACGCTTCTTCTAAATAGCAAGCGCGTTTCGGTTTTAATTTCACATAATTCCAATCGATTAAATCTGTTCGAGAAATATTCTTTGAATCGTACAGCTTTCACACTCTTAAAATCGGTCAAATCTATGGCTAAGAGTCCGTAAACGGCGCTAACCGCATCTCAACTGAGGTCTCAGTTCCTTACGAACCAATTTTTAACGATTGATGCACATTGCAGGTGGTCAGCCCAACGAATGTTTTTACACACCAACGTGTTTTTATGTCACCTGGTTGCATGTTAATTTTTTGGTCAACGGTGGGAATTGACCTCGATACCGCGGCCTGCTGAGAAACTCTCTTGACCATTAGGCTACAACCGGCAGATTAATTGATTAGCCATAGACAATTTGGTAATGTTAAACTAATCAAATGACTTTGAAATTTAACAATGAATGTCATGTCAGTTATTAAGGCTACCTTTCTAATATTATATTATTTTTGATTACTTCTTTACAAAATACACATGCGGTGCTACCCAACTGCTTTTAATCGAACAAGTTTAATGTGTAACCACCTACACACATCTGAACCAATTAAATTATTACCATAGGAATAATTTATTATTTTAAACGAATTGTTTACACTTATCATGAGTTTAAATCTACAATATAACGGAAATTGAGCTTTACTAGTTAAAGCTCTAAAATACTTACGGATTTAATAAGAAGCTTATTTTATTAAAAAAAAATTATTATAAAGTTGAGCTTTCCTACTACACTTTATTATCTTTTTTTTAATTCTATGAGCTTTTGATATTTCGATGAGCTTTTGTTACCTTTAAAGCTTTTCATACCAATTAAAAATATTCAAAAACTTGTAACGATCGATACCACTACGCATGCCGAATCCCATCTGTTAACTTTTTGTTATATGTATAGGTGGTCTGAAGAGAAAATATTACTAATTTATTTCGTGTGGAAATTGATCGCACTCACCAATATGTGTATAGCTAATAATTATGCGTAAGTCAATACCACACGCACATTCCGATAGCTAAACTTTTTTTCGAGAGAAGAAAACAATTAAATTTGTTTGTATTGTATAATGCGGTGGAATACTATATGCATATGAGCTGTTGAGAAAAATTATTTGGGAGGGTGATTTGGGTGTAGTTGTGACGTGCTTAGGCGCGAAAATGTCGAGATATTGATGGGAAGAAAAAAAAAGAGGGCAGTCAGAAAACGACGATACTGAGTGAACATCAGAAAAAAACTAAAAATAAGGTTATAATTCAATGTATTAAAAAAAAAAAAGTTTAATAAATGAAAATTTAAAATTTTAATAAATGAAATAATAAGAACAAAATAATTGTAATAATAAAAGGAGAATACATATAAATCGAAAGAAAAAAAAATAAAAGTTTTTTTTTTGATACGGGTCGTAAGCTCCTGAGTGTGGGTGACTGTATTAAATACCCAAGCAACTCCAAATAATCTTTGGACGAAAAACATCTGGGGTGTTCCAGAAACATCAAACGAAGGAAAATAACCAGAACGCTCTGTGAACCGGTGTTAGTGACGGCTTTCGGTGTTGAATGCTGTTATTTGCGGCCTTGCGGAGTAGATACATATAATCAACTGGGTGATAATACCAAACTAAGCTGTTCCTCTCGGTACTATATGCTGATATTTGCGAACTGAAGGAGTATATACACATAACCAACGGGGGGGGTAATACAAAAATAAACCGTTCTTCTTGGAGTTGAGAGCAGCATTCTACGAGTCAAGAGGGAAATCCATCAAGTGATTTATTTTAACGGGTAAATTCAACCTTCATTTTATTAAAAGTGTAAATTAGTCAAAAATTTGTGATCTGCTAGGTTTCCTCAGTATACGTAGAAATAATTTCGTTCTTTTTTTTTGATTTTCTCCGTCTTTGAATAAGAAAAATGTAAAATAAAATGGTGTGCTAACGGGGGATTGAAAATGGGATGAGGTGTCAGAGACGCTAATAAGTTAAGCTTTCATGTTGTCTTCCTTTTAATTTATTTCTTTTGTGCACACGTTATATGAGTATTTTTGTCGGACGGCAATTGTCTCGCGTGGTGAGAAACCCTCCAAACCGACCAGTGCTACCCTTCTTAATTTTATAGTGCAACCACGCGGTTCAATACAGGCCCATGCCGTCTAGTTACAAACTATATCAATGAATAATTGATATTAATGAAAATACTGGTGACACAGTAAAAGCTTAAAGCTTAAATAACCTTACTCTATCTGTGCTTTTTTTGATAATTATGTATGCCACAGTAACAAGTCAACAGTAAGAAAAATAGACAAACTTAATTCTGAATCTGACTAGGTTACACATTTTAAAAATATAATTTAAAATAATTACTCGTGACAACAACAATCAAACACTTGACAACAACAACACTTATTTATTTTCCAATTATTAATCAATCGGTTGACGAAAATCTTCCAAACTGCTTATATTGGATCTTAGACATTTAACCTATCGTTCGAAACTTGAGTTTTTGTGAGACTCGTATGAAGTAAAGTTTAAAAAAAGCTTTTTCTCCCTACCAAATGGCACACTGCGGTTAAAGCTGCGGCAATTGGAGCGGGAGGTACCGGGTTCGAATCCCGATAGGGGAAGGATGTTAAAGAGATTTTTTCGCCATCTTATTACGATCGGTAGAGTGAATGAACACATATAATGACCCCCTAAATTCAGAATTCATGTGCCAACCCATCTCCCATGTCAGTACTACATTGGCTGGTATGGAGCAATGCAATGTGCAGATGGTTCTACGGTAATTGGATATATAGTTATACATCCTTGATTTGGCTATGTAATGGCGTAAAGAAGGACGTAGATAAGCACGGAAACGAGTTGGGGGAGCCTTGAGTCTCAAAAGAGTTGCAAAGTTCGAAACTGGCAGACACAGAATCTTTTTCAAGTTAAATTGTTTATGGTAGTTACGGTGTGCTAACAACTCATTAGAATTAAGTTAAAGCTGCCAAATTGTTGTTGCTTAAATCATATACTTTTTAAATGTCTTAACCATACACCTGACCTTACTACTCACTTATCGATTGTAATATGTAACTTAACAAGATAATAAATTTGAAAGCCAACATAAAAGAGTGCTGTACAAATTTGAACCAACTGTATAACGCAATATAAATTTTATAAACTTGGCCTATTAATTAAAACGTACATGTTTGTATGTGTATCGCTTAATTTTTTTTAAATTTAATCTGCAAAATAATTTCGAAAAATCGTAGAAAAAATGAAAAACTCTCGACCGCGCGTAGGTGTTTTTGTCAAGTTGAATCACAACCATGTTGTACTATTTTTAGACACTCGAAATATATGAAAATTTCGTCAGAGTTGGCCAGAGACTGTATCGTAATTGACAAAATTTTTTTTTACAAGCAATAATAAGTTATCTACTATGGATATAGTAAGATCCAGCGAACCACTGAAACGTATTCGAATTGAATTGAAAACTCTCGTATTTAATTTCCCTAACGACTAATATAACGATAGACAAAATAAAAACTAGATTGAGATAAATTTTATTATACTATTTTCATTTTCCTCAAGTTCTTTTGTCCTTTGTTTTCCCACCACCTTTTCCTTTGGAAAAATCTCAAGAGATTTACTACATAGCATTTTCCTATTTTTGTTTAACTTCATTCAATTTTGTTATATTTGTTTTCCCATCCCTTTGTCCCGCTCTCTCTCTCTCTCTCCCGTATTCGAAAATTTTATAGCAAAATTAAAAAAAAAATTTAATTAAATTAATTCGAAATTAATAAGTAAGTGTGAGAGAGGCATGGCAATAAATCGGTTTAAATTTATTATTCAATGGAGTTGTTCGAATGGGAGTGAAAAGGATTTTTGTTCCATACATACATACCTACCACCATTGGTATGTACATATATACGAGTATGTACGTATTGCAGAGAAATAGAATTCGTGATTTAGGTGCGTTCTCGCTATGTTCAGTTCAAATTAATGTCAAGTTGATTTTATAATCACTCTATAGGGAGTACTTTAGCCAACTAAATACAAAATAATATTTATAAAAATGGGTGGAATTGGGTCAATGCTTAATTAAAAGAAAGTCGATTAAATTAGATAGGCCCAGTTTAATTCAATATTTGATATTCAATTCTACTTATTGTATATTTGTTAAGTGACACTGTCATTATCCCCTGTTTGGGGTGGGGCACTTTAAGGGTTGATTTATATTATAGGATATATTATTACTATTTACATTAAAAGTTTACGTAAATAGGGTGTCCTGCAACGGAGGCTATGTATTTAGCTAAATCACTGTACAAGTATATAGTCACTCAAAAATGAGAACTTTCCAATATTTACTGTCCACTATTCTGAACTGAAAAAAGTTTGAAAATCAGCGCATCTTATTGAAATATCAAATCTCACTGGGAGGTTAAATGCAGGTGTTCACTTATAGTTTTTATAAATGCTAGAAACTGTTCCGTATTTAACGGCTCAATACCTAGAACTTTTTTCTAATACAATACGAGGTTGTAATTGTCACAAGTATTGCTGACACTTTGAAATGGATTCATTCGGGTTAATAGTTTTTCCGGAGTAAAAAGTTCAAACAAAAAGCTCTGGAAAGTTTAATTTAAAAGCTTTGAAAAACTTTTACAAACGCTTTTTAAAGCTTTTAAGTAACTTTCATAAATTCATAAAAGCTTTTTGAGCTTTTAAGTAACTTTCACTTATTGTGATAGTAAGTTGTGTAAACATTTTTTGTTGTTGTACTAGTTAGGATGATAAAGTTGGCCAGGGTATTGAAGGTATAAAGTTGGATATTGTATGGATGATGGCGGCTCGATTGTTGTTGATTGATGTGGCACTGATTTTGTCAAGCTTTTAATTTTATTTATTGTGTAATGTACACTCTTCAAAAGTCTTGAGTCGATTCATCTTCCATGTCAGTACTTGAGAATATCATGATGTAGGCAACATCTTCGGCGTACGATAGGATGTTAACAGAGAACAGCAAAATAGTTGTGTGCTTAGGTTGTGCTATTGTTAAAGGATATTGAATTTCAGCCAAAGAGACATTTTCAATCATCTGAGCCTGTAATACACTTATAGTCACTATTGCATCTTCCAAAACCAGAATTGTTACTGGATGGTTAGCGTAATATTTGTTATGCCAACATGAACAATCGGCAGAGTGAAATTGCGATAAATTTTCATTTTTTTCAATTCTTAACCCAATTGGATCTTGTCGACCATCATACCAAGATCTTTGTGTAAAATATTTCACCAATTCCTATGACTGATGTTCAATTATTATGAACAATGGTGGGTTGAGGTGGACGGATGCTTATTATTTATTAACATATCAGTCGAAGTGTATTTATACGCAACTATCGGCCTATAAATTATTCCGAAATAAGTTTTCAATATTACCCAACGGTGATCAACAGGATATCGACACATCGTTTTGTCACTTGACAGATTATATCTAAACATCCAAGTAGCCTAAAAATTTTCCTGTATGCCGATCACCGTGATGAAGCAAATTGAAAACTTGCTGAAAACTTACCTCTGCTGGTATGACACGTCTCGAATAAGATTTATTTTAACGAGCAATTCTGAATCGTTTATAATTTCACAAAACTACCCCTCAATTTTGGAAGTATTTACTGTGAAGTGATACGCCTTAAATTAAAAGTTTTTAAATATGACGAAGTGTCCCAGTAACTTTCAAAAAAGTGTATAGCTGACTGGGCATTCTTGCAGACCTATATTTTTGGCTTCCAAGAATTTTATCTTATGCGGCATTGTTTCGCGCAGCTCAGATCAGAACAAAAGAATCTGTTTTATGAAGATGCACCTTTAGAGCCTTAGATTAGCGCATATATAGAAGGTCAATCGCGAAACGTAAAGTTATAGGTTTGCCTGTAAATAATCAAAAAGAGAGGGGATTGAGAACCCATAAATACGTATACGCGTACCGTATACTCCTGATTTTTTTGAATCATTCTATTATTGGAAACATGATGTGTTAAAATTCGCACCATTGTTAAACTGAAAACCCAAAACAACAAAACAGTTGGGAGTGCTGTGTCCTACAAAAAGATTAAGGATGCAGCAAACATTAAAGGTTTATTTTTGAGAGCACATCTTCCTTTTAATAATAAACATACAATCAAAACAATCAGTCAATTGCCCAATTCTGTCGACTCCACTTTTCAATACACTTTCTATCGTTTGAGCCTCTATTACACTATATAGCGTCTCTCAAATCCATGAACAGTGTTGGGTTGAGGTGACCGAATGGTGATGCACATATTCAGCTACAGTGGCAAAACCATCAAAACACCTCATAATTTGTGCTGTATGCTGTTGGCATGATCGTAATAAGGGGAATTGGATACTGGTTTGACACGTCTCGAATAAGTAGTAGTCAGAATTATGTATAAGTAAGCTTTGTTTTAGCGATCAAATCAGAAACGTTTATAACGGTTTTACTCTAAAGTGATAGTTCTAAGCTTTAAGATACGAAATCCGCCTTCACTGAAGTCAAAATACAACAACTTTGACTATAATTGGTTTTGACCTGCATCTCAAAACACTAAGGTTGTACGATATATTATAAAATTTATACAATGCACCTTCTTTTAGCCACGTTTTTCCAGGTCTAGATTTTTTGCTGAACTGTCGGGTTGACCTCTTTCACTCAATTTATTTTTCCAAATTTTGAGATCTTGAAAACTTTCTAAGCTATAACACGTCATTACTGAGTATACACCCAGGTGGCTCAGTGGTTAAAGCTGGTTCGAATCCCGATAGTTGCAGGATCCGAAAGGGATTTTCACCATCTGACTACAATCAATGGTGTAAATGGACATATTTACGACCCCTATTGGACTGTAGAACTCATGAGCCGACCCATCTTCCATGTCAGTACTATAGGCTGGCATGGAACTCTGCAATGCGCAGATGGTTCTACGTTAATCGAACCTATAGCCGTATGTCCTCGATTTGGCTATTAAGACGTAAAGTAGGATGTTAATAAGCGAACCACGAAAGAGCTGGGAAAGTTTCAAAACAGATAAATTACTGAGTATATGAGTCATCATCTCTACTTTCCAAAACTGTTATTAGAGAATATTTGATTGATTCTGAAGGATAGAAAAGAAGAAAAAGCTCCTATCGTGTGAATTAAAGATTGAAATAATAAATGATGAATTTTCCATCGGGAAATCGATTCAGCAAGAATTGTATGCTGAAAAAGCCCAGCATCTCAGCTAAGATATCAATAAACAACCGTCCTGAGACAGTTTATATCATCCAACTCAACTAATTCAATATATACATCCATTTACACAACTCACACATCTTAAACAATTTCATCACAAAAACGTCTGCCAATACACTTCCTCTGCACTAGCTCACATCAAAATTTGTATCGTCACACAGCTTACCCACAACTTTCTATGAAGATATATGTAGCCACTATGTTATTACACCCGTCTTCAGATTCAGCATCATCAATGAAAACGCAACTTACATGGTGATGAATTGAGATGGCCAAGTCTGACCCACACCGTATCTTCTTTCGAAAGCGCTGATTATCACACATTTAGGGAAATACAAGATTAGTAGTAGTTGCGTGGAATACATAATTATATTCATTATACTCTATCGAATTCCGGATATTCATTCAAATACATACACACACACATTATCTCAGTGTTGCGAAACTAGTACGTCTTAAATTAGAGTTTATAGTAAAATAAAATGTCTTATCACATCCATATATCGTTATCGTTTTATTTTCTGTTCATATTTCGCGCTCATATGCTCGAGGTTAATGACTTTTTTGCACATACCAACCGAGTATACAGTAGAACATACATAAGATATTTCCAAAAGTAGATTTCAGTTTTAATTAACCTTTAACCTTTACAGTAGTACATCATTAATAAATATTAAAGGTAAAGCTCTAGCTGCTATATATACGATACCTAATACATCCACAGGTCTTATCTCTTTCAAGGTTATATGGTATATACATACATAATGTATGTGTGTGTGTGTATAGCAAGAAAATTTCGTTACTTAAAATTTCATCAATAATTAAGCACCGGGATAATGCACAGTATATATACAGGATGTATGTACATAATGTATAAATGTTATGTATATATACAAAGCATATATAAATACACAACATAATGTTTTTTGGACGAAACACGAAACGAAACATAAAACTTAAAGTTTGGTGTTTAAAATAAACAATTTCAAACTTTTGTTTTGAATACAATTTATTTTAAATTAAATCAAAGTTATTTAAATTGTAAAACAACAACAAATGTTGTATAGTTATGAAACCGATAAACATAATTAGTTATGTTTTGTAATTTTTATTTTATGTTTCACGATAAGAAATTTTGTTTATGAATTAATTTTCATTAGCATGAAAGGATATATGTAAAAGGAATATTTTGTTTTCTTATACCGTGGAAATGGAAAATGGAAAATGAATGAAAATTGTGTGCGCTTTATGTTATAAATATAAAGCGTATTCCAATAAGAGCTTCCGGAATGAACTTAGATCTATTCTATGGGTCCAGTTTTCCAGCACTCTTTCGAACATTTTGGTCGATATTCCGTAAATTTTCGTGTTTATCGACAAAAACAAGTGATATCAGACACCCCTATAAAACGGAATCTAAAAACGTCAGTTCACAGGATTTCCGAAGGCTTTTCACGGATCCCTTTCTTGATGATGTTCTCATTCAAATTTTCTTTCAATAAATCGACGATTTGGCTTGCTATGTGGCACGTTGCACCATCCTGTTAAAACCACAAGTCGACTCCAGCAATACCGTGAATTTTTGGCAAAACAAATTCATGGATTTTGAAAGAAATCCGGCCCGATGACACCACCTTCCATAAACCGCTTCAAACAGTGCATTTTCAGGATGCTTAGGAAGCTCTTAAAACTCTTCTGGATCAATTTGAAGCTGTAACAACGCCAATGAACTAAATCGAAGACGGAAGGAAAGATCAACTGGCTTAAACTCTTGAACAAGCTGTATTTTGTAGGCCTTCAAACCAAGATCTCTCTTTAAAATACGCCACAATGTACCATATGAGAGACCCAAAGAACGGTGACGAATTGATGATTGCGGTCTTCACAGTCACTTTCAGCTACAGCAGCAATATTCACATTAGATCGACTTGTGCACAATCTATTCGAGTGATGGATATCCAACGGTACTCACTTTCCAGGATATTCAGTGACTTGGAGCCAGTCAGACTACTGTAATCGATTTTTTGATATATATTTTAGATATATATTATAGATCGGCTTAAATGGAGTCGAGAAGGATCCTTATTCGAGTAGAAATCTATGGTATGTGATACGGATTTTGCTGATTCACAGTTTTATAATGCTGCTTATGCTTTTGACAGAGATATGGTATAAGAACGGTGGGATGTAATAAAAATAATTGCAGAACCTTAAAAAAAAAGTTAAGTTGTTGCGGCTGCTATCGCACACTTAGACCAATTTTGATCCGTTGTGATACCACTCTTTACGGCTAAAGGTCCGAGTCTTTTCGTAGTACCATCTGCGCATTGCATAGCTCCATGTCAGGCCTATAGTACTGACATGGAAAATGGGTCGGTCCAAGGATTCTAAACACGACAGAGGATCCAGATATGTTCATTTTTCACCACCGATCGCACCGCCCAAACGATCGAAGGTGAAAAACCCATTTTGCATCCTGCCTCGAATCGGATTCGAACCCGGTAACACCCGCTCCAACTGCCGCTGCTTTAACCACTGCGCCACCTGGGCGGCTTGCAGAACCTTAGATCTAGACAAAAGTGACAGGGATATTTTACGATTGACCAATCTATTCAGTTCCTATACGCTAGCGAGTTAATTTGTTAGAGACTATCTTTGTTAGAGAATCTGGTTAAAACAAGAAATCCTCAAATATGAAACCTGAAATTTATAAGCTTTAATTGTGATAGAAGAAATAAAGTTTTACAGTCATGAAGTGGAGGGTTCAAGATCACAGCCTATATAAAATGAGGAAACGGCAAATATATCACTCATATTGACAAAAGGAACTGTGGAAGAAACATGTCAAGGCTAGTTACTTAAATTGTTGTTAGCAGACGCGAAGCTACAGTCGATATTGGGCCATACAATTTTAAAGAATCAAGATGATTGTCTGGTCACTTTAAATGTAATAAATAAATGATGTTGATGAAACTCTGAGGAAATTTAGGAAACTATAAGTCTTCGAAGAAGCAGAGGCATTATTTGAAGACACAAACTAGAAATGCAACAAGCAGAATTATTGCCAGACTTCAATTTGAAATGAAAAGAGAAGAATTAAGTCATTCATTCGGAACAGCGTGAATACAATTTTTAGCAACAGAACATGTAATATACTCGTATATGAAGGAATATCAAAATGACGCTCCCACAGTTTGTTTCGATGTTATATGGTTCCTCAAAACCGATGCCCTTAGATTTTCGATGTCAATTAATTTGAAATATTCACCAAAAATCATATCGAGGTCGATTGGCAGCGACCACATTGTTCACGGGTTTTGTGAGTCTATGAAGGTGACCATACGCCCAATGGTCTCATACATGACCACTGGTCGCATCAACGCTCTGTAGAACTTCAGAGGTCTGCGTGAATGCGTCCATGTTACTGAATGGATGGTTTTATGAGATGAAATTATTTTGAACCGTAGTCTTGTGTCGGGGATACGGACCTATATTATTATATTATAGGTCGGTCTGATTTCTACTAGTCTAGGATTAAAGTCACCAATCATTGATATTTGCATTTCTACATTTTTAAAGAAATGCAAGATGCCACCTGCCAATAAACCGCTCTAATTTTAAGCTCTTCTGGCTGTTCCTCAGCCCAGATACGAGAATTATGTATGTTGTCGTATCCATTGAGCCTAAATGAGCTTCATCGTTGACCACAATTTTCGATAAAAAATCGAATCATTTTGCAGATGTTCCAATGTCCATGAACCACATCGATGACGCAAAGGAAAACCAACCGGTCTCAACTCTTGAACAAACTATATTTTGTACGCTTTTAAACCAAGATCTCTCTTCAAAATACGCCACAATGTGCCATATGAGAGTCTTCACATTCACTTTCAGCTACAGCAGGAAATTCACAATAGATCGACTTATACGCCACTCTATTCGGGTGATGAATATCCAACAACACTCACTTTCCACGCTGTTCAGTGTCTTGGACCCACTGTGTCCTATTTAATAAAATAATTTTTCTATTTGGTTTAAAGTAAACAGAACATGTTGAGAATTTATTTAAACCGGGATGAGTCTAATTCATTCAAATCTTCTCGAAATTCAGGGAATAGAGGAGATTCTTCCTATGGAAGCTCTGTGAGGGTTGCATCAATGATATCTGGAAATCAATAAATGCCATCTACTAATTAGTAAGCTTTCGAACTGTATCTGACCAAAATATAATTATACAAACTTTTAAATGTCCTATTCCCTGATCGGTTTAAATGACAGTAATGCTCCACAGTTTTCTAATGCTGCTATCTCTCCCGACAGATATATGATATATGAAAGGTGGAACGCCATAAAAATAATGGCAGAACTATGGGTCTAGTCAAAATTGACATAGATATCGTAGGTTAGGTAAGGTTAGGTTGAGTGGCTGCTGCAGCACACTTAGACCGGCGATGGTCGTTTGTGATACCACAGGATTTCACTCTTCCAGTACCCTTATGAGAACCAGTTTGAGCTACTTACGTAGCGTAATAAGTCTCGCACCTTACAGTTTTTGAGATCAGAGAGGTTGTCCATTAGGAACTTACCCATTTGTGTGTCAAAGCCGGGTATGAGCTTAGGAGGTGGACTATCATCTCTTCCTCCTCCTCGTCCATTTAGCTTCTGCAAAAGTCATTAACTTCTAGACCTAACCTCCTCGCATGTTCTCCAAGAAAGCAGTGTCCTGTGAGTATCCCCACGATCGCTTTTAGATAGATCATTTCTTCGTAAGAAGAAGAGTGTCTTTGAGCAACTCTACATAAGAGTATGTTCGTCCACCTACCGTTCGCTGAGACTACTGGCGCCTTTTTAAGCACAGCCTTGTCTGAGTTAATGAGTCTCCACAACTTTACCATTTCCGCCATGTACTTCCCCATGAAGTCTGAGTGGACGGGGACCCAGACTACCTGGATATGAAAATGCATACTCATCTCATTTAGAGACGAGCGGCAACCCAATCACAAAAGACCCAATCTAATTTATCACAAAAGACTCCAGCTCCTACTTTACCGTGTAGCTTGGAGACCCTTGAGGGACAGAAAGTTCGGAACCTTTTCTCGAAGCACACAGTCGGTGTAACATAGTCTAGATTCGCCAGTTCTTTCTTTAGCGATCTAACTATCGTCGTGTGTCCTGTCTGAAGACATTTTCACTGAGATATGGATGAGTCGGGTGGCTGTAATCACCGCCATCTACTTATCATAAATGTCCACGGGGAGAAGGTGAAACTAACCTCCAAGGCATTTTGTTGGTGTTGTCCTCAGTGCCTCGTTTATAAGCATGCAGGATGTTCTTTGCACCTTCTCGATCATTTTTCTGTACGTAACTTTATCAAGAACTGGCCGCCACACGCTTACCCCATACATAAGTACAGGTCTTACTACGGAAGTGAATAGTCAGTGTACCAGCTCCGGCTTCCGACTCCATCTCTTTCCGATGGCGTTTCTACTCGAGTACTTAGCTTTGTTTACTCTCTCTGAAATGTTGGACTTCCAGGTAAGCTTATTGATCAAGATTACGCCAAGAAATCTTGCCTTGTCAGTAAAAGCTATTCTTTTGTTATTCAGGAGAGGTGTATCTACTACCGGGGTGCCTCCTGATGGTGGGACCCCGGTAGTAGATACACCTCTCCTGATACCGGGGTGCCTACCCACTCACAGGGTAATCCATCTCTAGGAACGACACTCCCTCTAGAATTGCCGCCGTCTTTACATTGTTAAAGGCGCCCTCTGGAATATTAATTTTGCAATTGTACTTACTAAGACATGCAGAGCTGTGTCTACAGATTTTCCTTTTCAGTAAGCATGCTGAGTCTGAGCCCAGTCACTAGGCTTTATTTTTGGCGTATGTAGATATCCATCAGCATTTCCAAGGTATTCAATAGAAAGATAGAGTTATTAGTCTTAGTCTTTTGGATAGCCTTGTGAGCATTGATTTACCCGGTTTCGGAATAAAGATCATTGTGACCTTCGTCCACCCTCGTGGAATACAGACTAGTTTTAAACATTCTTTGAAGATTACTTCCAGCCAGAGGAGCAAAATCTTCGAGTTTTTCTGAATCTCGGCGAGAATAATCCGGTCAGGACCAGCCGATTTATAGGGTTTGAATCCCATAGATATCTTACAATTGAACAATTTCTTCGGTTCTTACGCGAGCGAGGTAATTTGTTAGAGACTTTGGAACCTGTTTAAGACAAGAAACCTTTAATTCTGGTTGATTGGCAGCGACCACATTGAAGTTCACGGGTTTTCTGTGCCTATTAAGGTGGCGTGTGTTCCAGTCATGTATACCAGTGATGTAGTCACATTCCTCATTGAACAATGGCTTGTATTCCAGAACCATCCACACCAGGCCAATTTTTTTTAGTTGGCCATTTTTGTGGTTCAACGTCTCGTTTTGGCTCATATATGTGTCCATGTTTTCGAATGGATGGTTTTGAGAGATGAAATTATTTTGGCCCGTAGTCTTGTGTCGGGGATACGGACCTATATATTATTATATTATAAGTCAGTCTGATTTCTACTAGTCTAGGATTAGAATCACCAACCTGATATCGCGCTCTGGTGAGCCTAGTAAATAATCCATTTTTTGTAAAATAAATTTCAATCTTGGGGTAATAAGCGAGGATTATGTTTTGCGTTAGTCTATTCATGGTGAAATGTCAGTGAATAGTGAATCCGCATGAATCCCATCAGGAAAGCGTCCCTCCTATTGGATCACTCTTTATATATATCAAGCAAATTTGTTCATTTAATTGAAATTAATCATATTGTTGTGACATTGCACTATAATAGTTTTGATTTGACAGTCATCGTCGTTATGCGCGGTCAAACGACTTTCGTGACAAAAACAATAAACGAACCGCATAAAAAACTAGCACCCAGTATCTTTCCAAATTGTTTCATGATTCTATAAAAAATACCAAAAAAAAACGGAAAAACAAACACTCATCAATCAAGACTAATCTCTTAAATTATTTGAAATCCTTTTCGATCCAAAAACACAAAAAAAAAAAAAAATAATGGCAAAATAATCTTGGAGGAGTAACACAGTATAAAAAAAATATCTACTGTATCGATTAATTCGTTAAATACGAAAAGGAAATTAAAGATGTCAAAATAAGTTCGTAGGTCGAACTAGGAATCTGTAAACAAAACTTATATATGAGTTTGGTGTACATCCTGACCATTTAACCTGTCGAAATGGAAACGGTATATGGGCAATCGGTTAACATATTGGTAAAGACATGGAATTCTGCTTGGGTGCACTTCTATTTTAAAGAGTATAACGAATGGATCTTCTTCACTATATAATGATGTCGATATATGTGTTTATTATGGTCACTGAAGATTAAGATGAGATGAGTTTACTGATGTTACTTTGATTCTCGTGCCACAACGTCAATGTCAACGTCAACACCAGTTCACTAACTTATCGATTTAAAAATAACACACTGTCCTAGACGTACTGGGTCGTATAATCTTGTAGCTATGTCTTTCGAGAGTTTAAATTCAAACGATTAGCAAGAGGATTGAAATGTTCTCCACTGCCTAATATCCCTTTGTTTAGGCGCTGAAACAGTTTAAATATCGTACTTTATTGATGAAAACAAGAAATACCCATTGTCCAACTATGTCTTATCCTTGAGGAACACCTGAGGTAACTGTGATTTTATGGCGTGCATGATCAAGTAAAGAAATTCGTCATTGTGGTAGAAATACAATGAAATAAGATGCATTAGGGCATGGTCGAGTCGGCAGCACTTTCGATCTTAAACAACAGCCGCTTTTGTGTACATGTCAAACCCAATCACTTCTCTATGGGATCTGACCCTTACAGTAGAAAACAATTCCACTAAGGTCCGGATTAAAATCCTACCGATATAGTTGTTTAAATTATAATCTAGTAGATTGCCATTCCGTGGTTAGTAGTCACTGAACTAGTCTTTTACTAGTGCCATGACTACGAAGACTGAGCTCGTCTTAAAAACACAAGACTTCAAAAGTGAAAGATGTTTTACTGGCTTAAAGAATGCCGTAATGTGTTCACTACACTTATAAGGGATTACATAATATTGTTTGTATATTCCCTGAACCATGCAAAAATCAAAGTGATTTTTGCAAAGGCTACATAAAGATGTCGAACATTAATGCTAAGTATTCGAATGGAAATGACTCGCAATTTGTATATCGATTAAGCAGTTTTACTATTTGCAACAACAAAAGTCATTCAGTCTAAACCTGAAGGTAAAGGAAGACAATCTCCCCATTAGGATAACATGAGACAATATACCATGGATATTCTTCATGTGAACAGATGATCACAAGTGATTTTCCCTAGGAGCCAAGGTCGAGACGTACTTTAACAACGCTACAATAATTAAACCTTTACTCTTAGCAACGCTACAATAATTAAACCTTGACTCTTAACATTAGTCACCTTTACGGTCCTGTGACTCATTAATATACCTTCTGATACAACCTCCCAAGTTTCCAGTATCTAATTTTTGTACATCACCATTTTGTTCTTAAACTCGGCAACATTGCTTAGAACTCTGGTCGTTTGGTCACCAAGAAAACCTTTTGCGTTCGACACTCTTTTCATAACCCATATATGGTTTAGAGGCCGTAAACGGCCCTTACCGCGTCTCAACTGAGACCTTATGAACCAGTTTTTAACGATTGGTGCTCATTGTAGGTGGTCAGCCCAATGAATGTTTTTACACACAAACGCGTTTTAATGTCATCCGGTTGTATGTTAATTTTTGGTCAACGGCGGGAATCGAACTCGAGACCGCGGCGTGATGAGAAACTCTCCGGCGACACTCTTTTTATAGAGTGTACAAAAGTAAGTAACCACTGAAAATTTTAACCAAATTAAGAGATCAGTTAGGAAATTCAGCAATGTGTTTGTGCTTAGCTTCATGTATGGATTAACTGAGATTTTAACAATCCCACTTCTTGATTGGTTGTACAATCTTATTACAATCGAGGTGAGGAATAAAAACATTAACCACATATTAGAGGCCAGAGAATTCTTCCCTATACGTCAACTAGTATATGAAGCGATGCAAGGTGTATCTAAATGAATTCATGCGTTCATTTGATTAGTACTGGGACTGTTTCATCATCATTCAGAGAAGTCAGAAATATGTGTTGGTTTCATGTATAGTGTTACGTTCTATTACCCTCAAAAAGTTGACATTATTATTTTAAAATTGTAACAGACAAACTTTTAAGAAAGTTTGAATTGAAATTGAGAAATAACAACTCACAGCAGAAACTGTAAAGTTTCTTCGTCTGCTCGTAAACTGGAATGAAAGTTTGAAGTGTCAAACTTGAGAGTTAAATTATTTTACAAAAAGGGACGAACACAGTCATTTAAAGTGGATCGAATTGCTGATTAAATGAGAATGATGAGGTTAGTAGTGTGTGTCCTGATAGTCAAGATTTCGATATAACCGGCTTCAGATAAAGCAAGCAGCCCTTATCGAGATATATTGCATATGCCATAAAACTGTCTTTTAATGTATAATAAAAGTCTGCTAGACCCTATATTATACTGCGGATAACTATATCTTAAGTTTTATTGTACTCCTAATAGTATTATAAAGAAGTTGTTTACGACGACGAAAGCTCTAAGAAACAGAAAATGATTTAGTTCCCAGATTTAATTAGTTTCGATTGAGCCAATCCCGAGATTAACATTTTTCTATCCAAAGACCAAAAAAAATTGGATATTTATTATTGGGTACTCTGGTGTTTATCTCTTCAACTACGCCATAGCGAGCCAAACCGACATAGTACGGCTATATCTCATTCATCACTTGCATGAATTCATATCATTGGATAAACGGTTCTGAAACGGTATAACTATATGTATAAATTAAACATGATATGCACGCTGGTTCATTAAACATAAACTGCTCGTGGCGATAAGCAAATTGTCACCCGCATGGCCAAGCCAAACGTTCATTTATTGCCAGAATTACTATAAACACATCGTGCTTAAAGAGCACAAGTCACCTAGATTCCAAAATGCTTGTTCCTTATAGCATGTTTCCTACATACATGCAGGCCAAGACGCTTTGATAAATATACACGTCACAAGTATGAATATTTACATACATATTTGATTTGTCTGGATTTGTGTTAGAATTATCAGATTGTTCCATTAGGCTTGACTAATAAAAACATCGAAACGAACTGACGAAAATATCGGACGACCCAAAAATTAGCGGGGAAATTTCAAATCTGAGCTTTCATTATAAATGTGTGATCAGTCCGATTCTCCCTGATATGGCCCAGGTTATACCTAAGTAAATTTACAAGCATATATTAGATACTCTTTGCCGAGTGCTAGTATAAACAGTTTATTTATTTTAAACAATTCATAGTGTTTTATGCAGAACATTTCTCCCAATGGCAGTTGGACAGTCGTACTTGTTTGATCATCATATGTGATTTACGTCCATTTACGGCAGACACTGCAAAAATGTTTCGATTATAGACTATGACAAGGGATTCCAAACGACCGTTTGAAGAAAAAGGCTAAAAATGCTAATCGTTACATAAAGCATTGCCTATGCTCCATTTATGAGCACCAGCATTACAACAAAAAAAAATTCGGAAATAGTAAAAATCTTGAAGCACTAGGTTTATACATATCTCATTGACCTGAACTCGTTCTTCAGAACTGACCATCAAAACTGTTATAAAATGAAAATAAATACTGTTCTGGAAGTTGTGGCTATCGGACTTGAATAAGATGAACTTGAAACTACTATTTTGACATCCCCTTCCAAATGAATACGCTAAGCCCCGAAATCAGTTTGTACTTCGAATCAAGCCAAAAATATTCACTATCCTTAAGGTCGTCAGTTGATACTCAAACAGGAATCGTTATCCAAAGCAATGGAATCAATAAAGAGAGTACAAAGGATACGACCACAAGATGTACTCAACACAGTTATTTTTTCAGTAATTTATCTCCTTTGCATAGAGTGCTGCTCCCTACTCCATGGTTTTCTGGGTTGATCAAAAAGGCTCGAGCGTTATTCAAAAATGCATATACCATGTCTGAAGCTATGCCGAACAGGTTTGCTATCCAAACCAAAATTTAAATATTCGTGCCTAAAAAGTTGACAGACATATGTAGGCTTTCAAGTTTATCGCAGTAGGCAATCTATCGTTTATTGCACTAGGGAAGAATACGCCACTGGTTTCATTTCCTTATACACTATATAATTAAATATTTTTCCCCCAGTCACTCAGGCTCAATTGGCCCATTGTGACATCCCTTCCCAGATGCACACTTTCAGTACCGGAATCTGTTTGTTGTTCTAATGAAGTCCAAGATATCTTGTATCCTCAAGGTCGTCAATTGATCCTCGGATAACAATTGTGAACCGACTCTTCCGAAGGACTGCACTGTGTCTATGGGAAGAGTATGAAGAACAGGAACACACAGAGAGCTCAACAGTTTCCTCCTCTCCATCCCTATGCTGTTCACAGTATGAGATGCGTCTATCATAATTTAAGAAAGACTGGGATCTTTGCTAATTTACTGAACGAAAGAAGATTTTGGATAGACGACAAGAGATCAGATTATCCATCATCTCTTTTGGTGCAGATCTCCAAAGTGATAGGCAATTTCTTGTTTAAGAGATAGTGATGTCACTCGTAGAGCGGGCTAAGGTCCCACAAGAGTGGATGCCGCACCCAAACGGGCCAATTTATCGACCAATATATTTCCTTTGATACCCATGTGTCTATATAGGTATCCAGTCAAGTTAACCTTATTCAGTCTTTTTTGTTGATTTAAGGCACTTAACTTTTCCAAAACAAGTTTTGATGAAACAGTATTGGACCCAATCGGTAGCCTAGCTGTGAGGCGACAATCTTAGAAATGTATCCCTTTTACAAAGAGTGCTGCTTTTAAAATTTCAGCAGTTTCTGCCTAAAAAAAAATACCCTGCACCAGCTGGATTACGGTCTACTGATCCATCAGTAAATATTAATATGTCTTTTAAGAAGGGGTAGAATGGGCAGTTATAGTCCCATATGTGATTTCCGGTAATAATAACATGAAATAATTTCCCGAAGACGTGCTTCATCACCTTAGTGTCTGAGGGCATGTGGGCAGTTGTGTGCCAGCCCACCAAGTGAGCAGCTGACCCACAGCCAACTCACGAGCTGCAGTATAGGTGTGGTGTAAAACGCACCAACAATACCAAAACAAACAAGTCTTTCAAGGTGATTTAGAGGTTTCCCTTCAATCCCGCTCATTGTTCTAGGCCACCAAATAAATGCGGAGATTATAGGTCTGATCACTGAAATGTATAGCCAGCCAGCACACGCGTCTTGGTTTCAGTCCCGTTGATTTATCGAATGACTGTTTGCATTTTCAGTAAATGTTGCATGCTTTGTTGCATTTCAAGTAATCTTCCGATCTAACCAGACCCCCAGATACTTGACTTCCAAAGAGAGTGGGATTGTATGAGCCCCAATTTTTGGAAGAATAAAGTTTTCCAGAGTCCTGCGTCTAGTGAAAAGGACCATTGTAGAAAAAGGTAATGATGCTTGAGAGCGGTAATTTCAATTTTTCTGGGGTTGACTGTTAGACCTTATGGTCACTACATCAGGCACCAACAATGTAAATCGCAGTTTGCATGCGATAACAGATTACATCCGTATATATACCTAAAAGTAATATTGCGATATTATCAGTATAACCCTGGCAGAAAAATCCGTTGTCATTCAGTTGGACTAGGATTGAGTTGACCACAAAACACCACAAGAGCAGAGACAGAACCCCACCCTGAGGACATCCCTTTCGGGCGGTCACCGTCGTCGTATTACTACCTAAGTCTGCAGAATTCTCCTTGACCTAAGCATGATGCTAAACCACCGAACAAGTGTGGTAATGCAATGTCTTTCAGCTGTAGAGATTATTGCATTGAAGCATGCATTGTCAAAAGGACCTTCAATATCCAGAAACGCTTCCAAGGCAGATTCTTTGTTATCCTGTGATCTTTCAATCCGTCCAACAACTTCATGGACTGCTGTTTCAATTCAACAGATCTGCCTTTCTGGTATGCGTATTGTTTGGAGTGAATATTGGTAACAAACTTGAAAGCTATAATTGCAACACACAATTTCCCATATCAATGGTGTATTGTTATAAATTTCATTTTTTAACAATATTATGTTAATTAATTAAAAACAAATAAATTTTCATTGTTGCAAATTTAAATTTTCTTCTACTTTTGCTCTATACATCATGTACTGTAGTGGTATAATAATATGTAAGCTTTTAATCGATCCATTTTAACAATAATATATGTATTATACGATATAACAAGATAGGTGTAACCCAACATGCTATATCGCTGTTTTGTAATAAATTACCTATTTTAAAAGATGTTCTTAATTGCTATTGAAGGTGTATGAATATACACCTCACACTCACTATAACGAACAGGCAACGAAAATATTTATCGTTCCACGCTCTCCTTGTTTCTGTATATATAACGTCAATTTAGCTACTTCGTTGTTAAATTATGAAAGGAATTTTTTTTGTTGATAACAAGAAGAAAAAAAACTTTCGAAAATATAAATCAAACAAACCCACATTCCGCTGCTCATTAGGAATCATTTAAAAAAATGAAATTAAATAATAGCGCACGAGGAAAACGAACCATCATTTTTTGTTGTTGTTGTCTATGTTTGCCATATACCCTCTTCAATTTTCTCGCAATTTTATCCGCCATATTCAAGCATCAAGAGTTTTTTGTCGTTTCGTTTCTCGTTATTTGTCTTGGTATATCGACAAAATTATCTATCTTGTGTATGTAGGCTTATATACATTCTATGTCTTTCGATTACTTATTTGATCAAATACATACATTAAGATTGGGAGGGAGGGGGAGAGGGATTTATGGAAAGTTTTCAGTCGATCCCATATAAATTATGTGAATACTCGTGTCACGATATATGGGTCTCTTGAAAATCAACAAATGGTGCAAATATATTTGACATTTTCTTCCTACATTCAACAAACATAAATATCATTTCAATTATGAATAAAATTTGACATTACCCAGGGCTGTGAACGTCAAAGGTCGCAACATGTCCGCAGCCCAAAAAAAGTGCATTTATACTGTTTCTCTCAATTTTTCGAACCTACTTTCGGCATATTATATGTTAAGTCACTTTCTCACTCTGGTTCTCATCCTGGCTCTTCATTTGGTACAAAAGTGTCATAACATCGATAAGAGCTGCTTGGTTCAAAATATATTACAATATCTAATATCTTAATTGATTAGGGCACGTAAAGATATCTTTAAGGCAAAAATTACACTCAAAAGCGAAAGGGTGTATTCATCTCCGATAAAAGTTCTAAACTTGAAATGCCTAATATAATGAAGACAATTTTCTAAGAAGTGTCTGCAGGCAAAAATAATAAAATGTATGTATATCGTAACAACTGTTATGATATCCTTCCTGGTATCGTTAAGATAAATATACGCTAAGTTAATCGCAAAGTTTTCTTTCAGGGTGGTTACTTAACCTTAGCAGAAGGTCATGTGGTTTGTGATCTTAATTTAATGTTTCGGGTTGAATAGTGTCAACGGTTCTGTAGCAGACCAATATATTAAAAAGAGGTGAACGCTTTCAGAATAGTTCTTAACAGAATTTCAATATATTAGGTATCTTAGGTAGCTGAAATAAATTAACTCCTTAATTGATATCAGATTCTTATAACCACCAATCATCTTTGCTGTTCAAGCCTGTATGCCGTTGTCAGAGTTTCTTTAATAGAGTTAATCGAAGATATCATAATTATGGAACTCGAATCATTGGAACTTCAGCAAAATCATTGAGTCTAAAATCGAAATAATAAGCCTATTAGTGGATTATTTAGAGAAGGATAAGAGAAGTTACAACTCAAACCGAGATTCCAAACAATGGCAAATCAACTCAGCCAAACTGAGATCGATTAGTCTATTGGGATGTTTTTAGGTTCGTTAATTGCAATGCAGTCCGAGAATATACAGTGCAACCATTCTTTGGCTCCACTTCACAAGAAGTTTAATTGTTACAAAACTTCTTTCCTTCAAATCATCTTTACCAGTAAGAATCTTCAGAAAATCCTTCTAGGTCTTATAGATCAAAAAGAAGTGTTTGCTGACTGATTGTTGAGATAAGATTTGTTCATCCTTCCTGTTGCAGATAAAGTAACTTACGATAAAAACATCATGTATCTATATGGATTGGTTAGGTCCCACAAAAGTGAAAGATACACCCACCCAAGATATCGGTCAATAATTGCCTTAAGAGCAGATTGTCTTCTAAAAGAACGATCTCTGCTGTTGGATAATTGCTTGAAAGGCATACCTACCTCCCTTCACAGGAAGGTATACATTTGTACATGGTGATTTGGTGAGTATCCTGAATTAGACTCTACTTTGCCGCCTGTAAAGATTACCACCAGAAGTTAGAGCCTACTAGGAATATGGTATAACAAAAAGTTAAGATGGTCATCTAGCTTTAGATCATCATTCAACGTAAATATAGTTTTAAAGGTTCTGTAGCAGTTCAATCTGGCGGCTAGAATCTCAAATCTATAAAAGGTATATCTGAGTATCTAAAATAAAAAAAATGACCTTGGGTATAAATTACACAATTATTTATGTGTTGGAGAATTTGTGAGGTTTGTTTATGAGACGAATACTGACTTAAGCTAACAAACCATCTTCCCTTCTTAGCAACAAGTGATGAAAGGAATTGTATGACCTTTTGTATACAGCAAAACATGCCGTTGAATATGTTACAATTTGGTTACAACTCCTACCAAAGTTCCAAACAATGGTACATCAAAAAAGTCACTTAAGCTCGATTGGTCCATTGGGTCATTTTTTCTGGTCTAGTTAGTCGGCAATGCAGGACAGACATACATTTTCTCCTGTACAGTTGTAGTTTGACTGTTTCGAATTTTCATTCAAATAAATTGATAAATCACAGTATCAAATAACAATACCCAGAAAGACCTTCTAGGCACTTGTAGTATAGATCAAGAAGAATTGGGAGTGTTTGCTAGCTTACTGTTCCAATGCATTTAATTGAGTATCCAGTAAACTCTGATTTCATTCAAACTGTAAAAAAAAGGTTTGCCCTCTTCTGTTTATCTCTATCTTGGCTCTCGGCTGTTTATCTCTATCTTATATACTGCTGCTCTCAAGATTGCATTAATTGCCTCCAAGACAATGACATAATTACAAATAATGGGAAAACAATTTTATATCATGATTTGGCATTAGAAAAACTAGAGTGTTAAACGGACTGAGCCTTCCCTAAAGTGATTATTTTGTTCCCTAGTAAATTAATTCTGAGATAGGAGTTTGGATTTTATAGTGTCCGGGAACATGTGGACAGTTATACTCATAATGACAACAAACCCACACCCTTCTAAAGTGGTTCTGCAGATCATTCAGAATATTCCTTCTGACTTTGCTGATAATTTATTCGTAACTGTCGGAGTTTTGATGAGTTCTGCATCTATGGAAATTCAAAATGATGACCAACCCAAAGGACGGTTCCCCAATCCTAGTTTGACTGGTATGTCCCGATTGGTGCTAGTATTATATTTGGAAATTATAAAATGTAAGGAGTGTTTATGGCGATGGTTCCAGAGTTGGTTCTCAAAAATTACCTTTGATAACTTTTGAATTCATTGTAAAATCTGCCTTCGGTAGTAGACCCACCACCATTTCGAGTGTTACAGTGAGTATGGTATGAATAGCTCCTATAATGTTGAGATCGCTCGACAGATTCTTTTTAAAGTTACTTATTGTCCTCGACCACAGTACATGTGGAGATTAAAGGTCTGAAGCGTATAGCCAATACACTCTTTTATGTTTCAAGTCATATTTATCAACTGACTGTTAACGTTCCAGTAAAACTAGAGCAGTTCTATTCATAAAGTGGATTACAGTTAATAAAATGGATTGGACTTGAGAGGTGGAAATCATATCAATAAGGTGTAATATAGTTAGTTTTCCTTTTCTTTGATTTTTTTGTTACGCCATTGATTTTAGACATATCCGAATAATTAAGACATATATGAACTTAATTTTAGCACAGTTTGATCGTTATGCGGTTGTGTGTAAAAACATTCGTTGGGCTGACCACCTACAATGTGCACCAATCGTTAATAGTGGTTCGTAAGGTCTCAGTTGAGACGCGGTAAGGGCCGTTTACGGCCTCAAAGCCATAGATTAAAAAAATTAATCGTTATGATCGCGTATGAACATATAGTGATTCAGAACTTCATCCTCCTAATTACGAATATATTAAAGCTACGCAAATACGCAAATCGTATAATGATATCCCAATCGTTGCCTGATGTGATGTAAACTCACATCACGTATGCTGGGGCAGCACCGATATTAATCCTAGAGGAATTTCCCTCTTGGAATATCTGTCCGCTTCTGATCTAGTCATCGCAAATGGCCCACATTTACTCAAAATAGACCTACATTTTTGACATCCTCAAGGCACGGAGTAATTGATATTACTCTTGCCTCTCGGAGTCTAAATGGAAAAGTCTCATCATAGATGACGTTACTCTCTCTGACCATTGCTCTCCTTCTCTCTAACCAGTGATAAACCTGAAATTAGAGAATTTAGAAACCCAAGAAACACTGATTGGAAACTTTACAGACTCCATCTCAACCAGTCACCTCTATCATCAGTATTGAAAATCAGAAAGTGCGGGGAAATGGAAAGGTCAGCTGACAAACATGAAGATTGGAAGTGGCGAGAGTGGTGACAAAAAACAGAATCCAATGGAGCATCAGTTCTTTCTCAAAATTTAAAACATTAAGTCCAGACGGGGTATTCCCGGATCTCCTACAGGAAGGACTTGAAGTTATCCTAGATCGACTTGAACATGTCTTCAGAGCCAGTTTGGCCATGGAGTACATTCCAAGGTCTATGAGGAAACTCACGGTAGTGTTCATCCCGAAGGATGAAAAGCCTAGGTATGACCAGGCAAAAAGTTTTCGACCTATAAACCTATATCCTCTTTTCTACGTAAACGTTTAAAGCGATTGGTTGATAGGTTTCGTGAGATCTAAGGTGGACTTCAGTGCGATGATCTCTGCAGATGAAGGACATGGCATGGAGACAACCGAACTAGGTGACTTAGTGCCAAGCTAAGGTCAAGAGGAATTACTGCAGTCTTAGGTAGTGAAACGACGACGGTGACCACCCGAAAGAGATGTCCTCAGGGTGAGGATCTGTCTCCACTCTTGTGATGTCTTGTGTTCAACTCACCCTAGCCCAACTAAACGACAACGGATTTTTCTGTCAGGGTTATGCTGACGACATCGCCATAATACTGATAGGTAAATATACGGATATAATATGTGATCGCATGCAAACGCGATTAACATTGTTGTAGCCTGGTGTAGTAACCAGGGTGTATTAGTCAACCCTATGGAAAAACTGAGATGGTCGTTTTCACTAGAAGCAGGACTCTGGAAAACGTAAGTCTTCCAAAACTTGCGGCTCATACGAACCGACTCTCCTTGGAAGTCAATTATCTGGGAGTCTGGTTAGATCGGATGATTACTTGGCAAAAACATATAGAACAGAAATGCAACGAAGCATCCAACATTTACTGGAAATGCAAACAGTCATTTGGTAGATCATGGGTTCTGAACACAAGACGCGTATACTGGCTTACGTTGCGGTGATCAGACCCATAATCTCGTTTACCGTTTTTATTTGGTGGCCTAGAACAATGACCGAGATTGGAGGGAAACCTCTAAGCCGCATTCAAAGACTTGTTTGTCTGGGGTATTGTAAGAGCTATGCACACCACACCTTCTTCAGCTCTTGAGATGGCTGTGGGTCTGGTGCCGCTTGATCTTTGGGTCAGAAAGTGTGCAGCGTTTACAGTACAATAGAAAGACAACGTATTTGGCCCTTCTGGGCACTGCCAAATATGGAGGGGATAGGGAGGCACACAACACTGGGTAATACATACAAAATCTAGAGGTCGAATTATCTATCCCGCTTGATAGGTACGCTACTGCTTTTCAGGCAGAAACTGCTGCAATTTTGAAATCAACACTCTTTGTTAAAGGATAAATTGCAGAGCTTTTCGTATCTGCATCCTTTCTGATAACCAGGCTGCCCTAAAGGCGATTGGGTGCAATACTGTTTCATCGAAATTTGTTTTGGAAACGTTAAGTGCCTTAAATCGACTAGGCAGGCTGAATAAAGTTAGACTTTACTGGATAACGAGTCACATGAATATCAAAGGGAATATATATCGGCCGATTAATTGGCCCGGTTGGGTGCGACACACACCTTTGTGGGACAGATTCCGAGACTGAGAGTGGGACGAACACTTTTCAACCCCTTTCTCTATTCACTGAATTTTTCACTACGCCACTGAACTAAATTTAAGCAGAGTTATATTCCACTTTAAGGTAAGCTAAGAGATTTCTAGTTGAAATGATTATGGATGATATGCCCCTAGATTGAGCCAGATATCTAACAGTTATATAGAAATAAAATTTATCATTGGTACGTTCTTAAATACCTGTATGTAGATACAGAAAAAATGTCTGTCATTGGTATGTGCATCTAGACAATACCCCAAAACCAAAATGAAATCTTTCAGTATGTTATAATTAATTAATTAAAATATAAAATTAAATTTCAAGAATGTGCACCAGATACACTCGGGTATGTTGTACCGTAAAAATACGTACAGATGCATGATTCGATAGAACATGTAATTAATTATTTTGGGCAACCATTGCACTATAGGTACAGCAAGAGCAACACAAAATAAATTTTTTTTGGGGAAAAATGAAAATCAAACATTTTCGATATTATAGACACAAACATTTGATTAAAAATTCATTTTATTTACTTTAGACAAGAACCCAATTCTCACACTCTCAACAGTACGAGTATATATAGATGCTTCATACACGTAATAAAGAGCATCACTCATGGATTGTGTAAAATACTTGTACACACAGGGTATGTATATAGGTACATAACCTAATGAATACTCGTATGGGGATATATAGTAATCTAGGCACCCTCTAAAAATGTTCGAAAGATACAGAGCAGAGATGATATTTAATATCAATAAAATTATATAAAAAAAAAATCTCCCAAAAATTATTTTTTTTTTGTGTTTTAATTAAATTCCGAAAAATACAATAAGATAAAAGAATCTGAAAATTTATCTTCAACTTTATATATTTGTTGTAATTTCGTCTTATATATCCAAGTATATAATGTACACACACACAGACTCAAAGTGTATCATTTATTCTTATCTCTCGTACATACATATATATAGTCAATGGTAAATTGAATGATAAGGTAGCAGATTGGATTGGATAATAATATATAAGAAATCAAAATCAATACACGTTCTTTTACCATTCCCGATCATCCTTAACGTATATGCACACACACACTCAAATTGAGCAAAGAACATACCAATAACAAGAAATAACTTTCTTATATATTTTATCAAAAAGACAATTAGACAAACATATTTGGAATTTGTTCGTTGTACTCTGGTACTCGAAAAATTAGTGTTGTTATATGTCTTGGTGTTTTCGAGGAAAATCAAAAATTTTCGTAACCTCAAGTCAAATTCCAATCAATTTATTTATTTATTTAATATAAGAAATATTATATACAGAAGACAAATAACAAAGGATCTTGTACTTTGGTTTATAATCAACTCAAAGTAATCATTAGTTTTGATGATCCGAAATTGGTGGTTTATTTAAAAACTGTTTTCAAGAATCACTAGTTTAATTATTTATGAATTTGAGCTTGTGTGCGGGTTTTTCTATCGTTCAAGTGGTATTTCTCCCCTAGTAACGATCTCTGTACTCCATTAGTAACGAACTCTCTATCTCTGGCTTTAAGAACAAAGAAAAGGTTACCTTTCCACTAATAGTTACTCCATGGTATGGTTTAATTTTTCCATCATCTTATTTGGCTTTTATATATATATATATATATATATATATATATATATATATATATATATATATATATATATATTAATTATATATATATAAATTATATATATATATATATATATATATATATATATATATATATATATATATATATTTATATATATATATATATATATATATATATATATATATATATATATATATATATATATAAATTCTATAGGAGATACCGGTCCGGACTCTTTCCGACTAAAACACCACCCTCCGCTCGTCCACACGACCGAGATCGAAAAATTTGCTGAACTTCAGGCGTTGGATGTCTATATTCTTATCAGTTTATGTTGTGCTTTAATTTTTAGGCGTTATATCGTCATTATTTTGGTATTAATGGTGTTCCAATTTCGCTTCTCCGACAGCAACTTAGTGATAATATTTTCCTTTTTCAGTTACCTTTCTTGATTAGTGCACTCACGACGCTTAGGCTCCCATCGTCCACAAAGAAAAATAGGATGCTCTGGTGTATCTTGTTCATCACATCAAAAAACAAGGTCTTTTAAAACAGCCATGGCCGGATAGAAATTGCATTAGGTGGATGTTTATTTTACCATGCTAACGCTCCACCCACTTTTTAACTCTAGGAATCACTGTCTTGTCCACGACACAGTGTCTGCGTTCTCACATTGTTTGTCACCTTCTTTAGGAGACCCGCTGAGTACTGAGACTCTAACTTAAGCCATTTACGTAATAGGTGACATGCTAGGTATTGTGAAGGCTGCCTCTTTCATGGCTGTCCTATAAACACTTCATACCAGTGGTGCAATAGTTCTTTAAACGCAATCCAGCTGATCAACGGCCTTTGCAGTGTCCAATGCCCAAATTAATAAGGGTAATCCATACAATAAGATTGATTTGACTACCGAGAAGAGAGCAAATTCCTCTTGCTTGCAGTTGGTCCACCTGTGCTGGCCATTTATTGAATAAGGCCAGTTGTTGTTCCATTCGCCTTTACCACCGTTTGTCTAATGTGCTCTTGAAAGCCGTGTGTTGGTCCAGTCACACCCCCAAGTACATAATTTTTGCTCTTGGTACTATTCTTATTCCTCTTTCGTTAAATTTTATAGGCGAAAGCTTCTTCCTCTCCGCCATTACAACTGCCTCGGTCTTTTCCGGTGCCAACTGCAACCGATGAGTGCAAAAACATTTGGAGATAACTTCAATCACGGTTTCTACTGGCTCTGCGAGTTGTTTTTCATATCTCGCCGATACAATAAGTGTCAGGTAATCAGCGTATTCCACTAGTTTGGAGTCCTCGGGCAAAGAAACACCGTCTAAGACCACCGTCAAAACGAATATTCCAAAGCAGTGGTGCTAAAACCGAGCCTTACGGTACACTGAATCTACAATGATTCCCTGTTGACTCAGATTGCTCTGAACAACTTTTCTATTAGACTAAGACTCACTTGGCATTCCTCAAACCTTTGCAGGATTAAATCTCAAGCTTCGCTATTGAATGCTATCCTTACGTCTAGGATAATTACTACTGGGACACGCCGTATGTGTTTAGATCCACCAGCGGCCTTATCAGTAGAACACTCCGCTCAAAAAACGAACTGGTTCTCTGCAAGTCACACAGATCGTGCGCTGTTAAAATCGTCTATTAACCTGTTTCGCAGTATAGGTACTCATATAGTTTCTCAAAGGTGTCCAACAAGCGAAGTGTTAAATGACGCAGGCACACCATCCGGTTTCACCTACTTTTTAACTAAAACAAGTCTAGCTATCCTTAAACTGCGTGGAAATTATTCATATTTAAAAGCTTGATTATAACATCCGAGAATCTTTTTGTGCAGACGTGAGGTGCAATTCTGGTCGCTTTCGATGGAATCCTACCCGGTACATCACTTTTATTCATCTTCAACTTCCTACATTAGGTCTCTACTTTTTCCCTAGTGAATGATTCGAATTCTTGCGGCTGTACTTTTTCCCTAGTGAATGATTCGAATTCTTGCGGCTGTATGGACTTATGGTCGTGAAGCTCATTAACTATGGAGGCGAAAGTTTCTGCAGCAATATATATTTATATATATATATATATATATATATATATATATATATATATATATATATATATATATATATATATATATATATATATATATATATATATATATATATATATATATCGAGCTTTATATGAAATCAACGTCACAAGGATCTTAATTTGAATTAATTCTATTCCAATTCACAAATGCAGACTGAAGCAAAAAGGAACAAGTTCAGAAAATGTAAGGGACGATAACTGACGTACATTCATTCGCCTAAAACTGACCACAGGCTAACTATTTTGTCAACCTAAAGGCAGACTAGTGAAATGAAAATGATTTTTAAAAGCGACCAGGGTCAGGAGGAATTGCAATCAAGATTATTGTTTGATCTTATTTTTAAAACAAACAGGTTTGACGTGCCGTAGAAGTTGTAAGCCACTTTGGCAACCCTGAATATACTAAGTAAACGATAACAATACTTCTTCTTTATTTAATGTGTTTGTTTACGAAAGGAGGGTTGAAAGTTCTAATAGTGCTATATGTCAAAGTACAACTACTCCTTTTGAAAGCTGAACAAATCGAACCTTTACATCCTAGATTATCAGATCAAATTGTTTGGTTAAAAACAGCACTATAATTGGCGAGCGACAGCCATTCGAAAAATTCCAGAGATTCAAACAATTCTTTTATATAATTCGGCGAGGTCCATCAATCCCTAAAAGGATAAGTCACAGCACTAACCCAGATAAGGTTTCAATAATAATGAAACTGTAATTTTTAACAAAACGTCTATGCGCTACAACCACGCCAATAGTATTCCACGCTGTAATCCAATTTATGGGAATTGCACCAGGACATGGTGAATCTAAAATACAGGTAGAATTGGCACAAACTTTGGCAAGCAGTCAAAACCATTGCATTGTGAATAGTTCTTCAAGCATTATACACAAGACGTATTGCTTTGGTTTGACGTCCTTATTTTGACCATTGGCTACCAAACAATGGAATCATAATTTAATAACAGGATTCTTCTGTACCTCTTCGAAATTTGACCTCGAACTGATATTTCCAGATAAGTCGGTATCGAAAAATACCACATACTTCAGGTTCGCTGACCTAGAAATTGCTTTCGCAACAGAACTAGATTTATAATTAGTTTACAACGGATTCACATTTCAACCCTTCTCAGACCATGGCAGGTAAAAAGTCTAAATAATTGCCTTAAATGCTTGCCTTGTTCTGACTCTTTGAATACTGCTGGAGGCTATGCCAATTCTTGCCTCATCCCAAAGCTGTTGGAAACGAATTAATATGTTTTGGTGCACAGCATAGCCTGGAAAAGACTTTTAGATACACAATCGGTGTGACAGCCTCCGGATTATGATAATTTTTAGTCGAAGACGAGGTTGGAACTTAACGATTATATTTCGTATTTATAAGGAGTAGGCTTCCAAGCCAACCAAAGAGATAGAGAGTATCAAAACCTAAGTTTCTAAGTTTCTTAGTGGAATCTTAATATACAATGGTATGGAAGACATGAATTAAAGCGAGCAAGGTTCTGCCAAATTGGAACTTGGCTGTTTTATGCCTTGATCATTACTCCTTAAAACTGAATTATTAAAATTCAAGTTTTAGAGAAAGCTTTGAAACTTATCATTGAACAAAATCATTTAACAACTTATGTCCAACAGGATTAAAAGTTTCGAAGCTTTCATTTAATTTGTATTCTTTCATCAAATAAATTATTATCTTTCAATGTACATGATTTGAAAAAATAAATTTAATTAAAAAGTTAGTCGTTTGAAATAGTTTTTGTAGCTTATGCAAAGTATATAGAATCATAACGAGAAATGTGGTCGATTCTTTGTTTCCAAGAGATACAAAGTTCGATGGGGGTCTATATGTTTCATCTTATTCAGTTGTTACGATAAGTATACTTATATAAAAGTTTAGGATGAGGATTTACATTAAAACCAGATCGATGGTACATTATCGAGATTGTTGTGTTGGTCTACCAGGATTGCGGGAATTATTCATTCTAACTGAGAGCTGAAATGTTCAGCATTATATCAAACGGAAGCTTAATTTAACCAAGATTCTAGAAAAATATTTCTAGGACATACGGCTATAGGTCCGATTTACGTCGAACCATCTGTACATTGGATATCTCCATGATAGACTATATAGTACTGAAGATGGGTTGGCCCGCGAATTCTGCACTCCAATAGGGGGTCATAGATGTGCTCATTCACACCACCGATCGTAATCGTATGGTGAAAAATCCCTTTACCATCCTGCCCCTATCGGGATTCGAACCCGGTACCCCGCTCCAACTGCCGCAGCTTTAACCACTGCGCCACCTGGGCGGTACAAATATTTGTTTCGTACTAACTCCCTTCGCTGTTTTGTTTATATGCGCATCATTTCACATTATGTTATCTTATACAAGGTACAGCTGTTACTAAAGTGAAGATACAAGGAACTGGCCCATTAATTGACAAAATAATAATTAGTTTACTTACCGTGATTGGTACAAATGAACTATAAGTGGTTCATATTAATAAGTTGGTTGATAGGGTTATTTTTGTCAGTCAGGTCGGTTAGACCATTACTTGGTGGGCCCTTACATTACCTATACGTAATGGTAATAGAATCAAATAACAAGTGGAAGAGCCAAAAAAGCTCTAGCTTGAGTTAAATAAGAACATGTTAACACTTTTGCTTTGAACGTTCGGATCGCCTTTACGTATGGCTATACCTCTATAACCAAAGGGACTTATTTTTATAAAAATTAGGAACCACCAATTTGCAGTTGTATTGATAATCACATTTCATTCAAATACAATTAATTTAAACTTAACTAACATCTTATTTTATTTTCTTATCTTTCCAGGTACGTAATTCAATCTAAATGTATGTGTGCACGTGGTAGTATTATTAAGGTAAATTGATCAATTTTTTGTTGCCCCAAAAGACAAATTGGAAAAAAATATTTCATAAGAAATTGGAAATGTCGTTTCAATTGAAATCGAAATGTAACATATATCTTTGGAATATAGGTCAAGATTTTAAATTTTATATATTGGATGTGACAAACAGCATCAAATATGTTATCTTAATGTAATGGAAAAAATTTTAAAGGTTTTAAGTAAACAGGTAATGGGCAAAGTTGGGCTGTCACTGATTCTGTTACGAAAAACTCTGCGTGCAGCCCTTGACCGAATAAACTACTTTTGGATGACTTAACAATTTCAAAGCTTTAGTTAAGATCTATGTATCGAATCCAGATGTTGTTATTGATAGCCCTAAAGAGATCCTAAATTCTTAACAGTCCTGTAAGTATTATTTGATATAATCTTATAGGTACACCGAAAATCCTGGATCATTGATCGACTGAATCTAGTAAAGTTTTGGTAATATGACTTAACGTTGTTTCACTACTTCTTTGTTAGCCTGTTAGTTTGAACCTTCCCAAATGATACTCCTAGACTTTTAATCTGATAACCAGCTTGTCGCACAATCTCAGCCAAGATCTTGATCTTTCGTTGTGTATCTCATGTTCAAACTATAAAAATTTCTACCTTCTCAGAACAGATCACTCATGACTCAAATCAGAACAGAACACCTCGAATTGTTTTATGCATGGTTTTACGTGTAAATGTATGTGTTTCTAAATGCAACTGCAAATAATTTGGACTAAATCATTCTTTACAGATGAGGTTATATTTTTATATAAGACTCTGGTTGAGAGAGAGAGCTTGTAGAGGTTAGGAGAGAGTTTTATCATTCTAAAAGCAGTTTTGTTATCCCTTAACATGTTAAACTCTTGATTCTACATTTGAAACACTTCTTATCACCTCATAGCTTAAGCAAACAAAAACTTCATAGAAGCATGACGTGAGCTATTCATGGCATGTAAATTGTTCATTTAACTTTGCTACTTAACATATTGCTTTGTTCATCCTGTCAGTTCTGGTTACCGAAAGTATAGATTCAAAATTGGTTGAGGATATTCCTGTCTCCATTCCTCTAATTATTTGAACGACTATTAAACCAATAAATATTTATATGCACTAGCTATCTGGTGGGGAATGTAAACCATTTCATTGCCATCAATATTTTTTACTATTGGTTTAACACTTTGGCTGCCACCCAAAATTAGACTTACACCCAAAAATTTATCTTACTATGCCGGTGTTGTAGACATACATTCTAACTGCCATCCAATGTTGTTTCGGACATACATTCCAAAATCTTCCTCATAGAATCTGGAATTCATGTCTTATAGAATAACACTGGCTTGTAGTGAGATGAATTTTAGGATGTATGTCCATAACAATACTGGAGTGATTGTGTGGAAGTACAAATGTATGTCTATATAACAAACCTGGCACACCAAAACAAAATTTAGAATTTATATCTAGAACAACATTGGCATGGTTGGGTGGAATTAAGAGTGTATGCTCATTACAACATTGGCAGCCAAAGTGTTAAAAAAGTGTTGAGCTATTTGTTGTTCTTTAAAGCTTCCCCGCATGGTATAGGTTTGCTATTAGTATCGCAGTTATATCTAGTCTTATTGATGGAATTTAACACCAACTTAGTGCACTTATATCCTTTAAAGCTCGTCTATTTAATTTAAGATAGACTCTCTGTTTTTAAACCTTTACTAGTCAAAGCGGGCTACAATCACATAACAAGACTAGAAGAAATTTACAGAGTAAGTTTCCTAATTTGCGCGGACCCTCTGCAAATGTTAAGGTTTATGTGAACAGGTTCAGGCAAAAATTGAACCCAGTTCAGCAGTTTACTAGGGGACACATTAATACCGACATTATAAAACGTATTTCTTAAAACAAACAAGTTTCTTATTGAGACAGCCCACAAGGATATATTTCCAATGGTTATTTCAAACCAATATAATTCAATGTTATAAGTATCGATCAGATCACTGTTGAAATATAGTAGCGATCGGATTAAATATACGCTTTATATCATTGATCCCAAAAACGAGATCGGAAAATTCCTCTCGATCTAGAATTTAGAGATAAGAAAGTGTTAACAACTCCAGAATATAATTTCATGAGAATGCTTTATTATCGACCTGCTTATAACTTTTACCACCTTTGACTGTTTGATTCTGAAGTCTATTAAAATTAATTGTCAAACCTGAATGTTAGTCGCTACAACCACACATTTTAATTGGACATACATAGAATGTTAACACTTTATATAGTGGGAGATAACTTTCCTGTTCGAAATTAACGGACGGAATACCGTTTGAATCAATTATAAGTAGAATGACGTCGTCAAAGCTAGATTATTTGTCAAAGGCTATGAACATTATTCCCGATTTTGGTTTGCAGTAATTCATTGCTTGCTGTAATATTCTGTACTAAGTTCAATGAGCTCACCGAATTTGAGTTTTCCGATGAGCTACTTTAGTCCAATGAGCTCACCGAGTTTGAAAGTCTAACTTTTGCACAAATTCAGAAAAGTCTTATTAATGTGATACAATGGGCTAACGAAAGGTCTAACGATTTGGTTGCTCCATTTCAAGATTTAAATGGAGCAACCAAATAGAAACTCACTACCACAAAGACCGAACAGTAATTGCTGAAGTGGTAAAACTAGATGAATGCACTGTATTACAGGCTTTTGAACAAAACCCTTGGGAGCCTTGTTAGGTCAAGCAGGTTCAATACATTAAAACACAAGTTGGTTTGTGCAATAAGTGAATTCTTTCTGTATCGTTCAAGAGCCTGTCTGCGGACACAACAGTCCAAAACAATACCTCAAGAAATGAAACGGACAGCTATTACCGTTTTAAGCAAAATCCCGATAAAGCAGTACCACTGGTTTATACAAAGTGTGCATTATTTCATGTATCGTGGATCATACTGAAATTGAATACAGTTCAACAGAATTATGACATTACAGAGATATGGTGCAGTGAGATTGAGTGTCATAAAGCTTAAATCAAAGTGTCTTAAGAACATTAGAATGAAGGAGAAAACTTGAACAATAATAATGTTACGACTCTCCCCCGGTTCATATCCTGATTATTGACGAACCAAACACAGATCAAAATTCAAAGACCAGCACGATTCAAATTTTCAACATTTTTTATACAATAAATTGTTGAAAATTATTCTTTTGTTACTAGTGGGGGTTTCCTTATAAACTAGTCTTCACTTTACTTTAACCACTTACTACAATACTTGTCTGATTCACAGATTTAGCCACGATCCAAATCGGATGAATTCTTGATCATTTCGATTTTGCTGCTTATGCCAGTGTGGTGGTGCATAACGCCACTGTAATAGTGTCTTCAACTGGTTTCAATTACCTGCTTGCATTCACTTGATTCTCGCGTTTTGGATTGTTATCTTGTAGAATAGTGATAAGTGATGCTGGGTGCAGTAATCGTGACAGCTAATGATGAATGGTGGGAGTTGAACTTGAATTCCACAGAGTGGCATTGATTGACAGCTAGGGCGCTGGCATCAACCAGCCGATGAAGACGTTTGTCTTATGAAATATATGGCAATCATTGTTGTATGATCTGTAATATTCGTTCGCGAGGCCGGTTTCGATCTGATGACGTCATTTACTCGTTGTGTGATCGAAAAGATCAAATCCATCTCATCAGGCATATGCGACCGGACTTGATGTATGTTGCATTTCGTGTCTATATATATTGTGAGGCTATATTGCAACAGTTCTAGCGAATTACAGAATTTTGAATGGAAATATTTTTTCAATTATTTTGTTACTACTTCACTATTGTGGCGTGACTATTCGTCGTATTTGTGAACACCACAATCTCCTACCTTATCATTTAACTATTTCTGAAAGCGACTATCCGTTTGAGGTGTCGAAGATAACATCCCTCGTTCTTTAAAACTGAACTGTTACATGAAATATTGGTTGGTCTCCGGTTGGATTAGAACCAGCGTTTTTTTGTTATCACCACAATTTACTGTGT
Organism: Tipula lateralis; assembly: GCA_963932295.1. Classification (NCBI taxonomy): domain Eukaryota; kingdom Metazoa; phylum Arthropoda; class Insecta; order Diptera; family Tipulidae; genus Tipula; species Tipula lateralis. Next base: position 49,663,101 of record OZ010737.1, on the reverse strand, counting down.
TGAAAATTAAACCATGAAACACATACATACTATCGGAGCCGGTGATTTTTTTTTCATTCTCTAACCAGAAAATACAAGGAATCCAGTACGGAAAATGTATATAGACCCTCGCTTGTTCTCGCGTGTAGAATTATACTTTTCTAAATATTTTTGATCGGATCTTCAATTTGGTGACCCTCGTATGGTATCGTCAATAACTTTCGTCAGTTACTTTCGAGGTGATTCGTATACCTAGTCTGACCTTTCCGTGTGATTACTTTTAACGCCTAATTTTTCCGATTGGTGCCTCATGGCGCCAATATATATTTCCTTGTTGCGATTCATATAAGATAACAATGAATCAGTGGCGACTGCAATCGATAAGGTGGATGCTTTCCGGGTAATGTATTATTTGTGATTGTTCGAGAAACGAACATACATGCCTCGAAACGTGCTTATTGTTTGTATAATAATGAATAATAGAAAATAGATTTTTTTAAATATACTCTGGACTACATATGTATCTACAGATAATAGCTTCATATCAGAATGACCTATATATATTGTTGATAATTTGTTGTAATTATATATGTAATCAGAATATATTACTATGCTTCACAATATGCTGATATGTGTCATACGTTTCATTATTAAAACGTTCAGATTGAATCGTATATCTCGTGCAAGCGTTCCCAACCCCCGTATAATCTACCCTAATAATTAAAAGGTAATGAACAGCAACAACAAAACCATACCGACAATATTAGCACCTCGTATATGGGAACAAACCATCATACCACCCATATAAATTTATCACAATAGAAAATCACGACATAATGACTCTCGAAAATCAAAATTAATTATACCGCCACCTAAATATATTCAATTTTTATGATTTACAAAACCAAAAAGCTTTAACATAATAATTTTAACCCCAATATTGCTGTATTTGATTGAAATCATGTTCTATACGAGTATATAGTATATATAAAGTGTATAGCGCGCGAGCTTTTTCCATTTAATTATTTACGAACACAAGGTACTTCACAAATACATCGTTGGTCGGTTGATGAACAGTATAAAAGCGCCAGAGAGACAATATATACAAAGGCGGGACAATTAATCATTATTGAATTATGATTTATGTACATAGCATAAATGAACGGATTTTGGTTTACTATATATATACTCGTGTGTAGTCAAAGGTGCATACATGCTTGTCCCCATGGTGTTTGATACATGTATATACGAGTATGTAAATATAAGCTTTTACCTGTGTGCTTTGGCATACACTAATAACAACATTACTATGCTGTAGTATAATAAAGTACTTAAATCACGTCATGTTTATAATACATAACAACTATAATTAAAATTAGTTGTAGATAGTTGGTGTATGATAAGCACTTTTATTCAAAAAGGTGAAACTTAAAATAACAAAACTTAAGCTTTTATATAATGGTGTAGAAAGAGACCGTGTTTCAACTTCACAACAGAAAGCATATCATAAAAAATGGAATTAATTCTATTTTAGGTAATTTTTTGTTCGTGTGTGTATATGGGTGTGTGTGTGTGTAAGTTTCTTTTGTGCACAGTTGTATTATAAAGGCGTACAATGGGGTTGGGGTAATAGGCTTAAATACAACTCGAGTTTCAACCCGTCATCAAACCTTTTATACATTTTGTGCTTTATTTTGTATATTAAAATACATTCACAAAAACAGTTATTCGACGTATTTTCATTTCGTTTCATTTTGTGTGGAAAATTGGAAAATTAATTTTCTTTCACGAGGTGGAGATTTAGATTATGTGTTTAAATGTATAACATTGGTGGAGATAGGGTTGTTTTAAAGGATTTTACAATAAGAGCTTTCATTTTGAATAGCTGTCATCTTTTGACATTTGACAAGTAAAAATTAAACGTCAAAATGACGAGGTTGTCATGAAACACATTCTCGGTCGACAATAGTGAAACTGGTGGAAAAATTTTAGCTGTTGGGATAAGTTAGTGATGTGAAGAATCAAAACCGTATGCACCGCTAAAGAACAACTGAAAATATTGCTGCTGTAAATCAGAGGCGTAACTACAAGGGCGCAAACCCCTCGCTGCTCTGTTCAATCGAAAAAGTTTTAAGCTGAAGATTTGGAGGCATTACTCGTTCAAAATTCATATCAAACGCAAAAAGAACTTGCAGAATCATTGGGAGTCCAAGGTCACTCTGTGCATATGGTGAGACCAGCTATAGGTATGATCCACTATGACCTGTTGCCCAGTGACCAAACCATCAATCGCCAACTTTATCGTCAACAATTGATCCGATTGAAGCAGAAAATCCAGGGCGAGCGGCTCTCAAGTATTCGACCAGATACGAGTCAATCATTTTTCACCACGATAATTTTCGGCCACGTGGTGCCGGTCAAATTTACGTGGAGAATAACGGATGGAAAATTCTGCCTCCATGCAGAATTCCCTACCAAGAATACGCTTCACTTCAGTTCAAGGTATCCAAAATTGGATTCGTTTTCGGCCCCAAAGCCGGGGCAGGTTTTTCTGGGATGGAATCCATAAATTACCAGAAAGATGGGAAAAAGTAATGGTTAGCAATGGGCAACACTGCTGTAACCCGTAGTGTTGAAGAAAATCTAGGCTGGTCGATTCCTCGTCGATATTTGGAATTAGACATTCCACAAACATTACACCGTATGCATACAAACTTATAGATCTTAAAGCTTTTAAAGTTCAATTAACAAGACTTAAACCGGTCGATTAGCATAACCGTTGTATCTCCACTGATTGTGCCCTGCAAATACATCAAAATGACCTGGATTTTCATCGAAAAATCATCTTCAGAGATGAGGACTCTTTTCACCTTGGACGCTACTTTTATAAGCAGAATTGTCGCATTTGGGGTTCAGGAAATCCAAGAACGAATGAATAGCCTTTTCATCGTCAACGTCTCACTGTTTGGTGGGATTTTTACGATGAATTTGTGTAAAATGATATTGACAAGCAACGAAACAATCGCGATTTTGCAAGAAAGCTTTCCTGGCCACCGAGATCTTGAGATTTAACACATCCAACAGATTTTTTTCTTTGAGGCGACGTGCCAGATAAAGTCTACGTCAATGGTCCACAATCGGTTCAAGACCTTGAAGATGAAATGATGAAAAATTTCATGAAAGGCCATGGTGCTGCACGCCAAACCGTGGCGGCCATTTGGACGATATCGTTTTCATATGGCATACTTTCCTTCCTACAGTGAAATTTGTTTCAAATGTCAAACTGTAACCTCTTAGTGCAAAACTCTTTATAATGATTTTTTTGTTGTTATAAATTCGATTTGGACACATATTATTCGCCAATATATGACTTCACTCAACTACTACAGATCTAGCTCTAATTCTAATTATTGTTTATGTTAGAAACAAACAACATTTGTTGTTGACAAATTTGATAAAGCAATTCGATGACATTGAAATTATAATCTCCAAACATTGTTTACAACCGTCTTGGCGATACGATGTCATTAGTTGGGATGTAATCAAAATACTATTTTTTTTTTATTTCAAGTATTACCATTGAACACTTAGAACTAGTGTCCTTAATCCATTAAATAAACTGGTTTCGTCTGCGATCGTCTTACGTCATGTGAAGTGTCCAACATACCTCTTTGTTGAAGGTTTTTTATTTCTTCTTGAACCGTCTGGATATATAGGTCGCTACATGGAGGTTATCATTCCTAATGTACCACGGTGCGTTAACTAAACCTTGTAGCACTTTGGTTTGGAAAGTTTGTATTATTTTGGTGTTGGGTTTATTTGTGCCTATTAAGATCTTCATTCCGTTAGTCCATACAGGCTTTAGCACTTGTTGATATACCTAATATAGTCGGATAGATACGTATGTCTGAACTATATCAAAATGATCAAAGGTCGTCGTATAGTAGATAGTTTACACAAAAATAGTCAACAATAATGGCGGGTAAGATATACAAATCGCCTACTGCGGATGAAACCTACCATAACATTAAATAGATGACTCAGGCGAGTGTACGAGGCTCTAATCTGAGGAGCTCTTTTATTAATACTACTGTTACAGTGGTTTCAGAAAGTATGGTACGCGTTCAAACCAAATACTGCAAGAACAAATTATTTCGAAGGAAAAATGGTATAAAGAAGACAACGAAAGCGACGTTTGACCTCACAGAAAGCGGCTTCGTCCAGATGTGTTATTAATAAACAAAAAGACCCGGCACTGAATACTATTATAGAGAATGACTTACTCCAAACGGCCTGTTGTTGGAACTACAAAGTCTGTTGTTGGAACTACAAAGGCCTGTTGTTGGAAATATAAGGTCCAGAAGCTGTTTATCTAGTAACATAAAAAGGAAGAGACGACGCTCATGTAAAATATTGACTCAGGAGACGTTGTTGGTTATCAAGGTCATAATGACACTGCAATGCACAATTTGAAGAAGTAAAAGAATGGTGCACTGTTAAATCACTAACAAACGCCTGCCGAAGAACGCAAGCATCGTAATAAGTGTTCCAAACAGAGTGGCTGAAAAATTGATCGAAGTGGGGAAAGTCAAAATCGGATATATTTCTAACCGAATATGGGAGAAAGCCGAATGGAACCCAGAAATCAATTTTAATCTCTATGAGACAGTGCGAAAACTTGAAGCGGATATTGTGTGTGAGAAATATGGTTACATAAGTTATGGACTTATCGACCCGTGCTTATGTATGGATTTGTGGTAACCACTCATTACAGGAAACTTGTACTACTACTGTTCCCAATTATCAAAACAAAGGTTAATGGTATTCACATTAAAAGTTGTTAAACTCATTCGAGTGTGTCGATTGAGAAGTTAAGAACATATCTACCTCTCTGTTTAAAGCCATTACATGTTTATTAATGAAACAGAAGAGTAACATGGAGAGTGAGCGAAATATATACACCCAGAGACCACTTATAGTTGTTATGTACGAACGGCAAATGGTAAAGCGTCTCAACTCTTGAGCTATATCACTAGAGCTTGAAGAGTTCCATCAAACTTAACGCAGGCGAAAGTGTTTCAGATAATGTCGCGAATATAGCATTGAAGTTGTCACCTCGCTTAAATTCGGTATTTTTCCGAGGAATACTGGATCCTTCAAAGAAATCACTTTCCCTATTAAATGGACGGATTAGAAGCTGTCACTATCTCGAAAAAAAAGTGCCACCAGATGAACCATTCTCTTGCTGCGCTATATTTTTGTTAGATACAGCGGGAGAAATCGTGGAACGATTTGTATGGTGTCGTCTACAGGACGCTATTACAAGGACAGGCAACCTGACAGTTCATTTTATGATTTTGTCACATGTTTCTTGAAGTTTCATTGTCGATTACTTGGCAGTGGCTTCTACTGAGAGAACTGCAGTATCAATGTTGCAACGGTAACTTCGTTTAATTGAGATAAACCTCTGGTGTAGAGTTGGTAGAGGAAATATTTTAGAGAACCTGTAGATTCTCTATTAGTCGACGAAAATATTTTGTTTCATTCGGTAGTTTGCCCGGCTTCGGAATCCTTATTACCTCTATTACTTTCTTCTTTATTGAAACATATTTTTTCCTGAGGACCGCATTGACTATATTTTATGGGCGCCTTTTTCAGACACCGCCTTTATTATTTGCCCTGTTATCAGATCGTTCCCAGAGGGTTTCTTTGCCTTTATGTTCCAAATTTCAGTTCTTTAAATGTTATGGGCCTTTCAGTTCTTTAAATGTTATGAGCTGCAAAAAAATCTTGCTGTTGATAGATCGAGCTTTTAGTAAAGATAGGATTATTATTATGTAGCGATGTTAAGTTCTGGTTGTTACATTCGATTTGGCATACATTTTATTCACAAGTTTATGACTTCATGTGGGTGATGAATTATACATATACTCTACTACAGATCTACAATTGTACTGTGTTTTCATCTATATTTGTTGACATATTTGATAAAACAACTCGATGACATTGAAATTATATTCTCAAAACAATGTACAACCATTTTTGGCGATAACATGTCACATAAGTCAGGATGTTATCACCATGCTAATGTATACTTTTAAAAGCTTATATTAGTTAACGGATGTTTTTAAGACTAGTTTTGGTAATTTGAATCGGATAAATCGGATATCAAGTGTCGATTGAATCATCATTTTAGACAGTAGCAAAGAGAATAAATATAAAGAGGAATATCTTATATGAACCACGGTTGCATATAACCTCAAAAATTTTAAAATATTTTTGAGTTATTTGGTGATGGCAAACGAAATAGGATAAACATATATTATGTATTTCGTTTTCTCTATCGAACGACAACAAAAAAAAATATTTGACTATTTCAAAACTTCGCTTACTATTTCATATTATGGTTCGATTGTAAAATGGAATAGATTATTACGAAAATAGGGTGATTTTTTTGTGGTTAGGATTTTCATGCATTAGTATTTGACAGATCACGCGGGATTTCAGACAAGGTGTCAAAGAGAAAGATGCTCAGTATGCTTTGACATTTCATAACTGAAGCCGAACGATCTGCCACAACGTCGAATTTTCAGTGAATGGGCCCTAGAAAAGTTGGCAGAAAATCCGCTTTTTTATCGACAAATTTTGTTCAGCGATGAGGCTCATTTCTGGTTGAATGGCTACGTAAATAAGCAAAATTGCCGCATTTGGAGTGAAGAGCAACCAGAAGCCGTTCAAGTACTGCCCATGCATCCCGAAAAATGCACTGTTTGGTGTGGTTTGTACGCTGGTGGAATCATTGCTGTTGGACGCAACGTTACGGTGAATGGCGATCGCTATCGTTCGATGCTAACAAACTTTTTGTTGCCAAAAATGGAAGAACTGAACTTAGTTGACATGTGGTTTCAACAAGATGGCGCTACATGCCACACAGCTCGCGATTCTATGGCCATTTTGAGGGAAAACTTCGGAGAACAATTCATCTCAAGAAATGGCCCGGTAAGTTGGCCACCAAGATCATGCGATTTGACGCCTTTAGACTATTTTTTGTGGGGCTACGTCAAGTCTAAAGTCTACAGAAATAAGCCAGCAACTATTCCAGTTTTGGAAGACAACATTTCCGAAGAAATTCGGGCTATTCCGGCCGAAATGCTCGAAAAAGTTGCCCAAAATTGGACTTTCCGAATGGACCACCTAAGACGCAGCCGCGGTCAACATTTAAATGAAATTATCTTCAAAAAGTAAATGTCATGGACCAATCTAACGTTTCAAATAAAGAACCGATGAGATTTTGCAAATTTTATGCGTTTTTTTTAAAAAAAAAGTTCTCAAGCTCTTAAAAAATCACCCGTTATAACTATTCCATGTTACAATCGAATTATAATATAAAATAGTAAGCGAAGTTTTGAAATAGTCAAATATTTTTTTTGTTGCCGTTAGAAAGAGAAAACGAAATAAACAATAAATGTTTATCCTAATTCGCTGGCCCTCACCAAATAACTCAGATATATTTTGAGTTAATATGCAACCGCGGTTCATAGAAGATGTTCCTCTTTATATTTATTCTCTTAGACAATAGTATAAAAAATTAGACTTTGATGGATAATGTTGATCAAATTTTATAATACTCAAACTTGGCTCAAAAATGTTAAATTATTGCAGCTAAGTAACTTACGGCTCGTTGAATAAACTACGTACCTGTGACATTGCAGAAAGCTCTTTGTTGTGATAAGATCTCTATTATTGTAATGAATCCTGATTTTCTTCGTAGCTTTATCTAGGTAGCATTGTTCTGTTATTCTAACTAATGGTCTTACGTGCTACTGTAATCAACTTGACTTAAGCCACTTGGGTATTAATGCTGAGTAATACAGTGGACAAAGCTGAAACTAGTCATGGTTAACCTTTTACCATCCTTGACATAGACCATCTGCATACTGCTTTGCTCCATTTTACCATTAGTGTAGTATTTTACTATTAAATTTATAGTCCTATTCAGACAATGAAATCACTATTATTTAAAATTAACACGCGTCACTTCCTTTTATATCAAAAACTTTGCAATTCTCACATACTGTTTGATGGTACATCACTCCGAATAAAACAAATGATCATCATTTTTTGGTGAATTCTACTGGTTCAAAGTAGGCAAACCCGGTTATCATTTCTTATACCATTCGTAAATTTCATGAAGTGTTTGCGTTTTTCAATGTTTTGCAGGCGCGTCTTCGACTTGTCTTCATTTCGCTGCACATCTCTCCAGAGATGACGAACTGCTTCTTCGTTTTGGCGATAACACCTCACCCAAATGAGTACCAAATATTATGCACATAAACAAAGGCTACGAACATTTGACATAGTTCTTAGCCTCCTCTGATATTAGTTTGCTCGTTCAATATTTCAAAAATTCAAGCAATATTCAAGAAATAATTTACTAACATATTTATGAGTTTCTATATCCACCTCGTAGATTCCCGACATTAAGTCGGCCTTATTACTTCCGCCCATAATTGAATTTTGTTTTTGCCTTTGGCTGTCAAAATGTGGGCGTTGAAAAGATTACATCTGAGTGCCTTTGTTTTAAGTATTTGGTGGATATGCGTGATGTTGGTGTGTCCTATTCGTAGCCGGCATAGTGTGGTGCTGTCTCGTCTTGATTCTAAGTTTCGAAGATTTCCATTCTACTGACTGATATTTTATTGCTGCCAGATGGTTTTGTGAAGTCAGCCATTGAATAGCCTTGGCTTGCCGAATATCTATTGATTACTGTTTTGCTTAGTCTTGCCTCGTTGTCTAATCTATAGCGTCTTCGTTTGCTTGGGCTGCGGATTAGGCTTCGAAATCAGCTTTTCCGTTTCCGGGTATTCCCACATAACCAGCGATTCAGATTAAATTGATCCTTTTCGAGGAACTGAGAATCATCTCTCGAGATTCGCGGAGTAGGACATTTTGGTTTTTTCGATTTCAGGCCCTCGTGTATTGCCAGGGAGTCTGTGCATAGTGCTTGGGTTTCGAGGGGATGATTACCGACGATTCTGACCACTTCGCATAGCCCGGCTGCCTCCAAACTTATTGAGCTCCAATTGTTTGATGTTCGTGTTTTTAGTGGCGATGTTGCCGTGTTAGTAACTGCGAATCCGGCTCTATTATGTGTTTTGGAACCGTACTGAATATGTGAGTTACAGGGTAGTTTTTAGAGCAAGTTGGTACTTTCAATTTTAAATTCTGCAGATGGGGTGTTAACTTTCAGGAAGTGGTGTAGCTTTGTGTTTATGTTTATTTTTAAGATTTTACATAGGTAGAGGATGTGGCGTATAGTTGCTCGCCTGCTTAACACGTTTGTGGAAATGTTGCACCGATCACACAATTACGGTTGAAAGGTTAGGAAAAATGTATTAAGGAGAGCCAAGCTTTTCGCTTGAAAAGAGCTTCAGGAGAGCTAGCTTCCTTCTCTCGGATAGTTTTAAAATTCATGCTTCTGCAATTAGGAAGACTGAAGGAGAGATTGTTAAAGCTTCGGTAGCTATCCTTATGCTTTCGTTAAAAATAGGATGGAGGAGCCCTGTGTCGATTTGGACGCATTTTGATATAATTCATAGCCGTAATCTATTTTTGATATGATGGTACTGTGGAGTACTTGCAAAAATGTGGCCCTATTACTCCCACGATGTATTCCTTTCTAGCATTTTAGTGCGTGGAGTGTTTTATAGCATTCTTGCTTATTGGTCATTCGCAAGAACCGATGTGACTTGACCTTCTCTCGCTTGTTTCCATTGAGGGTGACTTGTGGTGGGATGCGTCTTCCCTTCCTGCAGAAGTGCATTAACTTTTTTTCAGATGGTACAAACCAAAACATGGTTTGTTTGAACCAAAGTTGTAATTTCACGGTTATTAAGGAAATCTCTTGTTCGTGTTTTGATAGATTTTGTCCGCTGTAAAATATTGTTAAGTCTTCAGCATGTAATACGAACTTTACTATAAGCCGTATGTCTACTGGAATCAATTGCGACCAGAAATTATGTGATTTCCACCAAAGTTTGGGACCTAACGTTTCCTAATAGCACTTGGAAACTGCGGTCATTTAGATAATTTCATATAGAATTTAAAATGCGTCCTTTGATGTTTCATTTTCTAAGTTTCTGGATAATTCGGAGCCTCCACTGCCTAAAATGCTTCAAAACATACGAAGCTTTTTCGATGTCGAAAAATATACAAGTAACATGGGACGAATTTTGTTTAGGATTTGGATGGCGTACATACAACTTCTGTTTGCTCTTAGCCCGTATTGATTGCTGGAAAGCTGATGGTTTGCTTCCAAGTACCACGTTAATCTTTCGTTAACCATATGCGCCATTAATTTACTGTCGTTGCTTAGTAAAATATTAATTTACTTTTTCTTGGGAATTGGTATGACTAGTGCTGGGTGGTCCAGATTTTAATAATAATATTGAGCAGATGATTTTTCCTGGGAATGGTTAGGTTATTCAGCATATTATTGAAGATGAGGTTCTGCAGGAGCTTTACTCTTACCTCTTTTAAGTGCTGTTTTGAATTCGATTATGTTGAAGAGGGAGTTCAGATCTACAGGCCCGATGTTACTATACTTAATCTGAACCGATTCTCTATTATATCTTTATGGGGGTCGCTGGAATAATTTGCTGACGATGAGTTGGCAAAGCCACATGCTAGTACATTAGCGATGGATGTTTCGTCTGCATACGTGATGATGTTTTGTTGGATGGTAGATGTTTGTCTCTTGAACCGGTTTCAACTCACGAACCATTAATCGTATTAATGCATACATTGTAGGTGATCAGTCATACTAATGCTTTTATAAACAATCGCATTTTATGTCATCTGGCGTTTTATGACCGCGGAGTGATGAGGATCTCTCTCTTTCTCTCTCTCTCTCTCTCTCTGATATGTCTCTTGAATTACCTCAAAACTAAAAGCATCATACCCCTCTGTGACTACTGTTTAAATAATCCAGGAAAGTGTTGTTTGAGTGGTTTATTTTGATGATCTCATCACTTAGATGACTTATTATTCAGAGTAATAGTTGGTGCGAGTGCTGTGGATTTATTTTGGCTTACAAATTATTTTTGAAAGCACCAAAAGCCATTACCAAATTCAAAATATCCAAAAACACTTTAAATTCATTATTTTACGCAAAAGCACATCCAATGGTAGCTTAAAGCTTACGTAATGATTTTATATTGATTGTCAATTCGTATAAAAAAATTTTAAATTAAAATCCAATCCCAATTGACTACCATGTCACATCATTTAATTTTCCAGTTCCATATTGCATATACATGTACAGCATATTTTCTGTTCACTGCGACTACATAATCCCATTTGTGCGTGACTGTATATACAAACTCGACTGACAACTTTTTTGTATGTCTGTTAATGTTTTAAATGAACGCACGCAAATTTTTATTGATTTCGACTATATACATCGTTGACCAGCTGCGTGTACATTATGGATATGTACATCATCTTAATGTTTGAGGTTTTAGAAAGTGGAGCCAAAATAAATGATGGGCTGACCCCACATATCCGATTAGATGATTGACCCAAATATAATATATGCGAGAGTATTTGAATGGGTGGACGAGTAGCACCAAAAGAAAATTGGAAAACCGAAAGAAAATATATTGAAAATTTCCTCATGTTCACTTATAATATATATATGTATTTTACAATCACACACAGCCTCTTGGAAAATCAGTATTTTCTTCAATTTGTATTTTTATTCTTATTTTTAGAATTTTTTTTTATTTTTCCGCAACTAAAAACAAAAAAAATTAGAAAAATGTTGGCGATTTTTCCTATTTACATTTTCCCGTCTATTTTCTAACATTACGATATTCGATGATGCTCGCCCGATGTATATAGTTTTTGTCTGAATATTTTGTCATCTATATAATAAACACTCGATGGTACATATTATATAGGGTGTTCCAATAACCGATTCAGGTTTGATATAACAGTTATTTGGGGATCAGAAAATCCACAAGGATATGTGGAGCAGCCAATGTATCCATTGCGTGTTATTGTTTGGTTTGTGGCGTGGGGGCCGTATTTCGACGTTTGGTTCCAGCAAGTTGATAGGCCATGTCACACATCGGGCGTTATAGTAGTGAAATTGCGTCAAAAATACGATGTCTGCTTTATCAGTGGAATTGGTGACATAAATTGACCGGTATTATAGGGATAATCCACAATCAACTGAATACGTCAATGCCAGCCGCAACTCCAATTTGAATGAACTCATTAGAACATTTTACTGGGACACCCTGTACCGTGATCGTACAGACATAAATAATACATATGTGTATGATTTTTATTTTTGAATTATTACTTAACTTACGAGATGAAAACAAAAAAACAAACTTATGAAATAGACAAGACAATTTATAGAGGATAGCGCGCGGAGCTAAAAGGTTTAATCATCTCGTTAAATATTTATTATATATATACTCGTATATAATTATATTTATAGTTCGAACGATGATGAGAGATGGCAAAAATACGGGTGCCGGCGACCGACATTTTTAATTGTGACACATAAAATGATTTTGGGCACGATTCGATGGATGAAATGACATTCGTTCAATTGGAACATGTGTGCGCGCGCGGAATATATTTAGTCATTTCGTTGGAATTGGTAATTAGCATATAGTATAATTGTTGTTGTTTTAGTACTAGGAGGTATGTTGTCGTGTTTTATATTAAGCATTTGGGAATAATGTCGGTTTTATATAATCATACGTTAATGTATATTGACACATGTTTGCTATATTTAGGTATATGAATATTTTAAATTAATGATCACTAAATAAAATTATGGTTAATTAAACTATACTTTAGCTTGATGTTAACAAAGTCATTTAGCTGCTTCGTTTTATATGGGTGCTACATTCTGTTGATATCACTATAGTATCACTATAGTAATCATTTCCTCCTATACGTTGTAAAATAATAGGATCCATTTCTTATCGAGTCTACTGACACGATACGACATGGCTTTTTCCATCACAACATGTGTAGATCCAAGTATCTACACATGATGGTCAATTTATTTTCTAGCATAAAATTATCGATAAAGTAAATAAGGCAGTCTAGACTTTAATTAGTACTTATCGGCCATACCTCACAGGAACACTGCTCTGTACCACCATTGCTGGATTTCACAACATTTTAAGTACATGTTCCATCTAAAAGGGCAGTTTGAACCACATTATCTGCAGTCTGCAAAACTACCAGAGTTCAAAAAATATATTGAATAGCTAAGACATAGAATAGTTGGAAGAGTGAAAAGTTATACGTCTGGTGGCTATCTAGTGGCTACGTCTTGAATCTCAATGCAAATAAACAAGCTGCAAACGGGCTCGTAAAACTCGTTGATGAGCTTTGTTAATGGACGATAAGATCTGAGTATTGTTCTTGAATTTCGTCAAAACTTGTTAAGATTACTTAACTTAAAAAGATTATACTACCGCCCAGGTGGCACAGTGGTTAAATCTGCGGCTGTTGGAGCGGGCTCAGTGGTGTGAATGAATACATCTCGATCCCTTGTTGAGTTTAGAATCCATGTGCCGTCCCATTCTCCATGTCAGTACTATATGGTTCTACGTAAATCGGACCTAAAACCGTACATGTATCACGACGGACCATCGCCGGTTAAAGTGTGCGGTAGCAAGCACCCAACAAAAATACCGTTGCGGTACTTGAAGACACGTGAATACAACAGATTATTCAAGACCATCGAACATTTGCATTATTATGTCTTCTGTCTAATATTGAGAACGTCTATAATCTAGTGAATATGCTCGCCATTGGTGAGTCGAAATAAAAATTGCAACATTGTTTTGCAACCATTGTTTCCTTTGAGTTCCTGTTTTTGTGTAACTCTCAAATGCGTTTGGCGTGTTGGCTAGATCATTAAATTTGTTCAACGCTGTCTGAGGATTCAATCGAATCTGTATATAAATTATCACCTCACTTGCTCACCACAGGAATATTTTATAATATGACAAATGTAGTAGTGGCATTCTGTAATGTTTGTGTGGATGACCAGTACACACGGATCCTGTTTCCGCACTTACTTTGGACTTCCTTTAGACTTCGGGCTCTCTTTTTTCTTCTCACTTCCCCTAACCCCGCGACTCATAATCCTACGAGCACCGTTTCTTCCATCCTACGAGCACCGTTTGTTCCGTCTTCAAAGCGCCGTTTTTTTTCGCCCACTTGGGGCTTCCAATGAAGGTATGGTGTATCGGCAATATTCTTGTCCTATATTTGATCTCTTGAACATCTTAATTTTGTCCTCACCAATTTCCGCAGTATATTTGTCACCTAATTCGGAGTTATCATACTATAGAGAGAAAGCAGACATTGGTGTATGCAGAGCCACGTTAGCTTAGGTGACTGGAATAGTAAGTTATATTTACTATAAGTTCATCCCCCAGAGCCTGTTTTGTTAACCGTAGATCCTGAAAATATTCACATAGTGTACATGGCCCTGGAAATAAACACACAAAGAGCTACCAATCATAGTATCTACAATGACATAGCAACTAATAACCAACTCAGAAAATCAGTGCACACCCCTACCCTATCATCCACTCGTTAAACCAAACAAGATAACATTTCTGTTCAAAAATCTTTGAGTCAATTTATTCCTCAATTTATCGCTAAAATGAGGATTAAAACCAAATAGCACGTTGTTTAATGTAGGTCAGTAGGATTAGAGGGTACTAAAAGTGAGTTCCACCAGAGGTGGGATGCAAATTTCATTACTTATAATCTGTTTGTAAACGGCGTAGTGATCAACACATATATGTATATAATCAGCCTTGATCAGATAAATATTTTTTATAATAAAAGGCTGAACCCGGTGTGCTACCCCCATCATTATGAAATGAAATAAAAAGTGTTTATATAGTGAGGAATAAATAATGTATGCATTTTTTTACTGCAAGTCGAGTGCCATTGCAAAACTGTGGTGGGTCGATGTTCTGCAGTAAACCCCAATTTTGAGTTTCAGCAAAAGTGGTGGAAAACCTGGGACATCAAGTGAGTTTAAGAACTTAACAGGATAATTGACAGCATCCTCATCTCTCATAACGGTATCGACGGAATCGATGGTATGTTGCTGCAGTTATGCTGATTTTATTTAGAATAATACTGTATACTGAATTGACATCAATGTTTTTGACAGCAAGTAACGCTCGTTCAGATAACCATTGCTCGTTTTTGAAATTACGTTCGATATTTGGAAATACACTTTCGATTAATTAATCGAAAGTTAGGTGGAAACGTAATACAATTTGTAGTTGGATCCGTTGATATTTTTCCATTTCCAAATTCCAACAACTGTTTTGAAAATCGAGTAGCTGATGCATTGTGTTGCAGCTGCACTCGCATATTTTTTGTTGGTTTCAGTGTGCGAACGTGTTGCCTTAGAACAGATGATTTAAGTAACGCATTAAGCTCGTCAGTTGGAGTTGCACTTGGAAGTACAGGCAATGTTTGGCGGAAATCACCAGCTAACACTATTAGTGCTCCTCCAAATAGTCTTTTGCTGCTTCTAAAATCCTGTAACGTGCGATCAAAGGCCTCTAAAGATTTTTTGTGGGCCATTGTGCATTCATCTCATACTATGATCTTACATGTTTGCAGGACTTTACCCATGAAGGATTTTTTTTTAATATTGCATGTGTGCGTCTCAGAAAATTGCGGTTTGAGAGGTAATTTCAGTGCCGAATGCGCTGTTCTGCCACCATCCAAAAGTTTTGCTGCTATACCGGACGATGCAATGGCTAGTGCAATATTATTTTGCGATCGAACTCTAGCCAAAATCAACGAAATCAAAAACGTTTTTCCTGTTCCGGCTGGTGCATCAATAAAGTACAATCCACCACTTTAATTAGTAACTGCTGTCAGTAACACTTTAATTGTATGGCGAGAGTTTCTCCTGCTGTAAATGTGGTAGGTTTTCAGCCTTAAATAATTCTATCTCGTATGGATTGTAATTGCTTTCTCGTTGAACATCTTAGTCAGACGCATCATCGCCTGATCGATTAGGACTAATCATACCAACTAGCGAGAGGGTCTAGTAGAATCAAAACATCATTATAAATTGCGTCTGAAAATTCAATTGTTTCGTCGTTGCAGGTAATTATCTTTCGATGCAGTATGTTCACTCATATTTGCTTTAAATGTATTCCAAAGTTGTTTCGGTTGGGATGGAAATCAAGTTACCAATATGCAAATAATGCTCTTATCTGGCATGGATGATTAGATATTGATGCATCTGCTAGTGTTGTTACCCAATGCGAATCGTTTTCTAATAAATTTAGTTTTTGGCATGCCTCTCGATAAGTTGCACATATTTGGCCATTAACGGTACGCAAGTTTTCGATTGAAGTTGGTCCACGAACATTTATTAGAAGCATTCATAAATAAAAGCATTCTGCATTCTGGGAATGGATAGTATACAATACTTAATGAATCAGTGGAATATAAATTTGGCCACCCTTCAACTGCTTTTACTTGCTTGCGGCGTTGAAATTTTTTATTTGATGAGTTCCACGTATAGTATATGTTGGAATATGAGCATACAGCAAAGTTTGAGCAAAGGAATCATTTGTACATATATCAAAAAAAAAGCAGTTAAAGTTGTAGCTGGTGCCGCTGCAGCCCTTTGTTGTGCATTAACTTCTGTAAAATAAATATAATCGGATGACGTTCATGAATTAGAATTCCTAATATTCGCCAAACAGCTTTATTTCTGCTGAAGTGGGCTTGGTTCATAGTTATATGGCGACGTTAACAGTATTAAGAGCAATATACTACCAAATAAAATAAACCGTTGGCAGGAACAAATTTGTACAGAGAAAAAAAAACGTTTAAAACTTTCAAACAAAATATGGCGTGAAAAGAGGCGTGAAAGGGGGCTTGGTAAGAAATGTTTATTTCTACCTCGCCTGGGATATATAATGTGTATACAATTTGAAGTAAATTATTTAAAAACTTATGGAAGCAACTAAATAATTTTAAAAAAGTGGGCGTGGTCGAAAAAAGCACCCTATTAATCATGCCAGAGTTCCAGTTAAATGCTGTGAAAATTTCAGGGAGATCGGTCCAGAGGTTTGGTCTCCTATAAGGTACAAACAAACAAATAAACAGACACACATTCCATTTTATATATATATATATATATATATATATATATATATATATATATATATATATATATATATATATATATATATATATATATATATATATATATATATATATTTATATACCTTAAGTGACTGTATTTAATAGATGAGCAGAAAATCGTTCATCTGATGAGTTTGATCTGGATTAGGGACTCATTTGTATGACAGTTACAGGTCTCACTTTTTATTTAATTTACTATATATAACATTGAAGGCAAATTTAGGAATTTGATACCAGCCTATATAGTACTGAAGTAGATAATGGATAGGCCTATAAATCCTGTAGTCCAACATGGTATTGTAGATGTATTCAGCGATTGTAATCGACCGGTGAAAAATCAATTTTGTTTCAGTAAACCCGAGTCTCCAGATTGCTGAATTTCAGTGGTACCATTCTTCCTATTATCTAGATTTCTGTATCAATCTACTACAAATTTGAACATTATGCATTGGCAGTTTCAAATCATAGAAGTTTTGTTTTTTTGTGATGATGGACAGTTTACATATGTTCAAAATTGGAGCATCAATTTTTCCCAGATTGTAAGATTCAATTTTGAAAGCTTCAAGAAATTTAAACAAATGTTTATCTCGTAACGTGATTCATTTCAATGTAGTACATGTCGACCCAATGCCTCACAACTCACATGGTGTTTTAAATGTTTACGGTCTTCTTCCTCTCTATTTGCCTTAATATATATATATATATATATATATATATATATATATATATATATATATATATATATATATATATATATATATATATATATATATATATATGCATATATATATATATATATATATATATATATATATATATATATATATATATATATATATATATATATATATACATATACATATATATATATATATATATATATATATATATATATATATATATATATATATATATTTATATATATATATATATATATATATATATATATATATATATATATATATATATATATATATATATATATATATATATATATATATATATATATATATATATGTATATATATTAAAAGTAGGATAATGATTTCGCCCTAGATTTAGATAGATTGCATAACAAAGTATTAAATATTATGCAATCAGCTTTAACCTAGTACCTATAGTCAACCCAAATCAAACTTTATCCACCCCAAAACTAATATCAAATACAAAAGAAATTAATTTAATTGTTATTTATTCTTCTTTTGTGTCTTTTATTTACAGTTACCGTATGTTAAATATTGTCCTTTGTGTCGGTTAAAAATTGCTGGTGCAAATATTGATGGAATGGTTATTGGTTTTTTTTAACCAACATACCTACCTACCTACCTAACTCTATGCACTACTAATACCGCACTAAAAAATAATTTGCTTTGGCATTAAAGTACAAATAAATTTTATTCTCCTGTTGTCTGCCTATATATTTGTGGCAGATACGTATATACATATAGACAAAACCGAGAGATGTACGATGGAGAGCCGTATAACAAACCTCCTATACATGTATACACAGTAAAGCTCAAAAAAGCTTGAAACCAGAAAAATTTAAATTTCAAGTCAATTTATATGTTTATATGTCTTAATTTATGTTCATGTTATTTTGGTGTATTAGGTTTCTTGTTGTGTTATATAATATTTATTTCTATGTTTTTTATGCTGTGTATTCGGTGTATGCTTTATATACATATACACATGCCAAGTCAGAGGAATAACAAAACCAAATCGTTTGAACAAAAAAAAAACAATATCCAACATACATAGGCGTATGTATATAAGGTGTATGTTTGTACTGAACAAATTATTTTTTATCATATAAATAGGGTGAGCTTTTATGCTATGTACTTAAGCTTTATATATGTATATACGTCATCCACAACGAAGGTGATATATATGTAACATTTGTTGTATTTGTTATTTCATTTAAGTTAAATTTTATTGACAAAAAATGTCATCAACATTTTAATCCACACCAAACAGGACGAATATATACCAAAAAAAAAAAAGCACAAGAGAGCAACAACTTTTATATGTGCTTTGTATTATTTTCCATCTCGATTTCGATTTTCTATTTATTTCGGAATTCGAATTCAATTAAAACTTTAGATGGGATTTTTGTTCGTTTATTTTTGTTTCTAATACTGAAATTAAGATTAATGCGGTAAAGTGGATTAGACGATATATATGTACAAAAAAAAGCGTCGTTCTACAACATAAATAATTTTATTACAATATTAAATACAGGATATCCGTCTCATTTTCTAGTTATATTATTTATTATAGGCTTTATTTATTGTTTGTAAGCTTTTTTGTGTGTTTTTCTTGATGTGATGCTGAATTTGCGACAATCGGTTATATTTATACACTCACAAGGTAGTCGCTTCAATTGATGAAGCGATACATAATGAAAAAAGTTTTTGACAGTTGTAGAGTGAGTCGTAGAGTGAGGGGTAAGTACTAATTTTGGCCAACAACCATATCATATTACCAGGATCACTCTGGCTTTATGGATCTTCTGTTTTGTGACAAAAGACAATCAAAACTCAATAGCAGTGTTTTTTAACGTTTATTTTTACGCCGAAGCCTAATCAAAGCCGTATGGACGATCTGCACATTTCATTGACCCATTCCAATTTCAATACTGTCATAGAATGGTCAACCTATACTGTACTCCTATCGGGTTCATAAATGTTTTCATTGACCTAATGAATCTAAGTATATTGTTGAAAATTCGTTTTGTATTCAGGTTCTATCGTGATTCGAATGCGGTACCTTCATGCGGTATAAGGCAAAAACTAGCTAGCTAGAACACTTTCGCTGATGAAGCAACGGAGTAATCGACGATCAAATCGGTGAAAGTCGATTTGTTATGAATTTTGGTGACCTGCGTAATTGTAAGTGAATAGTCAAAATGCAATCAGATGGGAGAATTTTGGATTATCGTTTTATGCTTAACGTATTTAAAGAAGTTTGAGCTTAAATCGTTTAAAACTGACCAAATTGATATTTTAGCAATCATTAACTTACCATTATCAGTATCACTTGATTGAGGGCTAGTTGATAAAAATGTCCACTCACGAAAGCGATATCGTCATCGAACGCCTTACATACATGCATATAAATTTTAATTGATCCGTTTCTGTCTTGTAATCGTATCCTGGACGACATTATTATTTTTATTATAACTTGTAACGTCAGTTATGGTCTCGAAGTGCACAAAATTGTAAGCTTTTCTTTAAGACATATAAGATCGACTCAAATGACTGAAGCAATATGGATAATTTAGACCGTATATGGAACAGTGGAATCTAAGTATACATTCGCATAAAACTTTGATCAAAGTTAAGATACTGCAAATATTGCAAAGGCGAACACTTGTTGCAAAGCACAATGTTCCAGCTGCCTATAATATGGTTCTCCTCTCTTCTATTCCTCACCGTACATATGTTAAAATCGAATTTGGTAAATATTTCGAACGAAACAAAATACCCATGTAGTGGTCAAAGTATCCAGAGCTTGCCGTAGGAGACCACTTAATCTGGTTGGATTGCTGGACTGACGACCCAACGGATGAGTACGAAAGATGGCTTCTAAAATTTAAGAGAAGATTCATGCGTGTGATATATGGCCCCAAAGGAGTCGTTGATGGCAAATACCGATTTTAATCTCTTTTAATCGGCATAGAGATCGATCTGGCATCTTTTAATTGCTTACACCAGTATGAAAAGCTGACTCGAAATCGATGAAGTCAGATTGTTAACACATTACGAGCCTGTTAATCCGTCAAAAAAATATTTAATCAGTTTTAAGGGAATTTACTGTATCATTGATAAACATGTTAAATTTGGCAATATTTCTTCAACGCTTTGATAAGACTTTCTTGACGTGCTTTTTGAATCAAGCCTTCAAACACTGTCCAATGTCGTTCATTATTTTCATTCTAAATTACATTGAAGGTAAAAAACCATTTCGACCATTTTTTTTCTAATGATTTATGATGCAACTCGCGGTCATTGGGCAATGTAATGTGCGGAGACAGCCTACGCAAATCAGGTCTCAAGCCATACGTCCTTCATTTTGGAAATTAAACTGGTAATGCTCACGAATAGTTATAAGTACTTCGGCCCGGAAATAAACGGAGTGACAGTATAATTGTTGGTATATGTGATCATATAAGTCTTTCAGTATAGCCTTGAGATATGAATCTATTCCAACAACCATCGAAAGTAAATGAATAAATTTGATTAATGACTTGATTATATATTAGATATATCAACAACTCTGCGGAAAGGGACAGACCCATACATCTTATCACCTTCTGTAAACATGAAAAATTGATCGAACTGACCTCGTCCTAGTAAAATATTGGTACGTAATAACAACAGAAATATGACAAATCGCTGTAAACGATGTACAAATTGCTTTCATAGGTAATCAACAATCACTCAACAACAACATTCCAGACGACAACCATATAGTGAAACAGCACATCCAAAAAGTTGCTATACGGCTAGAGGGGTGATAAATGATTGAAAATTTAAAAAAAAAATTTCCATAATTTTTCCAAATACTTTTCAGTGTACGTAATATCGACGAGGGTAGATCCTTATCAACGTGATGAATGTTTATTAGTGTTACGGTGTTTTTTGTTGGCATTCACAAGTCGATTTGTTGTTCATTTATTAAAAACTCATTATTGGTTCACACCGCACACGAAACACACCTAAATCGAAATAGTCAAAATTTTGACAAATTTGTAATAAATTAATAAAATGAGTTTGGTATGCAAATTATATAATATGTGTACGAAGATAATGCCTATTTGGTCTTTTGTTATCTAATCGTCCTTAAAAATTGGAAAATTTCTTGGAAAAATCGATAACGACCAAATTATGCAGATTAAATAATTTCCCTTTGTTCAAAAAATGATATAAGTCTGTGTCAACAAAATCGATTGAACTATATATCGACTTTACGTTGTATGGTTTAACCTCGAACCGATCCCATAAAATAGACGAGAATCATAAAAAATATGAAAAATCGTCTAATTGCGTGCGACAAACCAATATCAACTATATCTAATATACGAAAGACTATTGTCCCGCACATGTCAACGTAATTATTTTAGTCATTTCGGTTGCTCATTCATTTCCTATGTATATTTATTGACTACTCATGTAACCACACAACCGCACAGTATACAAAAAAAAATAGTTCTATTTCGGTAGTTTCGTGTGCCAAACAATATATCGTGTCCTAAATTTATCGATCATCTACATAAATATGTTCGTGTCTCGCACAGTATAAAAATACGATATGACGAGTTTGCGATCGTTCGGATGAATTTTGGCTCGGCTGCTTGAACAACTAATTTTTTTACTGATCACTTGACCTTTTTGTTTTCGAGATGATCGATGCTCGATCGATAAATACAAATCATAAATTTGCAGATATATAGACACATTGCCAAGATGGCGCCAGATGTTTGTCAATCTCGTATATAGGCGAGAGCCAAATCAAAAAATTATAACACGAAAAAATTGTGATCTTTGAGTTAAAACATTTTGAAAAAATTTATTTTTAAAATTCACGATCTCGAATGTGTGATCTCACACACAATTGAGATAATTTTATATTATTTATAGAATTTATATACAATATTATATATGTTGTATGGATGTTTTATATTTAATTATAGACTATTGCGTGTAATATTATATTTAATAAAATAGTGATCATATAATATAATTAATAGTGAACGATCAACATATCGTCTAACTTTATGTATAATGAACGGAACGAGTTAAACCTGGAATATGAGGTCAAAATGTTCAAACATACTTAAATAAAAATGCGAGATGAAATTTGAACTACTACTCATTTTGTGTTTCACACATTGTTTGATCTTCTTCAGGGCCGAAATAGATCAAAAGGAGTATTGTTATAATAATATGGTTGGTAAAATAGAGGAACAATTCATTTTTGATTGTCTAATTGAATGATGGGTTTCATGTTGGTTAGTACATGGTCACTCCATTTAATCAAGAGTGTGTTCAGAAGTGTGCCTGATCTGGCCTTTCTAGAGTCACATACTGGCGATGCCTTCTAGAGTCACATACTGGCAGGTTTGCCTTGTAGTATTTTCAAAAATATATGTTTATTAATCACGAAGTAGGTTAAATAAAATGTTACAATTTGGGGTGGCAGAAGGTTCATATAGGATTAAAAGTTGAAATAATAATTGTTCACTCAAAACTTAGTAATCGGCAGTAATCGCGGCCTAGCATGAATTACAAAGACGAAAAAAATGTTTAGTTACCATACTCAATCGTTACGAAGTATTAGAATAGAGAATGTTTCAAACTTCATGGAGCCCTATATTGAAGGTGGCTGGCATTATGCTTTGGTTTTTTGAAATAACCACTTCATTTAGCTCGAATTAAATTGACAGTTTTTAAGTCGGTTCAAAGTAAATTTTGTTCAACTAAACCGAAACATTTATAATAAAACGAGAGATTGAGAGTGCTGATCAGACGAATGTCTAATCCATTTATTATACGAGATTGGTGTGAGATAAAAATGAAACAAGAAGTAGTATTTTAGGATTTCCAAATTTTCGATCCCTTCCCAACAAAACGATAACTCCAATCCTTCAAAATAGGCATTTGTTGCATCGATGATCTCCTCATTAGAGGCGGATCTCTTTCCACTGAGGCATTTCTTAACGTTTGAAAATCGCAAGACGGATATGAAAGCAATTCAAAGCGTAGATCATGGATTTTGGCGGAAACTTCACACGTGTACACTCGTGCGTTACCTTAGTGAATGATAATTGTTTTCTTCGTCAAATGCTGTCATTTTGTTTAATTAATACACGAAATTCACTTTTTTCCATGTCTTCAAAAAAACAGTGGGTTGTCTGTCATTATTGTCTGTCAAAACTGAGCTAAATAACATATCTGTATAAAAATATTAATGAAGTCTAGTGACAAATGGAATTTATATATGACATCTGGGATTTTTGAATTTAGCGCCATCTATTGCAATTTTAGCCGTCTTCTTACACCGCCCTTGCATTAACCTCAAAAATCTAAAGTTTTGAAAGTGTGTCTTGGAAGGCGAAACCAATTGACGCTTCAATCCATCAGGTACATCACATTTTGATAGCGTTTGAGGAGCTATCCGAAATTAATTAAGTCATATTAGCGGTGAGTTCCGTCAATGCGTTATTGATTGAAGTACAACTTTGCACTTCTTTGGACAACCATTGATAGCCGAAAGTGATGTAACATTTTCACAAAAGCTTTGGAACAGGTGGTATTTTGTTGTAATATGAAGATTTCAAACATTGAAAGGATAAAAGTCTTATGTCAACAGCCAAAAAACGATCTATATCCAGGAAACGATGGTGTCTTCTTCAGCTGCAGGTGAATTCTAACCGGTTTGGACCACTGAATTATATAATTATGCAACATATAGAATAAAATTGTAAGCTAGAACCTCCCACTTGATATTTTTTTGATTGCGTTTTATTTTTGATGCTATATAGTAACTAGAGAAATGCAGAGGGTGTGCAGGATAAAATTAAAATAACAAACTTAAAAAGTCAAGAAAACAAGAAGAAGGGAAATTACACCTGTTTACCATCAGTATTAGAAAAGAGTCGACCATTAAAATTTATATTTTAAGACATCAGACTGGTAGAGTCAATTTCTAATGAATTATTGCAATATCTACAAGTACACCGGGGCATCCAAAAAATTTATCAGAGACACACTTCTCAAAACAATTACATACCTAATTACGAAATGGAACAAAAAGAATACTGGAGACCACTGTATACGAACATCAACTTAAAAAATCAGTCAATAAGTGGTCCGGCAAAATATAAACTAAACACGAACGTGTAAACGAGTACGTGAATTTCATTAAAAGTTTAGAACAATCTTTCAAATATACCAGAGTCCATAATTTTTGACCTGACACTAAAAGCATATCGATCAATCAGCCTCACGTCGTTTTTCCGTAAAACAAAAAAAATGATGGATCAATATAATGATGGATCGGACATTAACAGATCGATGAAGTACTAGCTTTGTTTAATATCCCAAATTATGATGTCCTGTATATTACAGCCAGATCATCCGCGTATTTGATGGATACGCGGATGATCTGGCTGTAATATACAGAGATTATTTTGATTCAGTGGCTTCAGAACTGATACAGGATGTACTCAAACTATACTATAGGAATGGTGTATCCAAGAAGAAAAACTTAAGGTTTAAAACAGGGCCTCGAACGGCTTTAAAGGTACCAGAGACTCTATAGTGAACCTGAGACTTACAACCCAAAATGATAACTAAGCTAAAATTGAAAGAAGGCAGCCCAGAACCCAGAGTTCGAATCCATATTATTGACGATACAAAGAACGAAATCTAAAAACAAACAACCAATGTTAAGTCAAACCACTATATATTCAAGTTACTTCTTAGTTTTAATGTAGTAGCTAAGCGAATAGTATCGACTCAATCGTTCTGTTCAAATGATGCATATAATCTCGTTGAAAACTTCATCTGTAGAGTTATCACTACCGCTTGAGGCGTCGGAGAGACAATCTCTAAAGTGGAACACCAAGATAGAAACAAGCATGGCTCCATCTCCTCGCTTGGATTTGTATCACCTTTCGAATACTGCGTTGTTTCATATAGTATATCAATCAAGGATTTCCTATTTCAGATATCATTATTATTTCAGATTTACTCATCCATTGCTCTTAGGGCTAAGTGAGTCTCATATACTGTTAACTTTTTGAAAATCATTCCTCTTGATCATGACACCAATGATATACGGTTGGAGATTTACTAACCGTGAAATTTTGAAATTGAGTTAACATCGGGCCGTCTTCCATAGCATTGAACGAGTGGTTTTTAGAAGACCTTGTTTTTTCACGGTTTCAAATTTTCACCGACTGATCAGTCTGAGGGTACCGAGTTGGCTAAATATATGTTGGATGGTCATATATTTGTTGGTGAACAGTAAATTTCGGGTAACACTCGATACTCTAAATAATGTATGGAGGGTTAGATGTTGAACTGTTTGAGTGAATTTTAAATCATCATTTTTGATTTTTTTGTCAACTGTTACGCCGCGATACTCACATCACAACTACCAAGCTTAGCAGTTTTCGTTCCAATATCTCCAATTTTAGGAACATAGGGGGCGTACTGGGTCCAATGACATTTTCGTTCCAATGACATCGATTGGTGATTTCCTCAGTGTATGATTGGATTGGACCACCTCCATTTTCCTTTCGTTAGTTCGGCCTCTATGTCTAATTGATTGTTTTTCTAGGCAGTCCAATGTTAGTTATAGTGTCAAGAAGCATTTCAGTACTTGTTAACGAGCACTTGTAGTTTCTTTCTCACTTTTTCTGTATTTTTCTGCCATTTTGCGTTGCTACTTATATTGTTTTAGGAGTGCAGGTACAGTGGTGATTTCTTTCCCAGTATTATTTGGTAATGATACGGATTGAGTTGATGTGATCAGTGCAACTTCTTGTTGGTCTTCAAGGTTAATCATTGCGAGTATTTTTATTGCTGTGCTTTCACTTAAAAGTTTTGCTTTCATTTCCTTGGGGATTTTTAGTGTCAAGCCTGACTTAAATTATTGTTATTAGTGTGCTTGCAGCTGTAGATAATTTCCTTTGAATATTTCTTCGGGCTTACTTTCTGCACCAGCAGTCCTATTGTTCTTCAGGTTGTGCACGAAAATTACATTATTTACACCATTATTAACATGTAAATTATTTTTGGATTTTTTTTACACAAAATTGTATACAGAATAAAAAGTAAAAAATTAAAATATTAGTGACATCTATACGTAAAAACTGAAACAATTAAATTTAAGCACAAAGGTTAAAAATATGCACACTTTAGGTTGTATATTTGTTACGAGTGTCATTCTCATTTACAGTGATTTCAAAATGAATTGTGCCAATATGGTGGTAAATCTATCAGGGTTGTCATTGAGTTGCAGCAACGATACGTTGGTATGTTGCGGTTATGTATATGCCGCTATACTGCTTGACTTTATATAAAGTGTTGAAATGGACCTTGCCGGACGAATACGAGATAGCTTCTGAAACTTTAAAGTTACATCATGTATGTATTATATGACTCAAAACGCTACGAAAATGATGGTTAGTGTCAGGTCTCATCATAAATTGATTGCTGATCAGCGAATAATGCAGCGATCTCTCAGATGAATTCTGAAAGAGTATTCTAGCATATTGAGGACCTAGCATACCAACGTTTTTAGTGTCATACTTCCAACCTAGGCTTATGAGAATTCGTAGTGGAAATCTGAAGGTATGACTGTGCTTTCAGTTTGATTTGTAGTCGATGTAAACTGGGTATCACAATGGGTATATACATTTTCGATCGAAATGGTTTTTTACATTTTAGCCTTAAACTCTAACTTAAAGTTTCATTATAAAAAAAACAGTTTTGAGTTTAGTAAATTATGCTTAAGATGGAATTGTGAATGGTTGTTTATGTCAGAATTGAATATGAAATTATACAATTAATTTCGTATAGATGGCACTTTCATATTTTCTATCTGTTTGTCTATCTTTGGCATTTTTTGAGAGCCTAGACTTTCGCCAAATCGAGGACTTACGGCTATAGGAATTCTGCACTGTAAAAGGGAGTCATATAGATGTTATTATTCACACCAACGATGGGTGCATCCTGCTATCAAGATTCGAACCCGATACCCTCCCACTCCAACTGCCGCAGCTTGAACCACTGCGCCATTTAATCGATACACTTTTTATGATATTTTTACATGCTACACTTTTTAACATTTCTACAGTTTTTCATTGCCACTTTTATCTTTCCGATCTGTTGGTGGATGAGTGTTGCTAATCTCTGTTTGGAAAGCTATTTGAAATCGAAAGTAATCTGTTATGAGATTTTATTGTATGTACGACATATAAAATAAAATCAACACAAATCTTACATTACATGGAACTCCCCACAGTACAACTATATGCTACACACAGCCCCTCTTCCTATAATAAACCAAATCTACCAGCACTATATGGTATATGTACCATTATAAGAATTAATTCCGCGCACGAAGTATTTATGTCCATTTTCAACATATACATTTTCAACCATAAACGAGATATATGTATATATACCGAGAGGGACGAGACTCGTAAAATGTCCACTTGGGAGTGTTTTTTTATGAAAAATTATATTTTAATTATAAAACATTAAAAATCGCGAAAAGAAATTAAAACATAAATTTTGTTGTATGTATACGCGAGTACTTCTTTATTCTCGACTTCACTGTGTGTGTCTGTGTGTGTAAACACGTAGATACATAATCAAATTGAAAATCATTAAAAATACGAAAATTAAAATCCATAAATTTTCATTTTATTGAAATTTGAGTTAAATTAAATTTTGTGTTGCCCAAATAAAATAGAAAAGTTTTTTTTTTTTATTTTGTTCATGCCAGAGCGCTTTTCCTTTATGTATACACACTCGTATATTCATTCCTCGAGTTTTCACGTTTTTGTTTTTGTCGGTTCGGTTTACGTCGAACAGTTTTTTCTCATTTTCCCAAGAATTTCCTCCTAATAGCTATCTACGTACATATATATTATTATACACAGCCAAACAAACAAACAAACAACAACAGAAGGAAAAAAAAAATTGAAGAAGCAAACATTCTTTTCTTACATTACAAACAACAGTATGTGGTCTATTATATTTCAAATTTATGTTTTTTTTGTGTATTTAAGCTACAAAGCATTAAAAAAATCAAAAATTAAAAATGCCACGCGAAAAATGAAGAAAAAAACACTTTACGTTCGAGAGGGTGGTGGGGTGGAAAAAAATTAAATTAAAATTACATTATATGTGTGTATCATATATATAAAGACGAGTATATCCAGGACAACCGAATCTACTGTGTGTTACACAATGCTTAGCAAAAAAGTACAAAATAGCTATCCTTCACACAAAGGAACATGAACCAAATGAAAAATTTCGCGTTCTTCGTAATTTGATAATTTCGAAATAATTAAATAAATTTTGAGAAAACGCAACAACACCAACATGCTAAAAAAAATGCTTTGAGTGGAAATTCTCTGTTGTTGAAGTTCGGTGTTGGCGATTTTTTGTTATGTCGTTTCTTAACTTGGTTATACAATATATATATGGTGTGAATCTGTAAAGACATATCTCCAAAGCATTTATAAAAATTATGTACAAAGGGTGTTCGAACAACAACACTGGTTTATATTAGATTAAGTTACTTGCAAGGCAATTTAAACTCGCATAATTTCCAGCGAATTTTGTATAAGTGGATTAACAATAACCACTCGTCGGGATAAATTTCACTGAAATGTTTATTGGTGTTTATAGGGTATAGGCCTGGTTCTGCTTGTATCTGTCGAATATCATATTCAAATTAGATTTCGAAATGACTCGATATTTATCAGGAACCTGTTATGTTCTCTTCATCAAATTTATCATAGGGGCGTATCTGCTTCATGTAAAAGCACTCTTTTGTATCAATGTCAAACTTGGATCAAGATCTTATATTTGTGCCATAAGCATCGTAACTCCTTTCGCCGTAGAGAAGGCCATAATGATGTCGGTCGTACCCGGTTGTGTCTCGTTGGTACTTTTCTCGGTTCTTGTTGAATTTCTATAAATTGTCCAGATATAGCTCATGGCAACCAGAGCAACTGAATTATATCATAACGCCACAGTCAATATTTCGAGTCAAGTTCTTGTAATTCGCTAGAACTGTCGCGTTACTACTTAACGTACATATACGAATCGCACAGTACAAATATAAAGTCTGGTAATATATGCCTGATGAGATGGATCTGATCTTTTCGATCATCCATCATTTAATGGCGTCATCATCAGATCAAAATCAGCCTAATGGATTACAAGATACAAGCAACAAGTCGAAGTACAACAGACATTCCAAAAATACATAAAAAAGCTTCATCCTTTACAAGCTGCTACCATGCTATGTGGAACTGTCCAATTGGGCCATCTTTGATATAGATAGTGATGGCACTTTCTTATGACTCTTCATTCAGGTTTTTTGAGAAATCAAGTCATCATAGTTTAAGAACTGGTTAATATGCAGGATTTATCGGGAAAGACCCTAGCTATGACCAACTATGAGGGTTCATAACGTAGAGGAATTCGAATACTTTCAGGCCCTTCACATAATATCTTGTCCAGATATAGCAGAAAATATCTACTACCATGCTGCACGTTTTACAATAACAATGGTACTGTATAGCTTCTGATTTTGTTAAAAACGGCCTGTTCTTGTAATAATGGGATACCGCATGAATACTGAATTCACAGCTGTCAAATTCGACTAATGTTTGACCCTTGATGGATTTGACATGTTGATGGCATATAGACGTGAACTCAAACACTTCTAATGTGGCTACATAAAGTTACATCGAGCTGCTTTTTGCGCTATAATGCTGGGTATCAACGATAATATTGTATGAAGCAAGTGGGGCCATCATATTTTTTGAAGGGTTTGGTTTTATCTTATAATAATTGAATATTGATTTGGAAAACGTCGGTATCTGTGTACTAAGTACAATTTTTGATTGGTTGTAGTATCCTTGTAAAGTCAATAGGTCGTACATATTATTTGGGTTCAATATTTCTATATATGATCCTGAGATAGTAGATCATGGATGAATCGCATTTCGTTGTTGATCAGTAAGTGTCTTGAAATTCGTCTGTGTTTCGCTGAACTAAGTGGGTCTAAAATGTCGTCGATTTGGTAAAACAGAATGTCTTTTGTGCTGATTCATACTTTGCAGTGTAACGTCGGATCGTTGGTGCAGATTCCCAATGAGTAAATTGGGACTAATTGTCGATATCCATTCAAAAACGACTATAAACATCTTCATTGGCTGGTTGATTTAGTGACATCTGGAAATACCTGTGGCTTAAGAAGATCATTGTATTTGTGATAAGAGCGATTTGGTATTTCTTAATTCCTTTCCTTTCCAGTTCGATAATATTTAAAAAGAGAAACATCAAACCGAACCTAAACGCTAATAAGATTAGAGCAATTACACTTGCAGTTGCCAGTCGGTGGCGTATTAATGTGAACGGTCAGAAAGAGTATTGTCTTTAGAGGATGTAAATGTCTAATATAAGTAATAAATGCAATTATGGTGACATTGATTCAGTTAATCGAGCATGAAATGTTGAAATTTACAATAGACCACGTTTCTCATGATTTAGTTCAGTCAGTTTAGGAGCTAATTTCGGTCTTTACTCTAAAGATATATTGGTGGTCAGACATGAACAGAGTCAGTCCTCTGATAAACTATTTCATCTCTACTTACCAACTTATTACGCATGAAATGCCATCTCATACTCAAATAATAAATCTGGATTATATAGATCAAATCATCAGATGAAAACCCATAATGCGTTACCAGCAGTCTTGATCAAGTCAAATCGCTGTATCTTCCCACAGTGAATGAATCCTTTTGTCCAGCATTTCAATATACACATTTTATATAAAACAATATTTTATCTGGTACAGTCGTAAAACGTTTCATTTCATTTCTTGAAAGTCAGGTTTTCCAATTTGATACTTTTTTTGGCCAAAGAAATCATCAAATCTGCAAGTTATTACATGTAATCTTTCGCAGAGATTCAATCAACGTGGTTCCAACCCACAGAACCTTCCACCACCTTAACCAACTATTTCACGCAATTACCAACTATGAAAAATTCTAACGTAGAGAGAATCATTTCCTAGATGTACTTCCATGCCTTCACATAATGTAGATCGATGCGGCAGAAGAGCCAATTTCTATTTAGGAAACACAGTCATAAACTGTCTGTTGGTTCTGGTTCTTGGAAAACTTTCGGAATGAAATCCCCTGTGGTTTCAGAAATGTTGGAGAAGTTCGTAGCCAGCATACTCTTATAACACACACGATCGATGTTGGTGCTTTTCTACCCCGTTTAACTATACTATATCGTATACTGGCACCTTATTTGGATGCCATAAATTGGATTCTGGCACTAGAATTGGCTTTTGATAGGATCTCTTCCCTCGTTTTGCTAACGGTAGTTAATAAAAACCAGAAGTTTTGGCCATTAACTGGTATCCGGTATACGATGAAAAATTATACCAAATCGGATTTATCTAAATTATATATATGCAGCAATTGGAAACAATTATTAGATGGCAGCAATCTAAGTTAATAACCTACAAAATTATCGAGAAATAACCCAACCTTTTAGTCTTTGAAAGATTCTACCGATAAAATTAAAATCGATTAAGCATGTCTGATTTGTTTAAATTTGAAACCGCAGAAGTAATTCTTAAAAATCAAAAGGTTAACTATGGGTGTCGTACAGAAGTTCTAAATTAACAAACCATCACTTGGATATTGATTCTGGAAAGTAATATGGATTAGAACTTCTGAGAAGATGCTCTGTAGCGTTGCTTGGTAGGGTATCGAATCGAATGGAAGATATATTTGTTTTAATTTGTTCTTACATCCAATCAATGCCCTCATCCATCACCTAATACCTTACGCTCCCGCCACACTTGGCTCACCTGTACAGCATCGAAAAAAATATAAATAAAAACAAAACAAATGCCGCGGTTGGGCTTAAGTCAGTTTATTAACCTTTTTGTATTTTTCATAAAAAAAAAATATAATAATTTACCTCGGGTTAATAATTTGTGAATAAGAATACAACATTGAACAAACACGATTGGTAAATTGAACGATTGGTAAAGAACGATGGAATTGCTGGATTTCCCCATATCGCTGGATGCTCTAACTGAAAAAGAGTTGTACTATGAATTGGACATACGTCAAGATTTACCAAGTGGCACTCGTAGGCAGAAAGTTCTTGGATTATCCAAGTTGATCAAGTTGGAGAAGGAGGCACCCATGAGGTACATCGACAAAGATAATGATTTTAGTAAGTCAATGGAAGCTTTGACAGAATTAAAGAAAAAGCTTAAGTCAGCAATGTTGAAACTCGATGATCAAATGGAACTAAAAATAAAAGGGAGAATCAGACATTATCAGGATCGAGCTTATCGTTACATGGGAGATGATGACGAAAAAGATGCCATCCTGTATGGGATGGTAAAGAGCATTCGAAGGACCGTTCGAAATTTCATGGAGGAGGCAGCTTCTTCGAGTAGTATTATTTCACCGCAAGGAGCAGCAAATGAAACCATTGTAGGCTTGGTAGCTGGTAGAGGTAGACGTCGTAAATCATGCTGGTTTGCCTTTGAATAAAGACAGACCAGGATCAAATATAATGGGAAAACAACCGGTAGCATCATCGCTACAGAAGCCAAGCCATTCTAACGATACATCATATACAGATCCAGAATTGATGAGGTTGATGCAAAATTTTCGACCATCGAGCGCTGCCAATGAATGGAGACCAGCAGAAAGTGTCAATAAAGATGATGGCCCAAATCAACCGTATTACGTTCAAAAACGACGAGTGGCGTTGGAAAAATGGCCAATCCGGTTCAAAGGCGATAATAGTCCTAGTCTGGGAGATTTCTTAGGAAAAATTGAGATGTATGCCCGAGCAGAGGGGATAACGATGAGGTTTACCAAGGATTCTTCAAACTATTGGAAGATATTGCTTTGGAATGGTACGAGGACAAATCAGGAAACTTTGGAGATTGGAATGAGTTGGTAGCTGGCTTTAAGCAGAGGTTTTAAGCAGAGAATCTCGCAATTATGATTTTATTGTGAGGGAGGAAATATTGGACCGATACCAACGACCGGATGAAAATATATCGGACTATCTCCTAAATATGAGCAAACTGTTATCAAATATATACCCACCAGTGGAGGAACAATATAAAGTTTATATATTACAACGCAACATATGGTTCCAGCAGCTGGCCGTCGCAAACATTCAAACGGTTGCACAATTAGAAGACCTGTGTAGAAACATCGATGAAGCCAGAAGAATGGGAAACAAACAGAATATGGAGTAACCACAAGCAAAACAAACGAGAAATAGAATAGAGCATACAAGAAGACCATTACCAAGGTGCAGTGAAATCGAAGATGAAGTGGCAGAATTTCAGAATTTTAAATATACAAAAGCAACTCCAAGATTCAGACCAGACAGGCAACGAGGTTTCTCAAGACGAGAGGGCAACACAGTTGTGTGCTGGAACTGCAAAACTATGGGGCATCGCCATTTTGATTGCACAAAACCGCGAGATAGAATTTATTGTTGGTGCTACGGATTGGAGGGGGTGACTGCGGTTAAATGTCAGAAAAACCATTCGAGAGGTAAATTGTTTACCTTCTCAACAGTCACAGCGACAAAACCAGATCACATATAAGGGAATCGAAGAAGCGAGCAGTTGAGGGATCGAGCTTGTTCGCAGTTTGGAGGAGAGATCCCGAAGCTTATAGACAAACGGATGAAAGTTTCTTGCAGGAGTGTAAGGGACGACAACTCAATAATACATTAGATACTATAGAACCAAGCATTTTAAGATTATTAAAGTGGACCAGGAAATGTATGAACCACCAATTGAACAGAGATTCAAAACTCAGAATGCAGCCTCGAAAAATGTGAGACCAAATCGTGAGTTAATAGGAGAAGACAAGCATCCGGAACAGATAGATTCGGATGATAATTCTCAGATTTTAGAATGTGTAATCAATGTGGAGGGAGATAATCGGCCACACGTAGAAGTCGAAGTGTTAGGCATGGAGTGATTGGGTTGTTAGACTCAGGAGCAAGTTGTACGATTCTTGGCAGATCCGACATATATGAGAAATTGAAAACCTTAGGGCTGTCGTTGATTCCAACGAAATCCCGAATTAAGACGGCCGATGGAACTGCTCACCTGGTGTTGTACGATGTCGATATACCGTTCGCAGTTGACAAGAAATGCAGAGTAATTAAATCACTGGTTGTTTCATCGATTACAAGAGATTTAATATGTGGCATCGACTTTTGGACTGCTTTTGGTATACGACCAAGTATCGACAGAACAGACGATCAAATTAGTGTGAATTGCTTCGAAATTGAGGAAAAAACGGAAAATATGATTCAGCATGAGATGGATGATAACCAAAAACTACAGTTGCAGATAGGATCGTTGATCGAACACATCATCGACACAGTCAATGCATGTCCGGTTAAGGTACGAGCCCGTATTATATCCCCATACATCCAAAAAGAGCGGAATTTGGAATTGGATCGCATGCTACGCTTGGGAGTGGTAGAAATGGCTGGTCCAGCCGAATGGGCACATCCTGTGGTATGTGTGAGGAAAGATTTCTTTCCCTTCGGGAAAAATAAGGTTTTGCCTGGACGCACGCAAGCTCAACGAAGTGACAATTAAAGATATGTCACAAACGTTACCGGAACATGTCACAATACCGGAAATGGTAATACTCTGCAACAACCCCAAGCCTTGGAGTTTATATTTCTTAGGGTAGAAATATACGTGGCATTTTGGAAGTGGATCGATTGAATTTTGACCGATCTAAAAAACTTCTGCTGTCATATTGTTCAATGACCATATACACGTGGCTAAATTTAATTATTTTCTTCTGATTTCATTCGTTTAGTTCTGTGCTGGTAGCAGAAAATAATACTAAGTGACGGGTTCACTAATAAAAAATTGGAAAGTTCTGGTTAGCGAACAAGCCATGGGATTTATTTTCACAAAACAATCGATGATGTTCAAATGTTCGTGTTTACTACACGAGTTCACATATATCTGTCTTAATAACAATTAGGACAAAGACAGTTTTAATACAATTATAGTATAAGAACGATGGCGTAAATAAATACTTTGTTCTGAAGTAGAAAATGTTCAAAATCAAATTATTTACTTCTTCTAATGATTATATAGGATTAGGATTAACTTTTATTCGTCAGTACATCTTCGTTATGTCTACGTGATTACAAACTGTCTACATCGTTATCAAATTAACATTAAATCTTATTTGTTTGAAAATTGGATATGTCTTACTTGACTATGTTGTATTGGAATTTTAACTGCAATATTATGTATCTCAAACTATACACACACTCTAAAGTTCTGCCAACACGAACCAGATGTGTAAAATGTGCGGAGAAACATTTAACTATTGCTTGTGAGAAAACCAGAACGAAACTGTGCACAAGCACATCCTGCAAACGACAGTGGATGTAAGTATTTCATATGATCACGGAGCTAAGACAACTAGGGCCAGTCCCGAACTAGTTTTGACTCCTATAATTTGAATATTCTTTCTGAAAGGTTACAAAGACTTGCTCAGGGCAGTTCTGCTATATTATTCTAATTAATACTCTTAAAATGATATACCAAGAAAACCTAAAGGGTTATCAAAAAAAATTCAGGGTTACCAACTTGCTGAAACAATCCATCCAGATAACCAAACAAGAGGTGGAACTGCTGTTATACTAAAGAACTATATTAAACACCATAAATGTCAGCATTATCAATCATCCGAAATCTTAGTTATAACATCTACCAAGCAACGGCTTCAGATATGAGCGGTGTATTGTCCACCTAGATATAACCTGAAGAAACCGAACTCCTTGAATATCCTGCAACATTTCAGTGGTAGATTTACTCTAGGGGTTGATTTTAATGCAAAGCATGTTGACTGCTCTAGGCTTACAAAGGGAACGAAATTAAAAATGCAATAATAGAAATGGGATGTAACGTACATTCCACTGAAAAGCCAACATTAGTCCACGGGTGGAGGTAAAGAGCTGAATACTGACTCAGATGCAAACATTCAACAATTTATCCACAGAATTACAGATATTATAGGAAAAGTGTTATAGGAGATAAGTAAATTTGTTATTTTTGCTGGATGTGGCAGCAGCTTTCGATAAGGTATGTCACGAAAGTTATACACATGAACAACAGGTTATGCTGCCGAGACCATATGTTGATCTTTTGAGATCATAAATATCTGAACGGCTCTTCAGAGTTCGACTAGAAGATGAGTATTCTGGACTGAGAGAGTTAAGGGCAGGAGTCCTTCAAGGTAGCGTTCTGGACTCAGTCCTAACCTACTTTATACAAGTGATATACCACAGTTCGACCACGTAAGCATAGCAACGTACGCAATACTAGCAACAGAGCAAACAATACTAGCAACAAACGGCGAATAAACTTCAATGTGCAAGTGATGAAATTCGCCAGTGGACCAAGCGATGAAAAATCATATATGTAATACACAAGAGAAGGAATTGCGTAGACATAGGGTATTTCCACTCTTCTCTTAGTCAAAAAATGTAACTATCATGTCACAAAATCATGAAAGGTATAGGATAAATAAAAGACGTTAACGCGAAAATAATCTCGAACAGTTACGCATGCGTGCGGTCTCGGATGAATAGCAAAAATACAGTTGTTCAAAGTAATCTCTTTAAAAGTGCGCCAAAAATTCTTTGTTTAGGATCATTGTCAGTCCAATGTAGTCACTGCGGTTCTCTTTTCTTTATCATGAAATCTAAAAGCAATTGTTGTCATAAGGCGAAATTATCACATATACTTTGCACTGAAATTCCAAATCAGAATGAACAACCACGACTTTATGAAATAAATTATAAAACAAAATATTCATGGTCCATGTAGAGAATTCAACAGAAATTGGGTTTGCATGATTAATGGAAAATGGTCAAAATAATTCCCAAAAAGTCAATGCAGTGAGACTGACATTTCCATAGATAATTATCTAAAATATAGGCGAAGTCCTCATACTAATTTAGAAAATCAACCCAGATCACGATCGAACATTGTTAGTGATAACCGATTCAATCAATACCCGTATTGTCGATATATTAGTTTGAAGGAAGCTGCTTAGCATATCCTGGAACTTGAACTTCATGGCCAATCAAATAATGTTGCTACACTGTCTGTTCATTTGCAAGATGATAACTTTTAGCTTATAGCATATTGTATAAGGATGTTCCGATGCACTATGTATATAAAAACAATAGATGCAAAAACACTCTCCAAATTCACAATTTGGGAAGAAAGCTAGCGGTATAATGATTTCAGTTCTCACGAGGTATAATTAATGATAGAATTGAGTGAAATAATTGCGTATCAGAAGCTAACACTCATATGTTGCCAAAATCGTAACGAGCATTATTCACTACTATACTTTGTCATTGCAATCCATCAGATCCTATTAAACTATGCAATGATTTTAAGGACAATCTTCTAGAAAACTGTATTAATCAAGGTATGACTGGCCCAAATGGCGCAGTGGTTTAAGCTGTAACAGTTGGAGCGGGAAGTACCAGGCTCGAATCCCGATAGGGGCAGGATGGAAAAGAGTTTTTTTCCATTTTATATTACGATCGGTGGTGTTATTGGGCCAACCCATCTTTCATTTCAGTTATGGGCTGATATGGAGCAATGCAATGCATGGGATGGTTCTTCGTTAATCGGACCTATAGCCGTTCGTCCTCAATTCGGCTTTTCAAAAAATGGATGCAGAAAATAAAATGTAATATGTGTTGCGTGTACAGGAATAGCAACAACACTTTTACCAAAAGGAATGACAAAGGAAACACTCTGCGTTTTGATTCTGCGTTTTAATGGATGCCGTGACAATTCCACAACTTACTCTCAAAAAACATGACTATAGTATATCTGTTGATTACGTAATTTGGGATGAACCTCCAATGGTTTCAGGCAAAGCATTTGAAAACTAAATATTTCACAATTTAATGAAATTAACACAACTTAAGCGGAGATTTTCGGTAAGTGCAACCTGTTGTAAGACTATTAAAAAGCCACATTTTTGGCATCACTTTTGGTGATGGGAAGAATTTTGATACCTTACATACTAAAAACTCACAATTCTCTATTCCAATACCATTAAGTTATATTTTCGATGATCTACAATGACGTGCAAATGCACAGAGGTCCCCTAGTCTAACTTAATTAATTCAAGTCTGTCCATGTCAACTTTACGAATAAATACTGCTAAATACTTGGGTATCGCTAAATGGCATTCAGCTTTAGGGTTGTACTAAGAATACTAACATACAAATCTTCCAGGATAAAGTACTTCGTAGTATATAGATTTGGGGATTCCGGCTACAAAAAATAAAATAAAAGGATTGAGAACGAAGCATCCTCTCGGCTCCTGGATAATGAACATTTGAATAGGACACTAGAAAGAAGCAAACTCTTTGAGCTCGTTAGTATGTGAGCAGCAACCTATATCAACGAACAGGCATTGGTGCATTGATGGATCAACAGTGACCACATTAGATTTTAGTTTTAACGAATTCAGATGTAAATTGCTAACCATCAATGGAAAGACTATAATTTCAAAATACTATATACAGTCGTGAAAGCTCCGAACCAATAATTTAAAAGCTTATAGATAACAAAATATCCACAGGTGCCGGTACCATTTATCAAAACGACTCTTAATGGTCTATATCTATAATTGTTTATTTCTGTTTTCCAAATATGAGAAACACGAGCTAGGTTCCTGCAACCGATTAATCAATTTTATTACTTATCCTAACTCAATCTAAATTATGACAAAGTATCCAACCGCAAACCGACACCAACGACACAAAAAAATTATTAAATCATTTGTGCGGAATAATTAAAAGTATTTATCATCCAAAAAGAACAACAACAACAACACCAACAAAAACCCTCCAGGAGGTCTATAAACTCTGTGCACAAAATGATAGCCGCACATTTATATATAAAACATAAATAATTTATGAAAAATTACGCGCGAGATAAAATGAAAAATTGTCCCACTGGGTCGGGAAAAAAGTATGTGTATATAAATAAATTTAGACAACAAAATAGAATTTATCCATAAAATTCAACCATAACCTAATCTAACTCGAATACTTTTCTTCTTCGTTGTCGTATTATTACCACATTTTGAATAACCACGATATCATATTTTCCAGTCGAAAAATCAAAAATTTCGAAAACCTTGAGAAAGGTCATCATCGTGTAACACATATGTGTGTTTCTCGTTGTGTGCTCTATATCGAATTTTCCAAAATAGAAATAACTAAAAATTTTATATTTCATAAATAAATAAATAAATAAGCATCTACAACAACAATTACAATTTCGCAATGAATTATAATATTTTCTTTATGTCTTAAAAATATTTTTCTTCTTAATTTTCCATTCTCTTCTGTACATACATACATACGTATTCGCATTCTCGTATACACATCGGCGATAATTTTATTTATTTTTAGAAAATTAATTTTTCAAAATTTTATTTAAATTATTTCATTTATTTATTTTAGTTTTTTTTTTCTTTCGTATTTGCAGATTCTTTTAAACATTGTACGGAATCCAGTGAAAATATATAGTTTTCCAAACATCCTTTGAGCCATTAAGTCAAATCATCCGAGAAGACATAAACAGCCGTGGCACACGCATGAAACCAGCACCGTCCGCTTGCTTGGTGATCATGAAAACGAAAAGAGTGAAAATATTTTGGTGATCATAGCCCGCGTGTGTGTGTATGTAAATACGTATGAGTGTGTGTGTGTAAGTGTCTATAGTTTATGTGCATGCATACAATAGATTGCACAGAGTTGGGCAACATATATAAAACATAAATACCATAAAGTACCACCACATAGTTAACTTATTAACGCGGGCATACACATTTAATTAAGAAAATTAATTTTTTGTGTGTGGAAAAAATATAAATTTTATTGTGTAATTTAGTTGAGTGAAAAATTAATTTTATATATTCGTTGTTTTGTTTAAATTATTTTTGTTTTTGTTTTAATTTTAGTTTAGTGAGTGAAATTTTATTTGTTTGAGTGAAAATTTAGTGTATAGTAAAATTTAGTGAAAATGACAAAATATAGGAAATTGTTTATATATTTATTTATAATTTTTGGATTACTAGACAATGTTTATTGTAATGCAGGTAAGACATTTTGGTTTATACGTTTGTATACAAATATATTATATCAAAATTTAAAAAAAAAATTAAACATAAACAATTTCCATATACAAAACAGATTTAACGATTTCAATTCTATAGCAGATGTTAATTTATCTTATGATTCAAATTAAATGCAAATATTTAGTTCAGAATTATATTTTTGGACCGGCTCAATTTGTATTTTTTTTTTAAATTCATTTAATTCGTAAACAACTGTCTTTCGACCAATCTTCGATATTAAGAAGACTATACAGAGCCGATTAACAGACATCTGAACATTTGAATTAATTTCTAATTGTTTGTCTTCAGAATTTTACTAAATACAAACCAAAAATGGAAACCATAGGCATTGATGTGGGTTAAACGAGACAGGTACCCACCATAGAGTTTCTGGTTTATTTTAGAATTATGCATATCGTTTCATGCGCATTCTCAATATTAAGGAGATGGAATCCAGAAGAATTCGTGACGGGTGATTCAATTAGAGGAACTTTTTTCAGAAGTGATTTAATGACACAAAAAACTGTTTTAGTATTTTAGTATCTCGAATGCAACCACTTAGCGTATTATCGTTTCAGTCTTTGGGCACTTGAAAAGCATGAAAAAAATCCATATTATTTCGATCAATTGTTTGTTCAGAGATAAGGCCCATTTCTGGCCTAATGTCTACTTTAATACTCAAAATGGATATATTTGGGATGAAGAGCAACCCAAAGAGGTTCCAGTTTAGTGTGTTGTATAGGCTGGTGGAACTATTGGTCCCTAATTTTAAAAATGAAGCCGGCCTAACTGTGTATAACGTCCGTTGTCGCACCATAATAACCCACTTCTTGCTGTCTTAGTTGGATGTCCGAGATGACGACGACGTTTGATTCCGAAAATTGAGCTACTGGTCACACATGCCGTTAAACTATGGCCACACAACTCCATGCACCGATAATTGTATGCTTTTTCTATTGGGGCTACGTAAAGTCCAAATTCTAGACAACACCTGAAAATGAATCACAAACAGGCGGTACTCAGTACGTCCTTATTCCTATTGTATAACATTTGAATGTCTTCTGTTCCAAATTCCGTTTAGTTGACTTGTTTGTGTAATAAGTTTGTTGGTATAAGTAAAGATAGATGATGCGAAACAGTGGAATTATTATTTTCTCTTTGCTGTTTTGTTTGATGGGGATAATGTTTTCTCTGCAGTCTGTAACATTTGCGAATTACGGGAAAATTTCGGAGCCGTGGAATAGCGCATGGTACTTGTAGCACCGACATGGTACTTGTAGCACCGAGGGCTGGCTATTCCGGTAAACCACAAGTCGATAATTCGCCTAAAGATTCTATAACAAAGTCACTATTATACAGTACACTAGGTTAGTTAGTCAAGAGGATAGACGAAAAACAGGGCACTACCTGTCCAACATTTATATTTGAATGACAAAACACGAAATTGTCAGTCGATTTCTCATACTGAATTTCAATGTTCACCTAATTAAAGCCCAAAACGGCAAAACCTAATTTATGCAATTTGACAGTAGAAAGTTGATGACTTTTACATTAATTCATCAGGACAGCTACTCAACTACTAACTTTTCAATCAGGTCTCTGTAAAACCTTAAATAGTGTA
Organism: Tipula lateralis; assembly: GCA_963932295.1. Lineage (NCBI taxonomy): Eukaryota > Metazoa > Arthropoda > Insecta > Diptera > Tipulidae > Tipula > Tipula lateralis. The sequence goes on along the minus strand of OZ010737.1, from coordinate 49,620,239 downwards.
ACTATAACCTCAATAGTGTAACTCACTTCAATGGAAAATTTAGGTAACTATATTATATCGGATGTTCCTTGAGTGGTTTACTTTTCCGTTATAGTTGATCTAAGAGTCTGTTGTAAATCTCACTTAAATGTTGCAATTCTTCATACTGGGTTCATTTCTGTCATACAATCTGCACTTACAACCAAAATATATGTTCCATCATTTTGTTTCTTTAATGTAAACAGTCAACTGTCACTTTAGTGAAATTATAAGAAATTGGACGAATTTGTCCGTTATGACGGATCAAAATTTCAAAATATTTGGACTTTGGGTTATCGGAAAATTTTACTATCGGAAGCTGTATATTGGAGTTAAAATTCGTATATCAAATATCGAGAGAACTCAGTCTCACAAAAATTTAACAGTACGTTTCTTTTAGTCTCTCTATGCCAATATCACGACTGTGGGATAATAACTCTTCGTAAAGTTGGTTACCGCAAATATGTGGAATACCGGACAATTTATTTAATTTAAGGTTGCTTTGCTAGAAATCTAGCAATGTGAACGCTGTTCTAAGCTTAAAAACAGGAAATATAGGTTAGAGGAGGATTGCTTGGAATTAAAACTTCTTTGATAGTAAAATATTGTCTATAACACGCGTCCAAAAATAGTTTTTATCTCCAACGAGGTTATCGATGTACGCACTTTATTTTATTCTATAGTTTGTCGCTGAAGTACTTTCCAAAATTAACACTAACAAGGCAGCCGGTCTGGATGGTATTCGACTTATATTCTCTAATATTGTTTCTAAATCCTTTATTAAGCCTGAATCATTTTTGTTCAACCGATCTATGTATATCATCTAGCATTTTTCTTTTAACTTGGAAAATTGCGAACATACATGGACGCTATCGTTTCGGTCTGTTCAAAAGTACTAAAGATCATCTAATTTTTAATGTCAGTGTGTTTTCGGCGTTGGTCTACAGTAGGCGTCTTAATTAATATCTTCACTGAACAATGGAACAGGTTTGAAGCTAAACATAATTTTATATTTTGAATGCAATACAATTTTTCCACCACCGATCGCACCGCCCAAACGATCGATGTTGAAAAATCTCTTTTTGCAGGTCACAAAAATCATAACCATTTTGTATGAAAACCAACTTAATGTTAATCCTATAAACAACATAATCGATGTGTCTGGTAAAAGTTTTGTCAGAAGAAACACAACACTTAGACTATAGGATAGCACCCACCTGATAGAGATTTATTTGTATTTATGTTTTTCATCTTAGCGATGAGACTAGCATGATCGACTGTTTCGAAGGTTGAGCCAAATCGAAATAAAATATCAAAAATTGAAACTAAATTGATGACTTAAGATAAATACACAGATAAATAACTGAGGACCGTAGAATTAAATAACTGGTTAAAGGTGTTAAACGGGAATCTCGTTTCTCTTGGAAAGTTTTTCAGTGATCTGCACAACACTTTCATGAAATATAAACGAAATATAGGTAGCCAAACTCAGTACCTAAAAAAATGTATGACCTAAAGGCCTTAAACGGCCCTTACCGCGTCTCAACTGAGATCTTACGAACCATAAATACGTGCACGTTGTGGGTTCTTAAGCCAATAAATGCTTTTTACACATAATCGCTTTTGTCAGCCAGTGTATGTTACGTTTTGGTCGAAACCGCGGTGTAATGAAAAATAATCTTAACCATTAAGCTATACCGGGCAGCTCCCAATGAATATGGAATTCACTTTTTGCAGAATCAAGTGGTTGTTATAATCATATACCTATAGGCAAGCTATTGGCATGGGTGAATTCATATACTGAATCAAAAAATATAGCAACAATATAACTTAAACCAGAGGGACAATTTGCAATGACGCTGTGAGAGGACATGGATAAAGCGATTTATCATTGCCAAACTTTGAGAACATTTTCGGGTTCAATGTTAAGCCAATATGCAATAAATATTTGTTAAAGAATAAATTCAAGTGTTTGTTTTTCAGCTGCTTTGTTGGTGTTATCCGTCACTAAGGTTTTAACAGATGTATGTGGACTCAAAATGTGAATGAACTTTGGAATATATTCGAAGTTCTGAGAAATTTTAGTACTCTTTATAATCGGCTAGCTTGATGACGAAGATACTTTCAAGGGCTGTACCAATTTAAACTCTATTGGCTCAGATGCTTAGAATTGACAGAAAATTTGAATAGGCAGAAAAAATTAAATTCGGTGGCTTAGATATTTACTAACTGAACCCGTGGGGGTTGTAATATATAGACCGGTGTTAAGTTGCCTCTTTCTTTCTCATCACCAACAAACAAATCGTTTACAATAACTAAGAAATTGATGTACAGTTTATGAAGTATAGTAGAATAAATAACCGTATACTCCCATCAACAACGATTTTGTAAACTATATATCGTTATAAACAATAGTTGAACATATATATAATTAATTATAATTATTTAATGCAATGTTACCTGAACGAAAAATCGTATGGGATTGTTTTCTCTTATAGTGGATTGTTGATCAAACGTCAACTTTTCTTTCCATATGTATTCAGTTATGAACTTTTCATTTAAACTTAAGTGCTCGCGTTGGCTCAGTTCCAACTGTCTGTTTCTATCTTTGGTGGTTCTATACTGCACATTGCATAGCTCCATGTCAGTCTATAGTTCTGAGCCCATAAATAATGAACTCCAACAGTGGGTCATCAGTTCCAACTGAAATAATAAATACATTATTTTCTCAACTGAATGGGCTAAATACTTAGGTTAGGTTAGGTTAGGTTGAGTGGCTGCTACAGCACACTTAGACCGGCAACGGTCCGTTGTGATACCACAGGATCTTACTCCCCTTTTACCCCTATGAGAACCAGTTAGAGCTGCTTACGTAGCGTAATAAGTCTCGCACATTACAGTTCTCGAGATCGAGTTCTTCGCTGTCCATTAAAAACTTACCCAGATATTCATGTCTTTTGTGTGTCAAAGCCGGGCATGAGCATAGGAGGTGGACTAACGTCTCTTCCTCCTCCTCGTCCCTACAGCTTCTGCAAAAGTCATTTACTTCCAGACCCAGCCTTCTCGCATGTTCTCCAAGAAGGCAGTGTCCTGTGAGTATCCCCACGATCGTTTTAAGTTCACATCTTCGCAGGGCGATAAGCGCCTTTGAGCGTTTCAAGTTCAGCTTTGGCCAGACTTCTCTTGCCACTCTACATGAGAGGGTATTCGTCCACCTATTGTTCGCAGAGGCTTCCGTCTCTTTTTTAAGCACAGTCCTTAGTGCGTTAATGGGTCTCCCCAACTTCGCCCTTTCCGGTAGCAGTTGGAGAGTTGTACCGTGCCTCGCTAGTTCGTCCGCCCTGCAGTTTCCCATAACGTCTGAGTGGCCGGGGACCCAGACTACCTGGATGTTGAAATGCTCACTCATCTCATTAAGAGACGAGCGGCAACCCAACGCCACTCTAGACGTTAGAGAAACAGAACCCAGCGAGTTGATTGCCGCCTGACTGTTCACATAAATTGCGATATCAGTCGAGGATACCACATTATGTTTCTACCAGTTCAGGACCTCTTCAATCGCTATCACTTCTGCCTGGTACACACTGCAGTGATCAGGGAGGCGAACTGCTATATCTACCTCTAGTTTATCACAGAAGACTCCAGCTCCTTCTTTACCGTCTAGCTTGGAGCCATCCGTAAAGAACTGCAATGCTCCCGTTTCAGCTGCCAACCCGCTCCTCCAGGATTCCCTTGAAGGGCAGGTGGTTTCGAACCTTTTCTCGAAGCACAGAGTCGGTGTAACATAGTCAATATTCGCCAGTTCTTTCCTCAGCGATCTGACTATCGTCGAGTGTCTTATTTGAAGACATTTCCACTGAGATATGGCTGATAGTCGAGTGGCCGTAATCGCCGCCATCTGCTTACCATAAATGTCCACGGGGAGAAGGTGAAACAAAACCTCTAAGGTACTTGTAGGTGTTGTCCTCAGTGCCCCGCTTATAAGCATGCAGGCCGTTATTTGCACCTTCTCAATCCTTTTCCTGTATGTTATTTTATCAAGAGCTGGCCACCACACGCTCACCCCATACATAAGTACAGGTCTTACTACGGAAGTGTATAGCCAGTGTACCAGCTCCGGCGTCAGGCCCCATCTCTTTCCGATGGCGTTCCTACACGAGTACAAAGCTATATTGGCCTTGTTTACTCTTTCCAGAATGTTGGGCTTCCAGCTTAGCTTACTGTCCAAGATTACGCCTAGAAATCTTGCCTTGTCCGTAAAAGCTAGTCTGTTACCATTAAGGAGAGGTGGATCTACTACAGAAATTTTATATTTCCTCGTAAATAGTACCAATTCAGTTTTAGACGCGCTAATTGCCAGTCCACATTTGGTGGCCCACCTCGTTATAATTAGGAGGGCATTTTGGATTACCCAGAGACAGCTATCGCTACATCATCTGCATAAGCAATCACTCCGATCCCTTCTCTCTCCAGCTTTAATAGCAGCTCATTGATTGCTATGTTCCAGAGCAGAGGAGAGAGAACACCTCCCTGTGGGGTTCCCCTAGTCACCCGTCTCCTGATGGTGGATTCCCCCAGCTCTGAGTTAATCATCCTGCACCCAAGCATATGATTGATTAACCTACTTATAGGGTAATCCACACCTAGTAGCGACAATCCCTCCAGAATTGTCTCCTTCCTTACATTGTTAAAGGCGCCTTCAATGTCAAGAAACGCCACCATACAAAACTCTTGCGAGAATAATGATTTCTCAATTGTACTTACCAGGGCATATAGAGCTGTGTCCACAGACTTCTCTTTACAGTAAGCGTGCTGAGTCTGAGCCCAGTCACTAGGTCTAATTTTTGAGCGTATGTAGATATCTATCAGCCTTTCCAAGGTTTTCAATAGAAAGGATGATAGAGTTATTGGTCTTAAGTCTTTTGGGTAGCCCTGCGAGCATTTACCCGCTTTCGGAATAAAAATCACTCTGACCTCCATCCACTCCCGCGGAGTACAGACAAGTTTTAAACACCCTTTGAAGATTACCTCCAACCAGGGGAGCATAATCCTCGAGTTGTTCTGAAGCTCCGCGGGAATAATACGGTCAGGGTACGCCGATTTATAGGGTTTGAACCCTTCAATTGCCCATAGGATCCGTTCTTTGGTTACGATATCTTCTATGCGCAGTACGTTTGCTTCTTGATGAGTACCAGTCCCTGTCGAGTCATCGAAGCTTCCTGGAAAGTGGGTTTCGATGAGAAGTTCCAAGGATTCCTTACTAGAAGCAGTCCAGGATCCATCTGGTTTAATTAAATAACTGGGACTGGTAGGATTGGTAGACAAAATCTTCCTTAGACGAGAGGTCTCGGAGACTTCTTCTATTTTGTCACAGAAGAGTCTCCATGATTTCCTCTGTGCCTTCCTTAATTCTTTTTTGTATATCTTGAGGTCCTCCTTGTAGGAGTCCCAGTCCTGAGCCTCTCTCGTACTTTTGGCTCTATTAAATGCTTTCCTACACGCCTTCCGGTAGGTCCCCAGTTCCTTGGACCACCATGCCGGTTTTTGCTTGCCCCTGGGTTTAACTATTAGGCAAGCAGCGTTGAAAGACCGATTGCAGGCAATTGTGAAAGTTTCCACTATGCTGTTCAGTTCCTTCACTGTCGCTGGTGGCTCAGGGGTCTCTGGTAACAGTAGTCCTATAAGGGTTTCCCCGTATTTGCTCCAGTTTGTCTTTCTGGGATTCCTGAAAGGTTTCCGGGTGGCAGGGGAAACGTTAAGACTAAATGTTATGTAACGATGGTCAGAGAAGGAGTGTTCCTTAGCCACTCTCCATTCCCTGACCAAAGGGTACAGGTTTTTTGAGGCGAAGGTTACGATGCGAAGGCTAAATAGTTACAATTCATAAAATATTTGAACTGTCCTCTACAATTTGTATTCCTCATAGTATTTTGTACAGGGTGGTTAAAAATTATTTTATAATATTGCTTAAAACAAAGATACAACCATGTTCGTAATGCATAAGTTGGACGAGTACAGTGAAGATTCATCTTCTTTTTAGTGCGACTCGTTGGCCACACTGCTATGTAAATTCATATAAGTTGTGTTAGAATGAACAGAACTAGGTTCTGTTCAGTCTTGTGTTTGTATTCTATAACTTTAAACACACTGGGTAATGTGAGCAAACTGCTTATCTTTCACGCGACATGATTTTATAATATCAAATGAACTTCCGTTTATGCAGAAACTCATAATGCATAAAATTAATATTTAATGTTTAATTATTTGTTACCTGTGAGAAATGTTTAATTCTATTTTGTAAACTACACATTATCATGTACGTTATGTGCTCGAATATATACACAAAAACATATCCCTTGACAATTTGCACATAACATAATATATAAGCAAATCTCGTGTACGTACACCATATCCTATTATAATTCAACGTCTCATATGCGGCAAAGGTAGATATACTCGTATATAAACAGCAACAACTCGGTTTACAAAACATATACCTAAATTATCAAATTGAACCATCTCGAGTACCCCTTTTTGTGCTATGTACAAATATACAATACTGGATGGATGGTCTTGTTTCATGGCACAGACACATAAATTCGTATCCAAGGGTACGTTAAAAATTCTGCAACCAACCATTACAAAGCAATAAAGAAATTTACGTTTATTTTTGTTGTACGCTAACTGAAAAATACTCATCACACTTCCGGTTGCCGTTGTTTTGTTGTCTTACACTTGAATAAAAAAAAAATATTATTCAAGACATATATAACCAAACAATAGGAGTAATATTCACGATAAGACGCCGAGTTTGAAGGTATATCCATGTAATATTATGTAGAGCGACTCACACCAAAATCGTATCTTTAAAGTTCACATAAGGTATGTATAGTCGTCGAAACCAAGGGGGAATTGAAACACACAAAAAAAAATACGCGGTTTTATGTTACGCACGATATATACTCGTGTGTCCGTATGTATGTGTATAGAGATAACAGAAATGCACATACGCGGTAAGACATCAACAAAGAAGACTCTCAAAAAGGGAAATAATAACGATTCGTGGGAATTATATAATTTAGATGTACATTATTATAGTTCCACTTGACTTCAGAATTAATATACGCGCGGGTACAGTGTATACGAAATAATAAGTCCTAGGTACAGTGCACAATTCAACGGTTTAATCAAGACGTATTCTGCTCCTAATCAGATGATGAAACATCACTTTTGCATCCTGCCCCTATCGGGATTTGAACCCGGTACCTCCCACCACAAAAATATACGTTTTGTCTCCCCTAATCACAATTCGAACCCAGCACCATCGGTACTTCAGTTCATGATACGTATCCATGTCCTTTTTAAAAACTTTTGACATTTTTTCTGTTATTAAATATCGAAATCCTCGGCTGAACATCCATATATATGTGTCGAGCTAGTCGTATAGAATAAGAAAGGATGTATTCGTTTACAGTATAAAAGGGGTTAAAGCTTATATAAGTTTTTTACATTTTGTATCCCTTATCCTTCGAATATAAAAGAAAAATACAATTTAATGGGTTAAAGGATATTGATAATAGAGAATTTATTTCTTTTACGTGGAATTTGAATTTTATGGGCGTGTGTGTGTGTGTGGATGTCTACTACCAATATGTGGATCATTATATAGTTTATTGTGATCTTGATTAAAAAAAGGATTTAGAATTTTTCTTTCAGCTATACTTACATCTGTGTATTATATATTTTATATAAGCTAGTCGTCTTGAATGGAATTTTCTATATATAATATTCACACAAATTATATAACTAATCTATCCTTACATAATGACATTTCATAATTTATTATCGATAATTCGCCTGACTTATTTATATGGATACGTAACGTCGCCACATTAGGGGATTGGGATTTCATATAAAGGATATCTTTATATTATATATATATATATATATATATATATATATATATATATATATATATATATATATATATATATATATATATATATATATATATATATATATATATATATCTTGCACTACTTTGCCAGATTTCAACGTATCACGGTCCAAATTCAACCTGTTCGATTATGCTTTTCACAATAGACTGCTGGCTTAAAGATGTCAGTATACTTCCCCCAACTATACCATCCTCCCAAATTTATTTGTCTAGGATAATCCAATTAAGCTACTCTTTAGGAAACCCAACCCTTCTCTCTTTAATTCGGTAAATTACATCGTTTAAGCCTGAATTCCATTTTAAAAAATATACTGATAAAATAGTCAAAGTAGGATAAAAATAGAATTTTTCTTAAAGTGCGAGAGAAATAAAAAACATTTTCAGTATAAAAAATTTATTCAGTACTGAATACATTTTTATGGTTACTGAGAAAATTATTATAGCAGTACTGACAAAATAAATCAAGAGAAGTATTTTTATTCTGTACTGGACAAATATTCTATATGAAAAATGTATATGGATGAGAACTCGTTTGTATGACGTCATTATGAAGTATTTTATAGTAGTTATAAAAAAAAGGTAAAAAACAATCTCTGTCACTCCAATGGTATTTTTGATTTTTTTTCTCGTTTTGGTTTTTTTATTAAAAAATACTGACAAAATTTTTTTCATAATGTAAATCAGGCTTTATTCTTGCAATCTGTGTTTTTTCCAGGCTAATCTCTTCTCTATTACAGGTAATTAGCCAGAATATCTGCCCTCTTACAATCCATCGTTGCTTAGATGTCAGATCATGTCTTTCGTACAACTTAACGTAATCTAATTGGAAATTGAATATTTGTTAACATTAAGGTTATTGCACTGGCAAAGAGAACTTGTTTTTTTGCTGCCGTTCGAAAGAGAAAACGAAATTAACAATATATCTTTATCCTATTTCGTTTGCCTTCACCAAATAACTCAAAAATACTTTTATATGCAATCGCGGTTCATATAAGATGCTCCTCTTTATATTTATTATCTTTGGTACTGGCTTATAGATGTCAGTTTACTTTCGGTAACTATTCCTCAAATTTGATTGTCCTGAACCGGATCCAATTTTACTATTCTTTATAAACAACCAGCTTTCAACATCTCATTTCTTCTTTGATGCCTGCCACAATCGATTGTGTTCCAGTACACTTATATAATTTTATTGGCGATTGGCTCTCTAACCAAAGAGAGGTGAGTCTAACCAAAATCTGTTCTTTTCATAAAAAAGTGAAGTAACGGAAATTAATGACTGAACTGACTTTATCCATTTCTCCACATAACGTCCAGTTATCCGACCAATCGGACAAGGAGGATGCCATGACGATTTCAGTTATATATATATATATCCGCAGCTTACAATCGTCCTCATTTAAAGTTTGTAATCTTACTGCGCTACTTCTTTCTCCATTTCTTACTTTATTCGCATGACGTCATTCCTAACATCTTATTCTCTCATTTCCAGCACAGCAGCGTGTTGGTCTAGAAAACTAATTACTACTTTATCAATATCATATTTTATTGGCTATGGTTTGATCATGTTACGTAGTCTCGTTTGTTAAAGCACTAATCGCTTTATGTTTGACTCCAATTTTATAGTTCCATTCAGTATAACTTCCGCTCGTGATCGTCTCTATATTTTAATGTTTGAGTTGTGTTAGACTTCACTACGAACCCAGTCACATGGTAATGCATTGGTGGATAAATAGGCCTGTTTGGGTGTAGCTTCCATTTTTATTGGACCTGAGTCCACTCTAGCGGTGATGTTATGACAGATTTCTTGTCATCTATCCAAAATTTTCTTTGGAACAATAAAGTATCAAAGATCCCAGTCCTTCTTGATATATATTAAACACACTGTGAGGAACTTGATCGGTATTCTCATAGAAGAAAATAAGCCATCTAAGTGAAGCATATTGAAGCGATAGCAATATTTACAATTGGAAGGAATTGTGGCTTATGGATAGAAGAGTATCTAAACGAATTTATATATTGGTGTATAAACCAGCATACTAGCTTCCTCGTTTACAGTTTCTAATCTTACTGGGTTACTTCTTTCTTACAATGCTTCTTTACAAGACGTCAGAGCCAACATCGTTCCTCTCACAACCACCACATAGTCTCGTTTGTTCAAGCATATATCGCTTTATATCCACTGAAAACTCTGAAAGTCAGAGCTCTTGTGACTCTATGAGTTCAACCAATAGGATCCATACGGGATAATTCTAAAGCTTCTGATTGTTTCCATATTTTCATGTCAGCTTGATTTTAAACACTCGTTTGAATTCTGGCCGTCTCAAATTCTAGTTGTAGAAGGTAGTTCATTTGAAAACTCCGAGTTTACAACATAATTGCACTGGCTGATCTTACAACTTGCGATAGTACCGGCTTCAATAACCTATTTCCAGGCAAGTATTCTTTGATGAGTCAATTCCAATATTTAAGCTAATGTTCACTGTTTCAACCTTGTTGTTGGATGAAGTGTACATAAAGTAAACCGAACTTTGAAGATGACATATCAATAGGGACCACTTGTGATGAAATTTCATCTAGTTTATGTATAACGAGTATTTTATCAGATGTCACATAAACACAACTGTATAAGAGAAGGCCTCAATGATGTTCTGTGCTTTTGATCGCAATCATTCAAAATTTTTGAAATTTGAAAGTTTTCCTGCAATTTACAGTCAAATAAAAGCAAAATGTTGGTGTTTGTCGTAAGCGACTTATCCTGCTTGATTCAACGATCGTCACACTATCGATGAGCCTCCCCTAATATCTGACGCGGATAATATCTCATATGATTGTGGCTGGGCAGTAATAAATTGGAAGACTTTGTCGTCCGATAGGATACGTTGTGACATAAAAGGTGTTATCGGGATGAACGACACTTCCATTTACCAAAATAATGAAACCACCAAATAATCGTGATGCATAAACATGCCCGTCGAATGTTGTTTCTACTTTTGTGGCACCTGCAGTGACCTTCAGTCACATTATGGGTGACGTTTTGATCTCTCATCAACCTCATATCTTGTCGTATATCTATAAACTCTTTTGGAACAACATTCCGGCAATGATCTGAGAACTTCTTGAATTATGCGAGACGCAATTCGAGGTTCTTGCTGTACAATTGGTAGGAATTGTGACTCATTGATAGAATAGCATCAAAACGAATTTATAGGGGTGTACTTAAGTTGAAACAGACTGTATGTGAATTTTTTGCGACAACCATTTATAGGATTCCGTGCCATTTAATCGCAGGTTCTACTCCCGTTGGTTTCAAAATTGTTCTCAATTGTATTGACTGCGAATTAAACCCACTGCTTTTTTCCGGTTTTTACTGGCTATTGTTGGTCTGTACCGTGTCAACAATCTGACTCCATCGATTTCGATCACGAACCAGCCTTTCATACTGTTGAAGTAAACGGATCTCTAAGTCGTGAATACATCGTCGCCCGCTTCGTCTACCGAAAGGTGGCTCTCCCTTTAAAGATCGCTGTATCATTCGGTTCGGATCAGCACCCAGAACGTGACCGAGCCAGGGTAGTCACTGTCCTTTGATTTTGTGCTATCAAGAATTTGCATTCTCTTAATTGAAATGAAATCGGCGTGTGTCATCAACGTCGCGTTTTGGACCATATATTACACGCATGGTTCTTCTCTCGAATGTTGGAATTCTCACATCCATACATGACAACGGGTCTGATCAACACTTCAATTTCAGCTTATGCATATTTGCAAGATGTCAGCCTACTGATACATACAAGTTCTATGAATGATAATCCGGAACGTTTACACTAATTGTAAAGCTTAATTGTGATACGTTGTAGACGAATAGTGACTTTCACCGATGAGCTATCCCAAATTATAAGTAAGGAGCAATATTTGCGGCATTGTGGTTTGGAAGCGTGTATATATCAGCTGATTCCGAAAACCAATTGAATTAGATTGTTGGAATTTATATGTATATGCACTATATCTTAGAGCTACCCAACCTCATTGTGGTCTGACGTAAATTGCTGCTTTGAATGATTGTTTATATGAGAAACTGAAACTTAGAATATATTTATAGTTTTCTCAAGTGGTATATATGTTATGTCTTATGTATAGTAACTATATGAACAAAAAGTTATTAAACTGAACTTACCTGATGCATGAAGTTTGTCATTCGAATGCATATATTCCCAATCAATTATAATGTTTTGCAATTTCTTTGCCAGTGTATAAACAAGAACGGTTAAACATACCACCCTATGTCACAAATTACAAACAATATTCGAAACAGACTAGACAGATGTGTTTATATAAACTTCTGTTACAGAATTATGTTTGTGTACAAATTACAGAATACTTTTGTGTATACGAGTACATTGTTTAAACAATGCTGAAATTATTAATAAATTTACCCGATTAAATCGAAAAATTTGTATAGATCGAAACTATAGAGCTCGTTTCGAAATATATCCCGAGTTAAATAAAATTGGATGCGGTCCAATATTGTTTGTATACGGTAGAATATTTTGATTTTATTTAGTAATCGAGATATAAAAACGTTAGTTAATTGGACCACCTGGGAATTAAATTGTTTTAGTTGGAATTTCGGGATCATTAAATGGGGTATCTGATATAACAGGGGTACAACTCTCATATAGCCTATATAAACGATAACTGGTATCTTTTACTTGGTATCTTGATATGCTTGCCAACGAGCACCTTTTCAAAACTTCAGAATACTTCGTGATATTTGCTTAAAATTAAACGTCACAATAAGTGGTTTATGAAGAGCTGACGTTTCAGATTTTCAAAGTGAAGTATCTAATATTGGCAAAGCAATTTGCTCTACGTTGTTTAGGACACAACTCTTGGTATTCTAATATTTCAGATAACCATCCGACTCGATCAATCAAGAGAGGCATTAGTTGCTCAGTGGTTAAAGCTGTGGCAGTTGGAGTGGGAAGTATCTGATTACGATCGATGGTGTTAATGAACACATCTATGACCCCCTATTGGAGTGCAGAACTCATTGGCCGACCCATCTTCCATGTCAGTACTAAAGGCTGGTATGGAGCTATGCAATGCGCAGATGGTTTTACGAAAATTGGACCTTTAGTCGTACGTCCTCGATTTGGCTGTAATGGCGTAAGGTAGGGACATAAATAAGCGAACCAGCGAAAGAGCTGGGAGAGCCTTGAGCCCCAAACCAAATTGGATAGTATAAAATATATGTTTGGATGCGATAGTTCGAACTTGAGAGCTGAACATTAGAGAAAGCGTGTAAACGACATATCTGTGGCGTAGAAATTAGTTGAGCATCAACCGAACATTCTCGTGAAGGAAACCAACCAAATTATCTTCTAGTTAAGCTTTGATTAACCTTTCAATTATTTTGATGGATTATCTTGTGGCTGAGAACATTGATGGGGTCAAAACCGCATAAAGTTCTTTAAAATAGAGTATAGATACCGTTACCTCATTAAGGAAGATAGTTAAAAGGGCTTTCTGTGTGAAAAAAGCTCATAGGTTAGGTTGTTAGGTTGTTGTTGCTGCTATCGCGTTGTGATACCACTATACGGCTCTAGGTTCGAGTTTTTCGTGGAACCATATGCGCATTGCCACCGATCGAGCGTAAAAAACTCATTTGCATCTTGTCCCGAATCTTGATTCAAACCCGGTATCTCCCGCTGCAACTGCTGCAGCTTTAACCACTGAACCACCTGGGCGGTTTAAGAAAGATAACTAAATGGGCTTTACGTGTGAAAAAAGCACATATAGGTGAAAACTGAGTTAAAGTGAAGAAATGAGATTGATTTAACCCCTGAATTCGAGTAGTTAGAGCTTAATCCAGACCCAAAACATTCTGCGGTCTTATCATTTTGTGCTTTCTTCAGCGTATGATCAATCTTGAGACCAATATCTAACAGATCTAATATACTTCATTAGTTAGCTCTGATAGCTGTTGTATTTTCTGCGTGTCTGCGTGCCTATTTAATATAGCGTTACTATTTCAAAATCGACAAAGAGCAGATACAGTGGTAAATTCTATTCATTAGATGGCTCAGTATGATACGAATTGAGTTTATCTGTTCAGTACCACTTCTTCCTGGTTTTAAACTAGTTTGTTTATTTCTTAATTTTGCATTGATCGAAAATGTGAGATTCTGTCAAGGATGATCATTGAGACTATCGTCGTTGCTGTATTAAGAAGAGATATCTCGTCTTTTGAGTTTCCTTTGGTCATATTTCTTCGGTATCGTACTATTGTTGTAACGTTGTAGTTATCGTTGTAACTATCGAACACTCCATTTTTGTGCTAGTTATTGGTGTCAATTGATGACTAAAAATTTTCAGTTCTGTTAAAAGCGTCTTCGTTGAGATATCCATTTCTTTAACTGCGTTCCAACCACTGTTAATTTTTCTTACGCCCTGGTGTGGTGCTCGCATTTTTGAATTGCTGCTGGCTCTTTATAATGCTTTCTGCATACTCCCTTCGATAATTCTTTGCCATCTGTTTTTTGGACGTGCTGTTTCTTCGTATATCTGCGTTTTACATCCGTCGTATTTTGTTAGTACATTTGCAGCTGAGAAAGACGACGATCCCCTATCCAAGATTTCCGATTTTATTATTGTTAGCCGAATACTTCCGTAGCAGTCTTGATGAAGCCTTTTTCAGTTGGTAAAAGCAAACATGTCAAATGATTGGCATAGCTTGTGTATACTGACAGTTATGAAGTACTAATTTCAGGTGTTCGAATCAAAGTATTCAATTTCAAATGAACGTTGAAAAGTTGTTCATCATAGTAGATTTTTGAACAAAGTTTATCATTTGGTTAACGGTGGGGTTGAATCATCTCATATATTCACATTTTTAGCATCATATCAATGTTTAATGAAGGATATCAGTGAAGGTCTAATGAAAGTTAAACCAACCAAGTGTACTTGGAAACAGTAATGTATAAAAGTGAGTTTGGGTTTCAGTTCACTGATGACAGTGTATTTTAAGCTTAAAAATAGTCGAGTGGGGTATAGACGTTACACATTATACTCAAGAAAATAACACCCTTTAAATGAAACCCACATTTTTTTGTTGCAATCATTTAAACCACGATTTCCAGGTAGTGTCAATTAGGTTTCTATAAACATAACTATTTTTGGTTCAATATAAACTATATAAACATCCAATTCTGTTAGACCAAACATTCAATAATTTGATTAAGCCGAAATCCAATTAATTCGGTAAATCACTGCCTGCCCTCCTTCTCGCTCCCGGCCTTAATTATTTATTCGAATATCTTCGCCTTTTAACAAAATACAAAAGTAATTAAATTAAGGATTTAATGCGACCATAGACGAGGGACGTAATCACACGCAGAGTAAACAATTTTCAAATCATCCTATATAATATCTCAAGAAGTCTTGGGTCAAGTTGAACAAAAAAACAAAAACAAAACACAATCAACATTTCAACTTAATCAATTATAAATTCTGTTCGAAGAAAGCTCCAGAGCTTTTTTTGTTGTTGTCTTTTGTTTTGTTTGCTTTTAATTGCATATCGATAATTAACTGTAAAGTTTTTTTTAATTGAAATCATTTCCATATATAACCCTTTTTTGTTCACTTTTGTTTGTTTCCACAACCCCGATGGGGATGGGGGTTGGTATGATGTTTAGTTGATTTCGAGGAAAAAAGATTTTCAATTCAATCAATTTAATTAAAATACGAGAAAGCATACTTCTACACACACACACAGACAGAGGCTAATATATAAGAACATTTTTTAATTGAAATGAATATTCTTATATGCGTATATGGACTCCTCGGGGAGGGGTGGTGGGAATTATACTAAATTGTTGCGAGCACCAACATTTCGTATATATTTAAGGAGACACGACCCCGGCACGACAAGTCGACAACACAAAGGATAACAGAATTCACAATAAAATTATTTATTTGTGTTTCTGTCGTTTTAGATTTTTATCAGTTGAATGAGAGCAAAGCTGGCAAAAAAGGCTTTTCTTTATTTCATTAAATATAATTGCTAATTTGGGTCACAATTTTTTTTTATTTTATTTATTATTTTTATCCGTACATTTGAGAATTTTCATTGTATTTCGGTTGTTGTGCCAGGCCGTTAGTTTTTCATTTTTCATTTGTTAGTGCTTTTCGTATAATATCTACTCGAGAAATGAGAAACGACGAGGCATACAGTAGATATATAACCACCACTACTCGAACCCCAGCCTCCCCACACCCGAAAGATGCAAAAAAAAAAAATTTAAATCCAAAACACAAATAAACCATTTTTCATTTTTTATTGTAGATTGAAAAAAAAAATCCCAAAATAAAACCATTGGAAAAGCTGAAGAGAATAGGGAGGAAAATTTTAATTTTAAGATATATACGTTTTTCTTTTGTTTTGTTTTTTTTTTTGCTTTTCGGTCTTATAAGGGAACACCCGATACACACTATATAGTATATAGAGTAAAAAAGGATACGGATTTGATACCGAGTTCGAATGAGGCAAGAATAAATTAAGGTGTACTGTGTGTGTGTGTGTGGACTATATACTTTGTGAAGAGGCAAATTATCATACAATTTTTTGTTTTTGTGTTCGTTCACTTTGACTGACAACCAATTTTGTCGAAAGGGTTCAGAAATATATTCTAAATTTTATTATATATATATTTTCTAATTTCCTTATAACGGTCATTCCAAGGAAGATGTTACCTTTGTCAATTATGATAATGTTTTGTTTTTTACCCTATATACCCACAAGACGAACGAGAATGTCGACGTTTAAAGAAAACAATTTATTATTGTGTGTGAGTGTTGTTTGAAAAATGAAGTATTTTTTTGTGTATACGGTTACGGGTTGAAATGGTAATTGTTCGAGTGACATTTTTGACAGCGGAGATCGTTAAGAAATTTTACTCGAAATTAGTTTCCGTTTGTTGGAAATTCGATTAATTGCTTTGTGTGTATAAGTATCTTTTTTTTTGGCTATCGAGTAAAGTGAGAACAGTTACTGGTTAGTAGGGTTATTGTAAGGCAGAACTAATGGAATTTACCTTCGAATTAAGCTGTTCTAATAGCTATTTTCCGAGAAGTAATAGCTATGTTCCGAAAAGTCCCGGTAACACGATTCATCGATTCCTCTCGGAAAATAGCTCTTAGAACTGCTTAATTCGATTGATGATAAATAATCAGAAGACTTTGAGACGACAGAACCTTTAGTGAGGTGAACTATGAAAGTCTTTATGCAACTTCAAACTTTAGGTTTTTCTGTAGATGTGATATTTTTCAGTAAGGACTAATAGATATGTTTCTTAACTGGTTCGTATCTTTAAAACATGCTTCGAATTATATCGGTTCGAATTGGGGAAAAGTAACAAATATTGACAACGTTTCTGGGAGACTTTAAAAGTTCTAAACGTAACCAAATTAACAATTGATGAACAGGAGTGTGAAGATTTATTCAAACAATCATGTGGCTGCAGAAGGAAAATTTATCGTTAAGCTACCTCTTAAGTTGCCATGAGTGAACTGAGTTCATAATATTCCCTAGCATTTATGGATCAGTACTTAAAGATGAACCATAGTTGTCCAGTCAACTATAGTGGTCCAGTCAAAGTACCAAGTTGAGAGAGGTGTTCGATGCTTCTGGCAAAGGTAACAACGATAAATCATTGAATGATGTTCTGAGACCTTTTCCAACAATACAAACAGCGTTGGTACAAATATTATTACAATTTTCAGAGAACGAAGATATAGAAAAAATGTGTAGAATGGTATGGGTAGATGATAATGATTAAAATTACCAGAAAATTAAATGGCGAACGGATCCTTTATCACCACCAGTTGCTTATGAATTATAAAACGTAACCAAAGGTACCTGTACTGTGAATTAACGCCAATCTAGGTAAAAATATGATTGCTATCACTACCAGATCTAAACAGAGCTTAAAAGTCAATAGTCTATGTGTGTAAACCCACACCTGCTTTCCAAGCCTATCAAAAGCTATACGGTGGTACGTCTGGTTATATTTCACGATTTTCAGATCCTTGGCTTTCTATATGTCTTCTTAACCGCTAAGTTGAGTAATGCACAAATTTTATTCAGCAAATTAGAATACATCTTTGGACGTGTCTTGCCATATTGAGCAAAAAAGCATGTCATTGACATTGCAAGACGTTATAGTTATATGCACACAGATCTAAGATTGTTTGGAGCACTTCAAACCAACCAGTTCAAGAAAATTAGTCCTAGTAATTCCGACATACATACAGTCACATTGCGTTAACTAAGCTTCTTTATACGACCAAAAAATTAAGCTGCTGTGACATAACATTCAGGCGTTGAATAAAATTTGAACTGATGACTTTGAAAATAATTAAGTTCTGTAACCACAATAAATCGGTCGAAAATTGTAAAATCAGATAGCTCTCCGTTAAATTCACCATGCTGCTATTCCATCCAGTTTAAAATATATTAGTTTATGCGAACTATTTTATCGGTTTTATCTTTTCAGAATCAAGTCAGCATAGCCCACTATTATAGCCCGCTATCTTCTCTGTCGCTCTCGTGGCAGAGAAGATAGCGTACTTGCTCTGTCATTCGGGGGGTCTCGGGTTCGATTCCCGGGGTGGTGACGATTCATCAATCACGATTGGGTGTTTTTAATCTGTATGTGTATGTGGGTTGAACCGTGGGCCTCTAGTGGCATTGAGTTCTGGAATTATTTCCGCCTTCTTTAATTATATTATTATAGCCCACTATTTCCAACTCAAAATGCCATTTTTTATGTCAGTATGTTAACATTGAAAAACTGACATTTGTCAACCGATTGCCTTGATTAGACATAGTGACACTGTACATTGAAAATAATCGTTCAGTTGCGTTGACTCAACATGCATATCGTTGAAAATATCGAGGCCAACAAGCACCGTCTGGCATGACTACTTTTCGTTTGGTGTCCAGTTTAATTGAACTCGGGATGGTGGGAGATCGTCAACATGTCAATTACAAAGAACCAAAACGTTCCAATAAACTGATTAAAGTATTACGAAAAAACGTTGGTCAGAACATAACAGTGTCATTTCGTCACCACGCTAAAACATTTGGCGTCACGGAATAATATTGAGGGCATATTTTGAAGAATAATTTACCTTTTGAAAGGCCGAGATGATGTTTGTGCCAAACCCATCATTCGATCATATTTTTTTGAGAGAAAATGAAGCAGTCGAGGGAAAGCGATATTATTCGATGCAGACTCATTATATATCTTTCCGTAAATGCGTGAAAATGATCTTGAAAGTGACTGGTTTCAACAAGACGTTGAGCCATGACACACTGCAAATCAAACAATTCAGTTCTTTCAATGGAAATTCCTTAGACATCTGTTGTCAACACGAGGCAACATTGACTGACCAACCATATCTCTAGATTTGACCGCTTCTGCCTTATAACCGGATGTCATTTTTTTGACCAATATTTAAATACCAGTTTCTCAGACATCAATTGCAATTTTGAAATTGTCAAGTCTGCACTTCCTAATGAATTTTATTTCTGACTTCTGCTTTTGGGTACTATACTGGTTATTACGATCTCCACATTCGGAGACACTATATCTGCGCTTTCTGAAAATCGTTATTCTATATCGATAACTATCTAACCATATCGACCACCAGAATTTGCACTATTCAGTTGATGGAATTTTTCTTGTACTCTCTTCCCTAACTATTGTATCGTTGTGGCCTTTTTTTCCATGAGACTTCCATTTTCCATCTTCCTTCCACTTATATACATATAAGCAAGAGAGGAAATGCTTTGTCAGATGTTTACGAGAAGATAACGATATATATATAATATATAAATATATATATTATATTATATATATATATATATATATATATATATATATATATATATATATATATATATATATATATATATATATATATATACAGTGAAATTCGCATATAACGACATCGAAAATGTCAGTAGAATCCGTCGTTATAACCGAACGTCGCAATAAACGAAATTCGATCAAAACCCTTTAAAAAAATCTTGTCTTAACTAAGTAGTACATACCATATGTACGTAAGATTTTGTTAAGATATTAAAACTATTAAAAGAAGGATATTGTTGACCTTGTTGTATTTTTGTAAAATATTCAGACCTGGTTGATTGCTTCATACATTTGTTCCGTATATATTCCTGCTCCAATTTTCTGACGGTAAAAAGCACACTTTTAGCAAGCTTGCGACAAGAATTGCATATAACGATTGATAGTGCATAGTGCTTCGCATGTTTCAGTAACGGAATAAAGGGAAGAATAAGAGGGAGGAATAAGAGGGAGGAATAAACACAGTACTATTATCAGCATTATCATCATTTTCCTTGTTAGTGTCATTGATGGATATTCTAATCACCTCGCCTACAATATCTTCTAATGTTACTTCTTCATCGATTAATATATAGTTTATCAACGGTCACAAAATGATACCAATTTTTTTATCTTGGACATATGCTCCTATGAGAGCAGACAATTGGGTTAGTTCATTAAGTAGAATTTCATCATCTTCGTCGCAAAATGAGTTTCGGTATGAGGATTACTCTTTAAACATGATCCGGAATGTCTAAAGCAGTTAGCTACTGTTTAGCTACTAATCCGATTACACGCTGTAGCAGCCATTTCAACCGCATCTATGAATGTTACGACCGTATTGTTTCGACAATGTTTTGACCGCTATCTAAATTTCTGACCAATTTTAATAAGAGACTACGTCTGTAATGAACTTTAAAGCTTTTTATAACGCCTTGATGCTTCGGCTGTAAACGAATGATGTGTTTGGTGGCAAAAATGATTACTTAAAGTGTGAAGAACAATTAGTAATAAAATCTTGTTTTTATTTTTAATCAGATCGGCGTTCCAATTCCGTTCCAATAGCGCTGGAAAATTTCGAACATCATCCAAACCTTTTTATTACGTGCATATTTTCGACAGGTAAGGCTTTAATGTTTTCAAAGCACCTGGGTGATCTAGTTTTTGCTATAACAAGGAATTTTTTTTGTCACTACCAGGACCAGCCATGTTAGCTCCTACTAACAAAGTTATTCTCTCCTAAGACGTTTTGCCGCCTATACACTTTTCATCTCTGAACTTAAATGTTTTTTCTGGTGTCATTTTATAAAACAAAACCGGTTCCGTTAATGTTTTAAATTTCACTTGCTGTGTATCCAACTCAAAGTTTTGGCCACACAGATGCTATCCACCTTGCTGAACATCTGCTGACGCGCCAGAAATTTTGTTTAAACAATTTTGTGGCGCTGTCGCTGTCGGGATCGAAAAGCTCAACTTTCTGTACATTTGAATTCCTTATTCATTATTCTTTCTAATTCTTCTGCTTTGGTTTTAAGGATTGGACCAATATACATTTTTAATTCTCTGTTTTATAAACCATTTTAATAGTGATGAAAATAGGTCGTTATATCCAAACTGTCGTAATAGGAGTCGTTTTAAGCGAATGTTGTTAAATAGGAAAACTGAACAAATCATTCATTTCCGACGTTATAAACGATATGTCGTTATAACCGAAGTCGTTATAAGCAAAAAGTACTGTATATATATATATATATATATATATATATATATATATATATATATATATATATATATATATATATATATATATATATATATATATATATCGTTATCTTCCCGTAAACATCTGACAAAGCATTTGATCTCTTGCTTATGTTTTGATACTTAAATTGGTACATACTGATGATATGTGAGCAATACGTATAAGGAACGGCCAGATATACAAAAATTTGTGAAAAGATATAATTTTATCTACAGGAACGGAGTTCATCCTCATTAGGTTTTAAAACTAAGGTTTAAGGGACCAAGACCAAGATATTGGTAGGATAGCTATACACTGGCGTGCGGTAGTTCGAAGCTGCGTAATGCATTCCTCGAAGCGACATGTAATCCTTCTGGTTGTTTCAAATGATATATGAGGAGTTAGCTCGTATGATCGAAACCAGAGTGTAAAACAGATTGTAAGACACAACGTATTATTTTTTAACTATTCCAGTAAACGTAAAGGCCTTTGTACAAGTTTTTGTTAGAAGCGAGTGTTTGGTAATCAATCTAGTACGAATTGGGCACATATACTGCAAGACAGACTCATTGAGAATATTGCCAAGTATAGATTAGCCAGAAGTATAGTGTCAGATAGTATTGACGTGTAGTCTAATGTTTCCTAGGCAGAGCCACATTATGGTCCCACCAATGTAACACCGCGTAATTGATTTCTGAATAACCGGCTTCGATCTTTGAATGACAGCTTGATCGAAAATATCAAATTCATCTCATCAGACAAATGCGGCCGGATTTGATGTTTGGGTACTGTTGGGACGGAAGTTATTCTTTAGGTTTCGAGTTGGTCATGGTACGGACCAACTCAAGTTAATATGTCATAACCATCCGGTGGATAGAATTGGCACAATCAAGTTCTGTTCAAATAGTTCCATATATAATTCTATAATTTGAGACATTTCGGTACCTGGCTTCTGAAACCTTCTTGGGCCTTTCCTGGGCCAGAAATGAAACGATCACCTGATTGGCTCAATGCTGTAAGGGCCGTTTACCGTGGCCTCTAAGCCATAGATTATTATTTTAAGGGTCACCACAAATGTAAAACCGCTTGATTTTGGAAGATTTTCAATTGAATTTAGAGTTGTGCATGCATCGGGTTTTCTAATAGGAATGATTTTTAAGTGATGTTTCCGCCATTTGTAATATATCATGATCTCTCATTTTTTGTTTCATTGTATTCAGTAATGTTTACAACTTCGTTATGGTGAGATACACGCAAGAACAACGTTTACAAATTATTCAGTTTTATTATCAAAATAATCGTTCACCATAATTGCAACTTTTCATGCGGTCCATCTGAGTGGTTCGGTTAATAAACAAAACTATATCGATTCTGGTGCGGAAAAATTTCCCAAATTATTACTGAAAAACCATTACAATTATACCACTCCAAACCATTATCGAACCACCAAAGAAAGAATCGGATTCAATGCGGTTTTAGACCTATTTTATTCCGCCTATCACAGGTACTCAAACAAAGTGTTTAAAACGTAATTCCGTCAATCACAAGCACACATTCGTCAATGTCGCAACTGCCAACCCCTATGTTCTTGACAAAATTTAAGTTTTGTTGCACGATGTCTAGGGAATCAACTGGTGCTTATAACCGTGGCCTAACCAAACAAATTTTGGCCTAATCGCTTATTAAAGGTGATTGCCAGTAGATCGATCTGATACCGGGCGGTTCAATAACGTACGGAATTGATTTAAATCGGTTTGATCAGCACTATGCATCGGTCGTCATTGAAAGTGTTGATGCTTTTTCTGCCCAATCCAAGTGTTCTTTTATATGCTCCCACCACAAGAAAACGTAAACAAATGCATTCTCTTAGATCAGGTTTGCTACTCTTGTCACCCAGGTAGCAGTTAAAATAAAGTTTAATAAAAATACAAACCCAATTTACTCAAAGTTCAACACTGAGTGTGGTTTTTGGTCTGGTGCACTCATCGGTCCGTATTTTTTAATAGGAAGCTGGTAATATCGTTACTGACAATTGAGATCAGTATAGATCGATAATAACTTTTTATAGCTAAAATTGGAAGAAGTTGATCTTAACAACATTCGGTTCCAACAAAACGGGGCTGTGTGCCACACAGCAAGTGTAACAATTGAATTATTGCGAGAAAAGTTTGGAGATTCGATTATTTCAAAAAATGGTGATATTGAATGGCTTCCAAGAATTGTGATTTACCACCATTAGACTATTTCTTATGGGATTATTTAAAGTCATTGATCTTTAGCAATAAACCAAACTTTCTTCAAGCTGCTTTTCATGACATACAACTTGATTTAGTGGAAAAAGTGCTCTTATTGTAAAACACGATAAAATGTTTGGTTGTACGGGTATAATCGCTAGACCGGGATCGACTGTTGAATGACTTCTTGATCGAAAAAATTAAACTCATCTCACATCGTACTTTGCGATTCATATATATATAATCTTTTGTTGTATCGCAACTCTGCTAGCGAATTACAAAGCACCTTACCCGAAATTTACGATTTATTTCATTGGGTAGTTAATTGTACGAATTAATTATTTAGTACTTGTACTATTTTTTTCATATACGCCGTCGTAAATGTTATTTGGGTGCCTGATTTCGACCATTTAGTGATTTAGGCTTTATTGAGACATGAAACGAACCTGATTGGCTAGCATGTTGTATTTTACCGTATTCGCCCATAACTTTTTGATATTTGGCTGTGTTGAGCAGCATGTGACAAACTTCCTGAAAATAACTGTGCCTTGAAAAGCACATTTTGAAGAAGACAGACGACATCTTAGATGAAATAGATGGAGGTACCTTCTGATCAATCAAAACAAGCTGCATAATGACAGTATTTTGCCAATTTTTCTACAGACATGTATTTCAAGACCAAATACTGTTTTTATCATTATAATGATGTTTTCGACTCAAACGCCTATATACAACTTCTTAAATGATCTTGAACCTTGTCATTATATTTTCGCTGAAAAATATTTCGCAGAAACGTTCAATTCAACCTGAACAGTTTTCGCGATATTTCCAATTTACTTTTATTATTATAAGAACCACTTGGATAATTATATCTGTACACAACAATCAAGGTTCCAAGTAAACAAGCAATTATATATTGGCAGTGTACAGTTCAAGTTATAATATGCTAATTTCGCGTGCACAAAGGATGTTATATATGCGTATAGTCTAGTAAGAAAGACAGATCGTTTTGAGACTGTTAATAAGAAACGTTAAAATTGTATTACATTTCGCGTATTCTAACATGTATATAACCGAATTTATATATAATTCGACACGCAGTCACATTTCATTTGGCGTACATCGAAATTTCCACTTTACCGACTCACAACAAAACTTGGTGCCGCACACATATACGAGACGCATTATTTTGTCATTCTCGTATAAGATATTAAATATAAATTAATTTAGAAAACCGTATATATATATAGAGGGTACCTTTACGAAAATCCCAAACCGCAACGAACAGCACTTACATACGTAATGTATATAGAGATCTGAGTGTAGCATATCCATTTAGCTATCAGATGACTTATCTAATTCAAAATCCCTATGAAAATATAAAACAAATGCCGTAACGAAATGGAATCATATATACATTGGGGTATGAGGCGCGGGAATTAATTCCGTATTCGACATATTCCCCGTTCTTAATCCACCTTTCAATCACACGAAAAATCTTCTTTTGTTTGTTTTATTGTGAAATCTACTTTAAATCTTCGTGTTCGTCTAAATTTGTGTATATGCGCTCGTCGAGCTTTTTTTGTGTGTGTGTGCTTTAGAGTCGGGCGCGTATTATCCGCATATATATATATATTCGAATTTATTTCAATTTTTTACGTGAATTTCGTGAAAATTATATAAAAATAAATTTTCCACCATCCATATTCGAAGTGAAGCTGTGATACACAAAACAAACATCTTCATTTTTATTGTATTACGTGTGATTATTATTGTGTTTCATTCCTATTTTGCTTTTTTTGGATAAGAAATGTGACGGGATAAAAGAGGTGTGGAAACTTTTCATTCGAAAAGCTTTTTATACCTCTCGTATATATATACTTGTTGTGCGCGCTATATTATCTCGCGAAAATATTGAGTTTCGAAACCATAAAAATTTAAATTTTCCTTCTTCGTCGTTTCGATATTTTGATTTATTTTAATTGTAATAATATTGGAAAAAAATAAATGTGAACGAGGTAAGAGAGCAATGAAAATACATTGGAAAAACCTTGAAAATACGTGTATTATGTATATATAAGTACGTTCAGTTTCGTAAGCATGTGAATCCTTGGAGGAATTAAATTGATTTTCGTTTTTATTGTTCATTCTTACAATTTTCTTTTGTATATATACGAGTGTGAGTGTGTGTGTGCGTGTTTTCCCTTGTCGCAATAAAAGAAAATTATTTTATTTATATAAAAGAAAAACTCCAACCTCTTGGTGAGGTGGAAAAGGGTTATAAATGTAATTTTTATGTCTTGATTTTCGACACAATTTTGCTTCGTTACTCGTCAATTTCGATTTTATGTGATTCTAGGTATCAATATTTCTTATATCAAGACAGTTAATTGACCTTTTGCGACAAGGTGCACGATACGGTGCATAATTGTCCACAAATGGTGTTTAATTCGAGATGAAGGTGTTTCCTAAGAGTATTGGGTGGAAATTAATTTGATGGCACAAAAATTAATAATTAACATCAGACATTTAAATATGACCGAAAATAATGAACCTTTTTTAATAATATATTTCGATTCCTGTCTTATTTTAATCTTATCGTTTTGCATAATATTTCGAACTAAAATCGGGTCCGTTTTTATTCCGTAAATATATAACGCGTAAAACAGTTGCAATTATAACTCAATCTTTCTTTATTCTGCCTTTCCAATGTTTTTTGAGGACTGTATAGAGACTCCCAACTTGTGGTTCGTTTGGTTTCGTCCACTACTTTACAGCCAAATCTTGGAGGAACGATTAGACTCCATTTGAATAGTTCCAGGTTCCAGATAAAAGTGCTGAAATGGAAGATGAATCGATCCATAAACTCTGCACTCAAACAGAATGTTAAAGGTTGGATATGGCAACTGCAGCAATATAATTTACACAGCATCATGTAAGCTCGCGCCTATTGGATTCACTAGTTGCAACACTATACAATACCTTACAAGGTCACTTCGTGGGTAGCAGTGTTTATTATATTTCACAGAATCAACAATCGGACTGAACATTAATTTTTTACCTCATTGCATTCATCGTTGCCAAAATGTTCAGAATCTTGTATTATATCATACAGACCAGGAGTAAAAACCTATATACATCCAACTGTTACGAGAATGTCAACAAAATGTGCCAGAGGGCATCTCATTTTCACAATTTTGTATGTAAAACAGAGCAGAACTGTATATTAAAATTCTCAGCTATAGGTCAATAATGGGTTACAGTTGCAATCGATCGATCAAATCAAGCTACAACACATGAAGTGAAGGTGTCTTCCTATAGCTTTCGATTCACCAATACTATCAAATTTCACTCACAAGTTGGGATCCATATCTATCTATATTCCATATATTCCACCCACTTCATCGATCTTATCGTATCCCGAGTGAGAAATCACTGCAATGCCATCTGATAACATCTCATACTGAATCTAACTCTAGATCTGGTTTTCACTATTGATGGACAGAAACATAATGAACCGAAATCGTGTGACCCTACTGTCATATCGAACATGTATGCTGTACATATGTATAATATTATATAATTTGTACGTACAAGTTCAACACGGTTGTATATAAGAAACCACTATTAGGAATTCAAAGGGTACGAATGAATTGATGATCACTCCATCTCAACCTACATTAACAGCATTCTAAATCGAAGCGAACATTATACCCAAAGTTACACTCAAATGCAGTTATGGCACATATGATAATGATACAACGTTCAATGATCAAGTGCTAGTTGATCCCAAATTCAACCGATCTTGTGGAAATCAATATACAATCTTTTGGTGGGTAATAGCAGGAAACAGTATAAATCCTGTGCAATTAAGAGGATGACGAAGATATCAAAAAGCATGTGCAGCTACTAACAAAGCTACCTCCTTTGGTACTTGAGTTATGATCCACGTCTAGTAATAAAATCAGCAGGAAATTAAAATTCTCCATGACGGTGGAGTTCGAGAAACCAGTTCTACCACAAATTTACGGGTAGTTATCGATGAGTCATCAAAATCTATAAATGGTTAAGCATGAAAGAACTCTTATTTGAACTTGTTTCAAACAGCAAAAATTTTCTCTGTGATATTCAAAAAATCTACCGGCAGTATGAGTAAGAAAAACCGACAGACTTGATGATCCCAGTCTACCAGTACAAAGATATCAATTAAACCCATTTAACATAGCCCAGTCGCAAACAGGGCCCTCTGAATACCTGGCGACCTCCAGTTGGAAGTAGCCTTACCTGCGTAAAGTGATTTCTGCGCAGGTGGACCAAATCTTTCTCCGAGACTCGTGGGCTCAACATGGAAAAAACAAAACCAAGACCGACACTCTTCAAAGGCCGGAAGCAAAAAGATACAGCTGAAACCGTAAAATTGAGCCTCCCTCAAAAACACCAAGAGGATTGGCAAGAGGATGCCAAAGGGAGCTCCAGATTATCTTGAAGCGTGTTGCTTTATGTAATTTTTGAATGTGCGTTGTACTTCGGAGTTGCTGCTTGTATCTTGTAATGCACTAGGCCGGTTTCGATCTGATGATGACGTCATTGATTGACTAGGTGATCGAAAAGATCAAATTCATCTCATCAGGCATATGCTACCGTTCAGTAGTTACGCGACAGTACTAGTGAATTACAAGAACTTAACTCGAAATATCGATTTTATTATAATTGCGTGTAGCGTGAGCTAATTTGCGATTTATTTGAGTTGCTCTGGAACGCCACAATCCACTATGGTAATCAATAAGGAGTCCATTTTCGGGTCAATTATTCTCAAAGTATACAAAAAGGACGAGGTTGAAACACGCGAGGATGACAGCCCGTCGACAAGAGAAGCAGTTTCATCAAGAGGAGAAACAGTGCAACCAATGGAGCTCTTTAGTGGGAAAATATACTAAATTCATAAGAAGAAGCTTAAAAAATGTATGTTATGTTTGACTGTACACTAGCTGTCTAGTCTATTTTTAGGCAATTAGTTAACCCAACAATATTCTTCCCAGGTTTCGAGATCAATTCACTCGGTCTGTTCGTTTTACCTCTAATATGGTCCAGTCGTAGGTTAACAGTAGCAGCACAAAGGCACATGTTTCCGAGATTACACTGCCATATCAAAAAAACGACAATAGCTGTCGGCTCAAGGTAGAAATTTATAATGTTTTACACCTTAAACGTTACGTCAATAAGTGGGCAATTATGAAACCTAGAATCGCTCCCCTATCACTCTGCAATATGGTCTTGTGACCCCGAAGAACAGTTTGTTCGTTGTTGCTAGTTACTTTATCGAGTTTAAACGAGCTCTGATCCACAGTTTTTTGGCCTGACTGTTTTTAAAGCTGCTTATAGATTCCGATAGAATTTTATATTATGTCGGAAACTTGTTGAGCCAGCTTTTGTACCGAGCTCAGAAAGTTTGAAGTCGGTGACGTAATCGTTTTTCTATCTAAGGGCATTTGAGAGCCGAGTAGAACCTTGCATAGACCTCAGTTGATTGATGCTGCAAGAAAACTAGACCTCTAGGTCAAATATGATATGAACATAAAGTGAATTCCTTATCAGTTCAAGCCACTTATTAATCAACGAACCCAATTTCCATTGTTAGTCAAGTAAATATTTTCAAGAACTATATTATTCAAAGAGATACTCACCACTTATGTTTGGATAACTATACTGCGCCATATTAGTGTGTTGGTTGTTGGTTTGCATCACGTCCAAAGATAAAACTTATTACTTTCTGTTCGCAGTAGGCTCTAGGTCATTTGATTTACACATTGAAAACGATGCTTTGAGGAAATTATATTCACTTCGATCTGTTCGCATTTGACAAATTTTTGATAATGTAAGAATGGCTTACTTCAATTATCCTAATAGTTTTTGCATTGAGGCCAAACTACCTACAGTTGTTTAGTCAATTTGCTGCCATCATTGTTATAAGGATTTCTGTTAATGCAAACTTGGTTTTAATCGGAAAATGATGAAATACGAAAGATCGATTAGAACGTGGTAATGGTGGGAAAAATATCATTAATTGGATGTCGTTCCCGTAACCATACTCGTTATAATTCTCGTCTATAGATTAGTTTAGATGGAGTAAGACAATTTGTCCCAGAATTTGAACGATTTGGCCAATTTGACCCAGAATATGCCGACGACATCTGTTTGATAGCCTCAACAGATAAAAAAAACTTTGGGATTGTAGGTTAATATGATAAAAACCAAATTCATGACTTTACTAGCAACAAAAATATTGATAACCCAAAGTTGGTTTGTTAGTCGCAGAACTTGATGGCTAAAGATGGAGGCCTCAACACTTATAAATTAGTAAGTCTTATAAAATCGAGTATGCACAGATAAAATTTAACCAAATATGGTAACTGATATCAAGGAGCAAGAATTATTATAAATTGATTTTCGTTATAATCGTTTCGTTATAATTATAGATCTAATTAGAGGTCATATCAAGGAAATTCGTCTTAATTTGTGGTTTCAAAACTTTTTGTATGACACTTGGTGTGACAAATAGTCATATCTACCATATTGATGTAGTTTTTTAAAAATAATCGATGGCTTAAGCGTCGTAAGTGGCCCTAAACCGCGTCTCAACTGAGATCTTACGAACTATTAATACGTATTGGTGCACATTGTAGTTGGTCAGTCAAATGAATGCCTTTACCATAAAAGCTTTTTATGTCACCTAGTTGAACTTCAGACGCGATTTCAGATAAAGCTGAACTATATACAACTTTTTAAAGCGTGATATTAAATCATTTTATATTTCTACCTTGGAACTCAATTTTATCTGTAAGGTTTTTTGAAAATTTGATAACCAAGCTTAGGAAAAAACACTAAAAACTATAAGCGTTGATGAAATGTATAAGTCCCGATAGAAGCACCTACAAATATATGAATTAGTAAACCGATCTGGCTGTTTTTCAGTCCGGAAAAAATTTTGATTTCTTCGTACTTCCAATACAAAGTTATTATTGATAACAAAAGATCTCCATAATGATCAAATATAGCGTTAGACTCTTTGTACAGAAGGTTTAAATGAATATCTATTACGAGTTACATGCAATCGTGGAAGTCCCACATTTCATCACTACACAATAATGATCCGCTTCCGAAAGTTTAAACCATGCTTTGATGTAGTAAACTACTAATTATTTCCTTTGCTTGCATAATTTTGGTATCAATTTTTGTCTTCGTACTGAGGCCGTCAACGTTCGTGTCTTGCCGATTCACTTAAGCAACGATTTTTTTTGACTCCATCGGTTTTGATCTCGAGCCAGCTCTTCACACAGTAGCAAGCAACTGCAAGATGCCAGATAGCTCTCTACGCCGTGGAGTCATCGCCGTCAACAGCGACCTCTTCGCCTACCGAAAGGCGACTCTCTCGTCGAAGATCGCGGTATCATTCGGTTCGGATCAGCAAGCAAAATATGACCGACCCAGCGTGCTCGGTGCCCTTTGATTGTTTGCACGATATCAGTAATTTGCATTAAATTCTACTCTCGTGATTGAAACGAACTCGGTATGTGCCATCAGATTCGCGTCCATATGTCACACTAATGATTATCCTCTCGAATGTTGGAAGCCATTTTTCCTACTCATCTGTCAATGGGTCTGACCAACACTCTGTACAGTTTCAGCTTATCCGCATTTTGATTTCAGAATTGGAAATATATGCACTATGCCAGGGGCAAGGTGGACCATCGAGTCTTAATTCGATTTTGATCGATTGTCTGTACCGTTTTGATTCATCTCCCTCCCGTTTAACGTTCTAAACACCAATTATAAATATTTGACTACTGGAAGTATAATTTCAGTATTATAACAACATCTCGTGGTATTATATTCTTTGACCCCACTTATCTATACATCTGTTGCGATGGTAAACAGGTGCAAGGTCGTTTGTTTCTTAAGTACTTATCTATAGGAAGTAAATTTACATTTTTTAATCTACCTGTCGAATATACAATTCACCAGACCGTAAAGGATAACCACCTAAACTATTTAATTTTGTATAAGTTGAATCATTGACCCTTCCCATATATTGATGTTAAACATCCGTTACAAACTTACTAGTATTTTTGTTGTTATGTATGTAAATCTTCTTATATAAGACAACA
Source organism: Tipula lateralis (assembly GCA_963932295.1). Lineage (NCBI taxonomy): Eukaryota > Metazoa > Arthropoda > Insecta > Diptera > Tipulidae > Tipula > Tipula lateralis. Next base: position 49,588,212 of record OZ010737.1, on the reverse strand, counting down.
GGTGCTAAATGTGTTCGTCCTTTTAAACGTATTCCCTTTAATAAAAAAAAATCATTAAATCGTCGGACCGAAACGAATACTTGTATTGTGCCCAGTCCACGATTGTTGTTGGCGAGCTAAAAAAAAAAAGTACTGACCCTAATTAATTCTGGTTTCGAAACAACTAAATTACCACAGAATAGCACCCGAACTAAACCCACATGTATATATTATATAACATCGTTTTAAGCTACAGCCTCTATATTATATGTAACAATATATAACAACAACGGCAACCAAACCGAAGTATGAAAAGTCAATACCCAAAAATTATACACACAACAAGCAAACAAAATTGCCTCGGCCTTAAATACTTCAACAAATTATAATTTGATTAATGTTCTCTCGTGATGGAAAAAAATGTAAAGTTTTAAAAATTTTGCGCTCCATATCCCAATTCCATCCGCAAAAACCAAAAAAAAAACAAACCCTTTTTCGACTCATGTTATGTTACTTGTACGAGTATATAAATACGACTATATATGGGCCACGGGAAACGAAAAGGGTGGATTCATTCCAGTTATTGAAAGAAATATTTTTTTGTCCCGCACTCGAGCAGTTAATATACAAGTGTGTGAGTGTGTAAGTAGTACACATGCACATCAAAATAACCTCGTTTAGGTCTCAGCTATTCGTAAACGGAGTGTGACGGAATGTATAGCGGAGTTAGTTGAACGGTATCCCAACTTCCATGCCATTAACATAATACAGATGTTGATTAGGAACGATTTGACTAGACCTGCGGTGGGATGTGAAAAAGTAACTTCGACAGAATTGGGAGTTTCTGTCTCAAACCAGATATAACATGGACCAATTGATATATATATATATATATATATATATATATATATATATATATATATATATATATATATATATATATATATATATATATATATATATATAAATATATATATATATATATATATATATATATATATATATATATATATATATATATATATCGACCTTTTCCAATTGCTGTACCTCGGTTGTCTAAATTTACTACACTTTCTCTAAAAACCACCTTCTAAAAACCATTTCTTAGAATCCGGTAGAAAAATAGTCGCCATTTGACTTATTTTTACTACTTTATGCTTTAACATAGCTAATTGACGGCTATAGGCCCGATCTACGTAGAACCAGCTTCACATTGCACAGCTCAATGCCAGCATATAGAAATGACATGGAAGATAGGTAAGCTCATGAACTCTGCCCTCCAAGAGGGAGTAATCCCTTTAACACCATGCCTCTATCAAGATTCGAACCCCGTACCTTCAAGAAAGTTTTGCAGGGACCAAAACAAACGGTAGTTAGGCGGTGGAATTTGGGCTATATGGTGAATGCATCATAACTTCAAACCAAGTTCTGTCAATTAGCTTTGAGTCATTAAAGACATATGAGGCCGGACATTATCATTGAAGTAACACAATTTACTTTCTGTTGTGAAATTCTGGTCGTGGTTTTTGAATAACTTTGCTCAAACGGTCGAGTTGTGTACAGTACAGGGACGAATTGATGGTTCTACCACGTTGCACCAATTTATAATGAACGAATCCCTTCCAATCCCAACAAACACTCATTATAACCATTTTTGTCGTTAATCCCGGCTTTATAGTCGTTTGTGGAGGGTTGTCAGTCTTTGACCATTAGCGCTATCGTTTGACGTTCTCGTATTTCACTCATTTTTCTTCGACTATGGTGATTCAAAAATGGTTCGATTTCATTGCCTTTCATCAGCATTCCACTGATTTCAATTCGGTTCATCAAATTTATTTGTGTACCCAAATATCCAGCTTTTTATAGCCTGATATTTTCATATGATTTCACACAGTCATGTTGTTGATGTCTAATGGTTCCGTTATTTTCTGGAGTCTACTTCCACCAATTGCATATAACACCGAGTTATCTATGGACTGGCCTACCGGAACGATGTGCATCTTTGACACCCTGATTTTCGGAGTGGAATCGAGCAATCCACTCCTGGGTTTTTCGTCCCTCACAGCATTCTCACCGTATAAACTTCACAATTTTGGGGATTTTAAGTCATCTTTTAAGCCATTGTACATTTGAGACCAACAGTGAGTGTTGCCTGATATATGGTTCGATATATGTAAGCATCAACACCATCTAGTGGAAAAAAACGCGGATATATTAGTAAGCAAATCCTTGGGATGAGAAGGTTTCGTTTCAGGAAAGAACTTGAACTCAAAACGTTAACTTCAACAAACACTATTCGTAACTGCGTCATAGCTGAAACCCAAAATAATTTTGGGAATCCCCTCTGTTGAAGGACAGTTCACATCGAATGACTGAGGATCACTTTGTGATGAAACAATCGGTCACTTGTATAAATTTCAGTTCTCAATCTACAGGTTTTCTTCGGTGACCGTGTTCCTGCATGTTAATGGCTTTACTATTTTCTAACAGCTTGCCTGCTGGTCTTGATCCACCAATTGCAAAATTACACCAAGTTTTTCATCAATTAGCCTACCAGATTGATATGCATCTGCCGGGTTTTTCGTTACACTCACAAAATTTTTTACGAACACTTCAACTATTATTTGACATGATTAGCACTGTTTTTCAGCCATTGTATACATTTGGGACGATCAGGTGAGTGTTGCCCGATATATGAAAGCATCAACACCATCTAATGGCAAAATTCGCGGATACTTTCGTGACATGTACACAACGTGACTAGGACTAATAAGCAAATCCTTGTGGCTGAGACGTTTCCGTTTCAAGACATAACTTAAACTCAAAACGTTTACCCCAACCAGCACTATTAGGTTTTGGAAACCTCGCTTTTTGAGGACAGTCAGCTTAAAAAAACGCAATCGTTCCTCCTCTTTGTTTAAGAATGTAATAGAAGTGATCTGGTTTGTGATCCTGCAATTGATTACGATTTCATATGGTACCACAAATAAGCATATGTTACATAGCCCTGACTTATAAACTGTTTAAACACTGGTTTGGTATATGAAAAATGTGATTTCTTGTTTGTTGTTGTGTTTATCCTCATCTGTGGCTTTCTTTTTATTTTCCCATTTGGCACTAAAAATAATTTCCACCCCAACTCACACATGCACGCAAATACATAAATCGCCCAAAAAAAAAAAAACATGGAAAAAGGATTTTCCTCATTTTCTTCTATAATTTTTCCTACGCCACACACACACACACACACACACACACACACACATAGTACACCATTACAGTCGGCACATAAAGAAATATGTTTGTAGGATTGTATATACGGATGTCGAACGAAAAGACACTGCACAAGGCAAAGCCCAACCATTTCATTTAATATTTTAAAAAAATTATGTTTAAATTAAACGGAATGAGGTTTGAATTATTATCCTTATGCTTTTCATAAAATAAATAATAATTTCAAATGCATAAATTATAATTTTTATGGTAGTTTTGATAGTGTTATTGTTGCTCGTCGGGTTCTTGGTAAATAATGGCTTTTAGATGACTTCTTAGCGATACCTACTTATCCGCATGTATTATTCAAGTCGTTAGACCGTGAATTCAAAGAATTTACATTTTTTTTCTTTTTGGTAAAACGTTAATTCAAAATTAATATTATATTAATGGACGCTCTACTCTAAGTGACTGGTGTGGGAACCATAATACAATATTTTTTTAAGCGAAGAAATTAATTTTCAATAATCCGTTTCCGCGACTGGGGTGTACACAAAGATTAATGTACATCGTATTTATGATACTGTGTACTCTAATAATTAATTTTATTTATTATTTCAACAAAATATGCTTATGTGAGATCATCATGTGTGTTCAACCTGTTCTATTTAAAATACTAATAAATGTTACGGGCGATAATTAAGTGTTTTCAGTATTTACATTCCCACGGCAAATTATTGAAATTTAATGACTCACAGTGAAACTATTTATTTATATACATTGTTTTTGAACTGACGTTTTTCAGATCATATATAAATCGTTTGTTGAATCATCACTCTCTGATTGAAGTGTATAGTAGCAGCCTCGATCCACCTGCTCATACCAGTATATAAATCTGGATGAATATGTATTGGAACTCGAGTTGCATGCCTAAAGTGAATACTTGTATTGGTTGTTCCAGAATAAACGATCAACTATTAGGGTTACAAATAAAAATAATACTTAAGGCTTAAAAGCTCCCTTTTATAAAGTAAACAATTGAAGCATTAAGAACAAACGTTTCAATACTTCCTGGTGTATAAACATAAACTCCTGAGCTGCTCGCCACTACCACTTTGTAACAGTCAAAATGTGCTGATTAGAATTTAAGGACTACATGCTCTTAGAATTCCGAAAGCTCTATAGTCGTATGCTTTCACAGATTTTCACATCAATACAATTATCTCCCGTTTTGGTTTGTTGAAGTATATCCACGTACGGTAAATACAAAGGCTTATGGTATAAGCTTGTAATTAAAAGCTCAACATAGACTAAGCCATCCGAATAGTTAATGGGGAACTCGTTTATACTGGTTGCCACCAACATATGAGACGTAAGTGCTTTAAATTTCCTTTCATTCAAAATTGGGGTGAGTCTTGATATCGTCAATAGGCGGAAGTGCATTGAAGATAAGCAAGTCAGCGACGCCTTTTATTGTATTCGATTTCCATCAGCGCGAATATCAACAAAAAAAACTGGTTACAAGAGCCAAAAGCCTTATTACAATTTCAGGAAGGTTGACACTCTTAATCTCGATCATTACTTGAATGTGACGACAAGATGAAAGAAATCCGCTATATAACAGAATGTATTCAAAATTTCGAGAATTAAGTTGTAATTAAAGACAAGATTTTTCTGCATATGTGCCAGTCATATCCAACATGTTCGCAAAGTTTTGTTTGCTGAGTGAATCTGTCCTTAAACCAAAAGACGTTGATAAGTACGAGAATCCCCACCACGCTAGGATGGGCAACATTTTCATTGAACTACCTCATATCGCAAAACGAGACATAAACAAGGCCCTGACCAATAACCTGCATCTTTTTGAAAGATTATACCAGTTTGAAACTACCTCTCTGCGGGTTGTTCAAGAACAATAACCTGACTATTCAAAACTGGGTGATGCATTATGTTATAGAAACGTTGATTTCACCTATTCCCAAATAACTTTGACTTGTAACATGCAATTCCTATAGACAAGAGGTGACTTGACCTGTTTAGCTGTACCAATATGGATTCGCGCCAAAGAGATCAATATCTATAACCAATTATTGAATTCAGCAATATCACAATGAAAGTTTTTTTTTATTTCTAATCTCTATTCTGTTTTGGGGCTCAAGGCACTCCCTACTTGTTCACGGTTCGCTTATTGACGTCCTTGCTTTTATGACATTTCAGCCAATTCGAGGACGTACGGCCCGATTTTCCTAACCATCTGCATGTTGTATAGCTCCAAGCCAACCTATAGTACTGACATGGAAGATAGGTCGGAACATGAGTTCTGCACTCCAACAGGGGGTCATAGTTGTGTTTCTTTACACCACAGATCGTAATCTCATGGTGAAAAATCCCTTTTGCATCCAACCCCTATCGGGTTTCGAATCCGGTACCTCCCGTTCCAACTGCCGCATCCTTAACTACAGCGCCACCTGGGCGGTTACAATGAAAGTTATAAAAAGTCACGAGCAAGTTGACGTGGTGTACACTTTGCTGAGGTGTTTACGTTAAGGACGAGATTGACTCTATGCCTTTGGGTTTTCAAATAAGTTTGTTGCATGGTTCAAATCTTATTTTAGCAACCGCATCCAATTCATCGATATGGTTTAAAAACAGCAATTAGGGTTAAATTGCAGATCTGTCGCACAATTTTGCTATCGATGTACATTAAGCCACAACCTTATTCTAATCTTCGAACGACTATATAAGTTTTCAATGAGTAAAAATATGATCCAAACAAGTTTAAGTCCTTTATCAATACAAAAAGAGGAACTTTTTCAAGCAGCGTGTAATTGTATAACCTTGAGTGTACATCACCGGCATCGCTAAGTCCTCTAAATTATAGTCTTAAAATTGGTAATTTGGGATCGGTTATTTAGGAAACAAGTTCCAACTATATTTCCAAATTAACACTTTGGCTGCCAATTTTCAAACGTATGTCTAGAACAACATTGGCATGGTTGCGTAAAATTTAGAGTATATGCTCATTACAATATTGGCAGCCAAAGTGTTGAAACTAATTCACTGTTTTGATGCTGATATTATTGCTCTTTTACGCAAATTTGCAAAGTCTCTTAAGTATTCCGGTTAGCCTCTTTTTTAACAGGAGTTATAGTTATTTTCCTGATCATTGGAAGTCCTCGCATATTAATCGTGTTTTCAAAGACAATGATAGATGTTAAGTGATTAATTACATACCAACGGTTTGTGATATTGTGTTCACTCAATTTGGTGAGATTATTACTCCGCATTAACCTAGATATTCTCTGGGTCGCTCAGTTGAAACTAATCTCATAGAATTTACCCAATTGGTGATAAACTCAATTGAGGATGGTTCCGCAAAAAATGTAGTGCTCCTGTTTACTGTGTTTCATTTGTTGTTGTAATTTAGGTTCTTATTCATACATATTGTTCCAAAACCTAGGAACTAGAACGCACTAGCTTTATAATTTTTCGTAGTGATTTATTCTTTTAGTATGTGGCTTGATCTCGACTCCATACTGCTTTTTTCAACCAGTGTTGCCTTATTCTTTTTTATCTTTTCAGGATTATCTCTATTTGTACCTGGTGTTGAATTCTTTCTCTTTTTAAGTTCACCATGACGTTTGGCACTCGTGAGATATTTCACTGAATCCTGGTGCCTGACTCGTAGCGGATCAGTACAACGCTCGAATCTAGCAAATCTTTTATCTTCCAGACTGGCAAATAGCACCTCCTGAGAAGTAAACGTTGTTATATCTCCTGTCAAGGACGAGAGTGAGACCACTCGCATTTGTCCACTTCTATTGGAGAGACTGGTAACAATTGTTTTGCTCTCCATGTTTTGCTCTTCTAATTTTCAGCTCTTCAAATTGATTGAGTCAAATAACAACAACAGTTTGTACAGAATATCGTGCATAATCCTATCTGACTTAAATTTGCTAACCTAGCCAACAATTTTTCAGCGCCAATTCTTATCAATCAAGTCAATGTCAAGTACCACGAAGAAATACTGTTACTATCGATGTTGGTAGCCAACGAACTGCTCATCAAAAATCTTGGAGAGATCTGGTTCTTGACATTTTGAGCTACATTCTGCATTATGCAAACACTGTGCAAAAGTGTCAACCTTTCACTAATTCGCTTCAAGATTTTGAGGTGAGGAAAACTAATTGGCTATGAGAACATTGAGTAGATTGATCCATACAATTACACTGCCTCCATTTGTTGTATCCCAAAACTATATTAACCCTAAGAACATTTAAGGATCGTATAGTTTTAAATTAATAATATAAAAATTGTTATGACACCTGTTACCTGTTCTAGGTTATTTTCGTTTATATGTAGGTATATAAGAAATCCAAAACATAAAGAAACGTATATAAGAAAACAAACAATACAAACTAGGGGATGAAATGGAATCGAAACGATATGTCATAATTTAATTTAAAAATTGGATTTAGGTTTATTGAACTTGAACACATCTGTTGTGTCTCAAGAGAATATTCAATTTGGTAATAGCAAATTTTTTTTTATATTCTTTACAAATAGTTGGATAGTACGAGTATATACGTACGCAATACTGTTAAGTAGGGCTGATTCGTTTTGTTCATATGGGTGGAAGTTCAAATTCAACAGTCAAATAAATGACAAATCTTAAGATGGATTTGTCGAAAGTACGGGGATTTGAATTCAACACGTATACTGAAATTAGGTATTACGTGAACACGTGACAAAGTAACATTACATCCAAAGGTGATAATATTCGGTAGATATTGTCAAACAGTGATCTAATTTACTGGTTTTGATATGTGATTGAACATGCTTGTAATATGATTTGTAATACCAATTACAGCCAATTCAAGGACGTACGGCTATAGGTCCGATTTTCCTAACCATCTGTACATTGCATAGCTCCATGCCAGCCTATAGTGCTGGCATGGAAGATGGGTCGGTCCATGAGTTCTGCGCTCCAACAGGGGTTCATAGTTGGGTTCATTCACACCACAGATCGTAATCTCATAGTGAAAGCTTTAACCACTGCGCCACCTGGGCGAATTACTTAACTTATTAAAGTTGAGAGAGTAAAGAAATCGAAACTCTCTATATGAGTTAAAGTCCAACACATAGTTACAATGATTGATAGTTCAGGTTGAGATCTGGTTGGATCACTGGACCATAACATTCGGATCCAGAAAAATATGTAACAATAGCATGACAGTGTAATGAATAAGTTACAGTGGCATAAGAATCGGATCCAGAAATACATTTACAAATGTGGGCCATTATCAAACAAACCTGCAGTAGGCTCAACTATAAGCTGCCTCCTATTCGATTAGAACTAGTTTTTCATCGCAATCCTGCTTCTTTCGAAACATATCAACTTCTTCCCAATCTGAAAAACAGTGCCTCTCAAGAAATTCCATCTCTCATCATTCTAGTATAAACTCAATGACATCGATGATAAGGTGGGGGTAAGAGGATGGCCCAATCTTTTTTAATCGGAAAGAAGGGTCAATATTTATGGATCGATAGGATTAGACGATAAGTATATCGGCCTTTGGTTGAGTCAGTCCATCGTCATAATATCACACTGTGCTATCCTACGAATCTCTACTTTGGTTCCGTGAGGACGTCTGAGATGTATCAATTGACGTAGGATACATTCCCGCAAGAACACAGCAGTGCCATCCGATACCTTTCAAAATTCGCATACTACTCGTTTACCCTTAATACTTGAACAGATCTCAATTTTTTTCCAATAAGTCTCTTCTGTGATATTCTATACTATCTATACCATCTATCGTGATATTCTGTGATCATTCTATGTAACTCTAACTCAGCAGAAGTTAAACATTATTGAGTCTGTCATATCCTTCTGTTACACATTTGCATACGACGTTCTCCTTGTTTTGCGAGTACAACTACGGCGATGACTATGGCAAAGCTAAACACTTGAGCTTCACGTGGTAGTGGAGGTCGCATACCATCATACATCATGTTTCAGAGCCAAAGAGCTAGAATAGACCAGCTCGTGTACTTTGTAGTTTTTCGTGCCGATTAGTTCTTTCAGATTATTTGACTTGAGCACGTACTGCATTCTCTATGCAGTATTATTTTGTTTCTCTTTCCAGTATTACCTGTATTTTTATTTGATGTTGAACGCTTTCTCTCCCCAATTCCTGTCAATTCGTTCTCTTTTTTTCCTCCGTTTCATTTTGTTATTTTTTTGGCCTCTTCCCATTGCACCAGTTGGTAATATTTGATACTCCTGATATATCTTATACGACTAGAATACGACTATCCAGTATTTCCAGTTCACCATGGATCTTATTTCTGGATTTTATTTTATTCTGACAGTTCTCTGATTTCAGGTCCCAAAATTTCGAGTAGCGCCTTCTGCCTTTATCGGCTGTTATCTCTAATTTTCGTCCTTATTGGGGAGATTGGCAAAAATATTTTTGCTCCCGAGAAAGGTGCTCCTTTGCCACAATCGTCTATTATATTGCGCGGTGTTATCGCAAAATCAGGACCGTTTGTTCGTCTATTCACTATGTTTGGGAGAGTGCTTCTTCATATTATCATTGTTCCTTTCCTTTGCGAGATGATTCGTTCTCTTCTTTTTTTTATTTTGTTATTTTCCTGGCCTCTTGCCTCAACACAAGCTGGTGACGTGTGACACTACTGAGACACCTCACTCGTAGCGATTCGTACAATGCCTGAATATGGCTAGCCAGCCTTTTTACCTCAACATGGATTTTATTTTTCGGTTTAATAAATTCTGAAAGTGCTCTGATTTTATCTCTACGACTCGAGAGAAGTCCCTCCTGCCTTTTATTGGTTGTTATCTCTAATTTTCGTCCTATCAAGGAAGAAACTGAGACTGATTGCATTTGCCCACTTCTATTGAGGAGATTGGCAAAATATTTTTGCTAGGTACTTGAGCAAAATATTTTTGCTAGGCAAAGAAGAGAGCTTGCCACCTTCGTCTATTTCGTCTACTAGTTGTTAATCTATTCACAATGATTGGGGAATATTTTGCCGCACTTTAATTCCTCTTCAACTGAGATGACATACTATTTTCCGCTAGTATTTTTGTTGGTGTTTTGAAAGTATCATAACTCACCAATGCGTAAAATTGTAGCATTTGCGTTTAAAAAAGTGTTGGCAGCTTAAATGAGGTTGTGACAACTACAAAATATATCATCTCAGCAAACTAACAAGGTGAAGGGTCCCTGATGAGGACAGTAACTCTTATGTGTAGATAATGTTTATTGATATTTGGTTGGTAACGGGAATATGTCGTTTTTTGACCCTGTACGGGTCCTCAATTTGACAGAGATTTACTCAGGCTATCCAGCTCAAACCTTTGTACTTAATTTTACTCAAACCATTAACAAATTATTTAATAAACATTTTTTTTTATTTACAGGTAAGGATATGAAACTTAATAAAATCGACCCATATACAACAGCTCCTTATGACATTCCTTCAGGCAAGTAATATTACATATCAATTATAATTCAATTATGTTGCTCAAAATGTCTTAAATTATATAAATCCTCCAACCTAGAAACAATGTCCATATTATATGCTATATACAGTCGAATATCCTTACATAAATGGTTTATGCTTGTGTATATAGCAATTATGTTTCTCGTCCAAATAAATCCGCCCTCAAATTATCCTTAAAATAATGAGTTGTTTTGTTCGCCCTCGTAATTTGTTTAACCGATATAAATCACTTCCCCAATTAACACACAACTTGTTGGTTCAATAAATAATTATTATTATGAATTTTTAGCGCGAGCACACTTCAAGAAAGCTTCGCTTGTCTTCGCCCAAAAATTATATTATTTATTATCATCATCATCATCGTCGTCGTCATTATATATTAAGCGGTGGTAGTGGTTTGTCTTCGGTTGATTAAGAGTGAAACAAAAAAAAAAAAGAAAACCAACCCCTTCTATATATTTATAATTATAATTCTTATTTATTTCTTTTTAATTATTCTACGAAAATGTAATTAATAACTCGAAAGATAAAATTAAACTTTATTACCGGTGCTTTTGTAAACATGGGGTGCATTAAAAAAAAACTCGTAATTACACGATCAAGTGCACATTAAAAATCGTGAAAGTACAAAAAATAATTAAGGCATGGTGATTTGCTAGGGCTTCTTCAATTTGAGGTTGGTTCGGTTTGGTTTGAGGTTGGTAAATAGAGTGTGTATATAGAACACAAACCTTTTATAGCGACTCGAGTATAAAAGTACCTTTTCACCTTTTTTTCGTATTCTTTTCATCGTCATCTTGACAACCCGATTTTTTTTTGTTATTTTATTTCTCATATTTCATCAATAAAAAAATTATATATTTCTTCAGTTTTGTTATATTACATAGAAGGATATTTCATATTAAAACACAATTTTGTTGTTTGTTTGTGTAATTGGAGAAAGGAAGTGAATCCCAAAAATTAAAGAAAAAAAATTGTTATTCATCTTACGTTTACCTTGTATATGCACAGGGTAGTGATTGAATCGCTGATATAAAGGGTATCGTTGTATGAAGTAAACTAGATGACTGGTTAAACCTGCCTTAACTGGGCGTTCAATCATCATTGGATGACGCTAACCACCAATCTGCAATCCCATCTGCATACTTATCATATCAGAGTGTGTTCATATTAGACATTTTTTAGCCAGGTTTGTACGAAAACGCTTAATAGTGACTAGGTGATAAAGACTGTCAATTTGCGTAATTACATAGTTTGGATTCATTTTATGAGATCCTTGTTTTCCTGAGAAAACACATCAATAAGAACCTTTAAGCCTAAGACATTTCCAAGGCTACTGAAGAGCATACCACCCATAAAGGATGATACTGATTTTTACCAAGGTCATCCGTTGAAGAGATGGTCATCAATTGAAAACCATCAATTGACACCAATAACGGGACTAGCAACGCCCATCCATTGTCGGAGCGAGAAGTTAAAGGTACCCTTAAAAAGACAGTGTAACCGACTTTTTCAAATATGAGATCCACCTGCAGCTGCACAGTAGCACAAACTAGCTAGTATTCAGATGAATTGATATCTGAATACTAGCACCAATAATCCAAATAGTGTGGAACCCTAGAATAGAATACCAAAAAAATTGACGAAAAGCCTGACAGTTACAATCTCCAGGAAAGGCTACCTTTAAGTCCAAAAAATGATGAGAAACCTCTTTTGTCAACACAAGAATAAAGATACTCGCAATGATCATCCGTGACAGACTCTGAACTACGATAAATTCAAAATGAACAAGCTCACCTTAGACCAGACAGAATTCACTTCTGTATCTGTTAGTTATAGGATCTGGCCGTCCCAAAGATTTAGATAGTGAAATGATAGTGAAATGGTCGTCCCAAAGATTTACAAAAAATGTGTCAAAACAAGGCAAAGACTAACATACGACATGGAAACATTAAGAGAACCTACATGTCCTGGTAAACAAGTGCCTTCGACTAAAATGCTTCTAGCCTAACACCATAACTAATATTGAAGTGCATAAAAAACAGGGAATTCAAATATAGAGACCGAAATAAAGAGACGAAAGTGGAGATGGATTGGTCATACGCGGAGGAGCTCACCAAGTGATACTGCAAGGATGTCATTGGACTGCAACTCGCTGGGGAAAAGGAAAGTAAGAAGACCAGTAATGACATGGAGGGGAGCATCGCTGAAAGGAAATAACTTGGTAAATCATGAGCAGAGATAAAAGCTGTAGTCCTAAAATGGTAATGCTCAGGTCTATCAGTTTGAAGTATATGGCAAAAATTAACCTCACCTAGTAAAAGCTCGTTTTTGAATTTCATCAATGTCGGTAGAAAGATTCATGGTCTTCATAATTGTTATATAACATGCATCTGCATTTGGACCAAAAGTTTCGAAAATAATTTTTCAGCGATAGTAATAATTTTTCATATTTGATAAGTTCTTACGTATTTTAGAAAACAGTCATTCGATCGACCAACTTCAGTGTTTTATACCATTTACTTTCAGTAGTTTTGCTCTACATTGATAGTATTTTAGATATCAATTGTCATTACAAATATTTTGCATCAACATCAACGTCATTCTCATAAATTCGATTATCAACTTCTGTTCGTTCAATACTGCCTTTGTTACTTTTGGCCTTTTAGCAATGAACTACCAAGGTAACCGAAATTATTACTGTGGTGGTAAAAACTTGAAGACTATATATGTCGTACTACCCGTACGTAATAGTAACCAGTTTCAGTAGCTGTTTCAGCAACTTTCATGGGTCCCAAAACGATATATTCATTCCTGAACTTCTTATGATTGCCAAGGTTTAGGTTTTTAGCAAGTCGTTTTTCTACTTGTATAAAACGCGCCATGGTGATTCTTTTTGAACGGCCCAGTGGGTTGGCGGAATATAATTCAATGTCAAAAGGAATCTTGACTACGTAGCGGCCAGATTTGAGACGTTTGTGACTGGTCGCGAATATTTTTTCACACTCTAGTTCTTCTTTTGTGAATGCTCGTTTACGTGGCACCTCCTCTATTTCCCAGAAGCTTCTCAATTGTTTTTCTATATCAACTGCCCTTGTAGTCATTGATTGTATCACTGTTGAATTGTGACAGTCGACTGAGGCACGGCCAAGGAATATCCAACCTAGTTTGGTTTGTTGGGCTATCGGCTCGTCAGATGAGGCCTTTGCTATATTATTCATTAGAATTTCTCCACAATAGTCCGCACGCAATAACAAATCGAATGGGCCAGGACTGTAAAATGTTGGATCAGCCCACATCAGATTTTTGGTGTGTTTCCAGTTCCATGGATCTAGAGGCTGCTCTGGCATATCCCGGGTTATGTTTTTGAATACTAGTGCTTTTATGGCTAAGTTTAATTTGGAGGGAAATCTTGGCTTCAAGATAAATTCAACTTTTGAGTTCGCCACTCCAGCTTCGGTTTTTGCCATGCCTGTGACTTCTGCATAAGCTGCGGTTTTTGTTAAGTTTAATCTCTGGCAGGCTTCTTCTGTAATGAAGGTTGCTTGAGACCCAGGATCTATTAACACACGAAGCAATTCATTGCGAGTGCCAGAAAACACTTTCACTAAGGCGGTTCCTAGCAGGATGGACTTGTGATTCCATGAATGTGTTACTTGTACGTTTGTATTAGCTGGCTTTATATTTTCTGATGCAGATCGCGTACTGTTGTTACTGTGAAGCAGGCTGTGATGTGAACCTTTGCATAATTCACAGCTTTTATTGCATGGGAGTTTGTGTTCTGATAGCAAGCATCGTCGGCACACTGGTTTATAACACACTGCCTTACTCCTTTCGATTTGTGGTAAATTCTGGAACTTCTTACATTCAGGTAGGTTGTGTTCTCCCCAGCAAAGGCTACATTTATCGGGATATTTTGGTTACAGCAACATTTACATTTTTAATTGATGAACTGATTTGTTGGTTTACTTCCTTTTTTTTATATGTTTTATCTCGGGATAGTACTCCCAGAGATTGGAACCTTACTTGTAGGAAGGTTGGAAAATCTTTCACCGTTTGAATTTCCTTCGGGTTCTTCAAGGAGGTCTCGTATAAGCGGCGGGTTTCCTAGTCCAATTTCCTTATGAGAATGTTCAACAAAATAGCACCCCAAGAGTCTGTGTTGAATCCTTGGTTTTTTATTGCGTACAAGCATTCCAGTACATTATCATGTATAAGTTTGAGACCATGAGCGGATTCTGATGATAAGTTGGGTAGCTCTAAGATGGTGTTTATGTAAGTATTGGTGAGAAGCCGTTTATCATCGTATCTGGAGCATAAAATATTCCAAGCTGTGGAATAGTTCTCGTGCGATATACTGAGGTGGTTTACGAGCTTCGCTCGATCTCCTCCAATTACTGACAATAGATAATGCATCTTTTCTTCACTGGATAAATCATCATTACAATGGATAGTCTTATTGAATAGATTTTGGAAGCTTGTCCATTGTTTGTAATCCCCATTGAAGTGTGGTATTTCAATCCTTGGAAGTTTTATTCTGGACCTTATTAGGCCTTAGTTTTTGGAAATCTTTATTAGCAACGTTTTCTAGTTGATCTTGAAGATAAATGATCGTAAACTCATAATCTCGCTGTAGGTTCTCGTATGTTTCTTGGCTGAAGTATTCGTTATCAAGCTCGCCATCATTCGCATTTCCAATAATCTCTTCGTGATTGTTGGTAACAGAGATCCATAGTCGGTTAATAGTTTGATCTTCAACTCGTAATACGCTCTCGAGTGCTGTACCTCATCTTTGATTTGATGTATGGCGTTGATATTTGTTCGAAATATTTTAGCCTTGGCGTGTTGGACCTTATAGCGTCTCTGCTGATCCTGATCATCAACTTGAACCACTTTTAAATCAGACTGGCCCGGTTGTTGCTCATCTGTTAGTACAAATGATGAAGCATCTCCGACGTGTTTGTCCCAATCGGGATTTTCTTCATCTCCTGCCACCTTTTGCCTGGATTCTAGTAGTATTTTTTTTGTTTCCTCGAACGCTTGTTTAACTAGATCGTAGAAATGCTGTACGATGTAAGGATGATCCTTTGGTAGACTGTGAATTAATGCAGCATCAGTCGTTGAAAATTTATCGAAGAGTAACTGCAAATTTGTTAGTCGATCGTCACAATATTGCCTTGTTCTTCTGGCAGCTCCATCTTTTTTAGTGTTGGTTTTTAATTGGTTAATCAATTTACCGGTTTGTGTTTCTTCACACAAAGCTTTTACGGTGTCCATGTTTTTTTTTTTTAATTTTATGGGGTATTTCTAAGCGCTGTTCTTTATGGCTCGAAGGACCAATGTTTGAGTCGTTGTGATATACATATTAATAGGCCAGCTCATAACCTAAGCCCATTTTAAATTAATAGGCCAGCTCATAACAGGCGTTTGTCTTTCTTTAATTATTTATAATTGTTTATGATTGTGAGCTTTCCTCTCAGCACAACTTTCTCTGTTTTAACTCAAACCCCTCTGGTTTAGCTTCTGTATTGACAAATACAAAAACTATTCAGTTTTAATCCAGACGATCTAATCTTCAGATTTATTGTAATACTTTTTTAAGATCTGCTCGAATCACTTGAATTAAACTCTGCGAGAATTGCTGGCAGTACACTTTAATCTCGATTCATTAATGGCAGATTAAACACTTCCAATAAGGAGATCGCTGAGCTACTATACTGTCGATTGATGTCAACATTAACAACTCTGATTTTGACACACCACTGGTTTGTAATCCAATAATTACTCGAGACTAGTCACTTGATTGTTTGCGTTCGACTATATGGTCTTTTGTACCATAAGACGTGAGCCTGATAAATTAAACATGGATATCTTCTCATTAAGTTTCAGGTATTCAGACTATTTTTCGATATTGCAATTGATACCTCAAGTGATTTTGACAGAATACTTCGGTTTGCACTAAGAGGTGTACTAAATTTGGCTTTGCCCAAGCCTCATTTCCGAGTCTCCATCCATGCTTCAATCTGGTTTTGCTATTCGGTGGTTTTCCATTTTAAGTTTAAATTTTTGAAGGATGTCAACCACTATTATTATTAAAGTTGGTTGGAACCCTATAAGGTTCTAGACTCAATGCCACAAAGGGCCCATGGTGCAAACCTAGGATTTCATCAAAGCGCACAGATGCGCTCTGTAATCTTAGCAAATTATACTCAAGAGATCTCATGCGATTGAAAGCTGGACAGCTGCTGACGAAGTGTAAACTATCATCAACATCTTCAAGACATTCATTGCATACGGCATCACTGGCAAGTCCCATCCGATGAAATGGCCATGGCCAGAGTGGTTGTGATCTTTGATTGTAGATTATAGATCGTAGATTGCAGATTTTAGATAGTAGATTGCAGATTGTAGATTGCAGATGGTAGATCGTAGATTGTAGATTGCAGATTGTAGATTATAGATCATAGATAGTAGATTGCAGACTATAGATCGTAGATTGCAGATTGTAGATTGTAAATTGTAGATAGTAGATAGTAGATCGTAGATTGTAGATCGTAGATTGTAGATCATAGATTGTAGATTGTATATCACAGATCGTAGATTTTATATTGTAGATGGTAGATTGCAGATCGTAGATTGTAGATTGTTGATTGTAGATTGCAGATTGTAGATTATAGATCGTAGATTGTAGATTGTAGATTGTAGATTGCAGATTGTAGATCGTAGATTGTAGATCGTAGATTGTAGATCGTAGATTGTAGATCGTAGATTGTAGATCGTAGATTGAAGATCGCAGATCGTAGATTGTAGATTGCAGATTTTAGATCGTAGATTGTAGATTGCAGATTGTAGATTATAGATCGTAGATAGTAGATTGCAGATTGCAGATTGTAGATTGTAGATTGTAGATCGTAGATTGTAGATCGTAGATTGTAGATAGTAGATTGCAGATTGCAGATTGCAGATTGTAGATCATAGATTGTAGATTGTAGATTGTAGTTTGTAGATTGCAGATTGTAGATTGTAGATCGTTGATTGCAGATTGTAGATTGTAGATCGTAGATTGTAGATAGTAGATTGCAGATTGTAGATCGTAGATTGTAGATCGTTAATTGTAGATCGTAGATTGTAGATTGCAGATTGTAGATTATAGATCGTAGATAGTAGATTGCAGACTGTAGATCGTAGATTGTAGATTGGAGATCGTAGATAGTATATTGCAGATTGTAGATGGTATTCTTGCCAAATGCTAGTATTTACAATTGCGCAGCACGTGATGGGGCTCGTAAGTTGTATTCTGTAAAGAAGCGCCAAAATACCAGGCAACACCACATAGTATACAACTTAAATTCTCAAGTTGTGTATTTTTTCGATGAGAGAACTTAATTGGTCAGCTTTGTGTCAATCCGTCTGACAAAGTATTTCGTCTTGCGACAAGTAGTGGAAGCTGACCGGGTAAATGGGCAAGAGGGTCGTACATTTCTTATAATCCCCTGCCAGTTTAGAACTGGTTAGAGGGTTGTTCAAGGAGTTAAAGACAGTTTTAATATCCCTACAAAATATAATCTCTCTGTCGTAGACAACTAAAAGGCTGAAATCACGCAGTGAGTAATCGCAATTATTTCCGCTTGATGGTGTTTCACCACTAATTTTTTTTGTCAAACTTAAGCAATTTGGTTTGGTTGGTCAGAGCTATGTCAACAACTTGATCGCAAGTATTATACCTTACATAACTATTATTGTTTACTGTTGTCTGACTTAACACAGTGCGGTCCTCAAATTGAGAAAATATGATGTGGAGAGAGTGGTTTTTATATTATTCCGTCTAAAATAACTTTACTGGTCGACCAGACGTATATTGGCAGTCCTTATGCATTTATATTTTGGAGGAGAGTATTATTGTGTCTTCTGTTGTGATTTGGTGACCCGTCAGTAAACAGTGTCCTCAACACAAATACATGCTTTATATATAATATATTGTTCCTACACATACTGCGGTGTTTTTCCTATGTACAGCTTGTACCACAAGTTTCCCTGGGTATACAGGTTGCACCAGAGGTAATAACTCATTTTCGGTATGGCATCGATAGATCAACGAATACTTCTAACAGTCATTACGTTTTTTTTAAGTGACGCCGGGATTGGGAACCTTTTACGAGCCACATGATTTAAAATCTTTTTGTCATGCTGCACAGTTTTTTCATCAGTCGCAAGGGTAAATATTGTTCTGCATACAGAAAGTATAACTGTGTTTGGCACCCACCGACTTTATAACCAAAACGGTTTCTCCGTTCAAGCCCACTTTCAGCTTGCTCGATCAATACAGTCTATATGCGAATTAAGATGGAATCTATGGTTCGCACCATAGGCGCATTGCGGTATTTACTTGACTTGGAGCATAATCTATCTTCAACAGAATTCGTTAACCATTCCTACGAAATTAGATACAGAAAATTTCAAATGGTTTAAAGCCAGCTTCCCACCTTGTTTTTATAAATAACCGCTGCAGGCTACATTAAGAACAACAATAATCTTCATCAAATTATTATTAATAATTTATTCCATAATTTAAACAATTGTTTTTGTTTCGTCTTACGTATTTACAACAATAAAGAAATTAATTACGTTTACTTTGAGTTTAAAGGAGTTTTCGTATGCACATACATTTTCTAAATAACACTGTGTGTGTGCTTGTGTATATGTTTACTTAATTTATTCCGTGGCATTGCATTTGACAGGTTTCTTAGGTACTAAAAAATATTTTTTTTTACAAAATTAAGTTTATTTAACAAATTTATGCTCGGCATTGTTGTTGGTTTATGTTTTGTTTAGCTCTCTCATTTGATGTTTGCACATAAACATAAAATTGTGGTTGGTATGTGGATCGCCTGATGATGGTAATGTTATGTATTTTACATGAACACAGGTAACACTATATATAGAATTGTTCGCACATGTAGGACTTGAGATGATGTAGGTTACTTTTATATTATGGTGAATGGTGTTTCCTTGATGGATTTGAGTGTGTATAACATGGTGTATGTGTGTATGTGTATTGTGTAATTCTATATACACTGACTGTGTTTATGGTTAAGTTAACGTGTAACACTTCATGCGGATAAATTTTAACAAGTCATGACTGACATGAAATTATGATGGGAATTCTGATTATAAATTTATGATTCGTAGAAATCACTTTGAAATAATTTAGATGGAATTTAACAGTGAAATAGAAGAATTTGTCTGTCCTTGTTAGGAATAATCAGTTTCAAGAATATATATTCCGAAACGTGCCATGTCATTCAACACAATTTTAGAGATTTTTTTAGCCATTATACTATACAGACGTGTAGGCTCTCCCACACTATTTTACTAACAGACGATTTCTTAGAAGATTATTGTTGGTCAAATTATATTTAATTCAAACTAAATGGATATATTGTGATGGACTACCTAATTCGATACATTGGACTACATATATACATACAATCATATATGGTTGGTCTTTCCAATCAATTCCATATTAATGTTGCAGAATGACACTCTTTGCTTTAATAATAAGGCAGCTTTTTACACTAGGCCAATAGATACATCGTTATATACACAGTGTGATTCGTTGATATAGATCCGTTGATAAGATATCTTTGCCACATTCACTACTAATCAGAGCGCAGGACGTGGGCGAGCTACTATACTATCGCTTTTGTCATCGGTTTTGTCTGGAGATCTGCCACATATTCTCAAATCATGCGATGGACAGTAGTTACCAAAGCCAGCACCCTATACAGAGACAGAGGCATCTGAAAAGAATTGATCTATTAATTGAAATAGTGCCCAAAGCATTCCACGCCCCAGCACTTCTCAGCGAGAGCAGTTCCATAGTCAAGAGCGGAGTTGAAGACATGGCTCCCGTTACAGCCCGACAATCGATATTTTGCAAATAGTTGAGTTTCCCAATTGAAGATTTTACTTTAACCACTGGCCACCAAACAACAGAAGCATAAGTTAGCATTGGTAGAACCAAAGACTTGTAAAAATAAAATATAGCATTTTCGGGGATCATCCCCAGGAACTACCAAAAGCTCTACGATATTGCCAAAAAATCGCAGTAACTTTTTGTAGTTTAAAATCCAGATGATAATTCGAAGAAAGTTTATTATCCAGAAAAACTTCAAGGTGTTTGACGTAGGCTGAGCTGTTAACCTTGGTCCATCGAGCTTACAACTTAAATAATGCAATTAAATTCTTTAGTCTCTAGATAGCTGCTGTATATTATAATGGAGTTTTACTTGAGATTTTTCGTGGTTTGGGTGAAACATAAGGACAGAACATAGATTTTCTAGCTATATATCGACACAATTAGTGTTCGAGTATAAATAAGTGATTTATACTTGAACGCTAATTGTTTTCAAACAGATTTATGAGCATAGCATGCACGCACTAATAACGGGCAGCGTAGCCACCATTCGATTAATGATTGCTTTGGAGTGAATAACAAAACCTGTTATATAGCATAGTTTTGCCTTTGGGCACATTAGAACATCTTGAACATTAAGAGGTTCTACACCCTATACATATACTCTTGTGAAATAGGGCCACAAACATAACAGGTTTTCTTATTGACTTCCGTCCTACGGGTCGGCCGTTAATCTCGCGCCTGCGTACTTAAAATAAATGAGGGTTTTAGTGAAACAACCAGATTTAGTTATCTATTACACTATGCTCTGATAAGTAGATGGTATGACTATTATATGTATGCTTTTCTTCTATGTGTTTCGTGCGAAATATCGAACAGTATAATGCAGCCATTTTATTCCTTATATGATTGGCACACCTAAGATTGAGACGCTAGTTAAACATTCTTTCTAATCAGAAAAATTTCTGAATAAATCCATGAAATTTGTAGGTTAGAAGTCTACTTCTGAATAAGCGGATTTTCAATGGTCTTCTTACCTTATACGAAAGCTATAATATAATTCAAAAATTATACTCAAACTACGTTAATTTTGAGCATTGTAGAGAGCTACTTACTGAATTAAAAGCCACACTCATTTTACCCAAATCTTCACGCTTAACACGTTTACAAAGTCATTGCTGCGCTTTTAGCAAGGAGAGCTTTATTATTCATTCGATGATTGAAAAAACTCTTTCCACTGTACTTAAGTTGCTGATAATTGGGTTTATTTATTACTCAACTGCTGTTCTTAGCTTATTTTAAAATTTCACTCGTAGATTTGTAACAATACAATGCAAAATAATACGAGACCTGCTTATGAATCCAAACCAGTTTGTATTTAAAATCGTTTAAATGACTGTAACATTATCACACTTTTAAGTAACTGAATTGACTGGTTGATCGCATGAATATAAATTTTGATCTTCTTGAGGTCATAGAAAATCAGTAACAAGAAATCAGAGTTCCGAGATCAATGACATGAACACTAAAAAAAGCCTTGCTCATATCTAAAATGCCTTTAGAATATGAAACCACTCAGAAACTATTAGGATACTTCTGAAATCTGAAAATAGTGTCGTGGAATAATGATAATGATGATACTGGGCTGAACTTAAACTCCACAGAGTGGCATTGATTGACAGCTAGTGCGCTGATTCAACCAGCCGATGGAGACGTTTATCTTATGAAATATATGGCATCTTTGTTGTATGGATCTGTAAATATTCGTTTCGCTTGGCCAGTTTTGATCTAATGACGTCATTGGCTCGTTGTGTGATCGAAAAGATCAAATCCATCTCATCAGGCATATGCGACCGGACTTGATGTATGTTGCATTTCGTTTCTATATATATTGTGAGGCTTTGTTGCAACAGTTCTAGCGAATTACTGAATTTGAATCGAAATCTTTTTTCGATTATTTTGTTTCTACTTCACAATTGTGACGTGACTTTTCGTCGTATTTGTGAACGCCACAGTGTTAGAGATCCAGTCCGAGTAAATAATTTTGAGACATTAAAAACACCTCCTACGGCACTTTTGGATAACATAATGGAAGGAGAGGTAATAGGTACTGTGGCAAATTGGTTTCAATCTGCGTGCAGGAGCATCATATAGCCATTATGACTTAATATCCTCAATAGGACATTTCTAGCCCCTTGAATATATGGTGTCTAGAGATTGACTAGCTTCTATTTATAAACATAATCACTCATTTAGGTACAATGCGTATAGCTTGCATTATGACCAATCATATCCGACTGAAGGTCCGGGGCCAATATTAGCACTGCCTTCACTCCACTTGCATATCACAAAAGATAATGTCTTGAAAACATTGAGGATGCAATCTGAAGGGAAAACTTAACAAAAAATTTGGTAAAGAACGTTTCAAAATCACTAGGATTATTTGTCGAGCAAAATTAAACCCCATAAACCTTCTAATGTAGTATTTTCTAATCAGGATACGTGAAACTGAAGAGTAATCTCTTTGGAAGCAATCTATCTATCTATGGCAGTGGCAAAAATAAGGCTTATTTACAGCTGGTTTCATCAAAGGTTTAAATTATGCAAGAATTTATATCCTGACGGCAGCTTTCAAGCCACTCAACGCCTATCCGATTAAAGCTGGATTGGAACCGCTTAAACTCTAAAAAAGGCAACTATAGTAACCAATAATAAGATAACTTATATTGATGTCGGGACATGCTGGAATCGGGAAACAAGTGCCCGTCTTGATGCAATACAACCATTGGTTGAACCAAAACGCGTTTGGTCTGACTACAAGGAGACATCCAAGAGTAGTGATGGAATTCGGAGTGGCTATGAAAAACTTCTAGCAATTGATGTAATCTGTGGAACATGCTAATGAGTAGCTACTAAACCACCCGTAAGCAACGTAACCATCTAATAGGCAAGTATGACGAATTATTAATGGTAAACACAGTACAAGGATTCTGTTAATAATATAGTTGGTAATTAGGCTTCGTTATAGAAAAAATCTATGTACACAGTGGTGTAGGCTGAGTCCAATGAGCTTTGAATACATTCGTTTGAAACAGTCTAAATAATATATTTTTGATAACAAATAAAAAATCCAAATATGTATGAAATAAATTTCACTACCAGTTAAATTAAGGAAGAACGGCCTATATTTCAATTTAAGTATGACCATCTGAACTAGCCTATAGTACCGACATGAAAGAATGGTCCGCACATCAATTCTGCATTCCAACAGGAGGGTTCAGATGATTCCCACTCCCACAGCTGCAGTTTAAACTACCGCTCCATTTCATCGGTTATCAGGTGATAAAAGCTTCTGTCTGTCTGTCTCTATCTCTGTAATCTAGTATGGGGCTCAAGGCTTTTCCAACTCTTTCGCAATTAAATCGAGGACGTACGGCTATAGGTCCGAGTTTCCTAACCATCTGCACATTGCATAGCTCCATGCTAGCCTTTAGTGCAGCTGGCATGAAAGATGGGTCGGCCCATGAATTCTGCACTCCATCAGGGGATCATAGATGTGTCCATTCACACCACCGATCGTAATCAGATGGTCAAAAATCCCATTTGCATCCAGCCCTTGCCGGGATTCGAACTCGGTATCTCCCGCTCATGTTGTCTGCGCCATTTATCTAGTTAGTTAAAGCTTTTCTATACCAAAGCTTACATAGAGAGTAAATTTATGTGTAAACTTCTTTGGTTACCCATTTTTTTATCGAAGAACAAATTTTAGTATGTACTGTCACGGCACAAGCAAGTATTTTTGCATTTTGCTCAACTCAAACCAATTCACATATCACATCATATCAAATATCTCATTTTTGTGTATCACCTTTCACCATCAATAATTATACATAACGTAAAAAATCATCTCAGGTGTTAAACCATATGTAGGATATCTGATGAGTTAAGTTCAAATATAGAGTGTGTGTGTGTGTGTGTGTGTGTGTGTGTGTGTGTGTGTGTGTGTGTGTGTGTGTGTGTGTGTGTGTTTGTGTATATAAGGAAAATCAAACAGCTCGTATAGCAGACACACACACGTTTCCGCACACACACATATATATCGATTAAAGCTTAAAGCACATATATTTCAACAGATTTTTGTTTTCTCTCGTCTATTGCTCGAACATTGTACTCACATCATGTATTTATATATATGTGATCACTGTCATTGATTTTATTTGTGATAAGTGAACATCTGATACCCTTCAGTTAACTTTAACATTTTGTATTTTATTTTATATATATATTTTTTTTGTTGGGAAAAACATTGGAAAATTGACCGGAAAATATTTATTTTTTCAGAGTTATTTTTGATTTGGTTTTTTTTTTGTCGATTTAATATATGTTTGTTCGAATGGATGTGCTTGTTGTATTTTATGTCTATACACGCAACGTACACATATACATATACATACTCAATCGTTTCGTATATATACGAGATGGACGACCGTACAGTGTTATGAGAAAATAAGAAAACTGTTTGTAATCTCTTTGGAAGCAATCTATCTATCTATGGCAGTGGCAAAAATAAGGCTTATTTACAGCTGGTTTCATCAAAGGTTTAAATTATGCAAGAATTTATATCCTGACGGCAGCTTTCAAGCCACTCAACGCCTATCCGATTAAAGCTGGATTGGAACCGCTTAAACTCTAAAAAAGGCAACTATAGTAACCAATAATAAGATAACTTATATTGATGTCGGGACATGCTGGAATCGGGAAACAAGTGCCCGTCTTGATGCAATACAACCATTGGTTGAACCAAAACGCGTTTGGTCTGACTACAAGGAGACATCCAAGAGTAGTGATGGAATTCGGAGTGGCTATGAAAAACTTCTAGCAATTGATGTAATCTGTGGAACATGCTAATGAGTAGCTACTAAACCACCCGTAAGCAACGTAACCATCTAATAGGCAAGTATGACGAATTATTAATGGTAAACACAGTACAAGGATTCTGTTAATAATATAGTTGGTAATTAGGCTTCGTTATAGAAAAAATCTATGTACACAGTGGTGTAGGCTGAGTCCAATGAGCTTTGAATACATTCGTTTGAAACAGTCTAAATAATATATTTTTGATAACAAATAAAAAATCCAAATATGTATGAAATAAATTTCACTACCAGTTAAATTAAGGAAGAACGGCCTATATTTCAATTTAAGTATGACCATCTGAACTAGCCTATAGTACCGACATGAAAGAATGGTCCGCACATCAATTCTGCATTCCAACAGGAGGGTTCAGATGATTCCCACTCCCACAGCTGCAGTTTAAACTACCGCTCCATTTCATCGGTTATCAGGTGATAAAAGCTTCTGTCTGTCTGTCTCTATCTCTGTAATCTAGTATGGGGCTCAAGGCTTTTCCAACTCTTTCGCAATTAAATCGAGGACGTACGGCTATAGGTCCGAGTTTCCTAACCATCTGCACATTGCATAGCTCCATGCTAGCCTTTAGTGCAGCTGGCATGAAAGATGGGTCGGCCCATGAATTCTGCACTCCATCAGGGGATCATAGATGTGTCCATTCACACCACCGATCGTAATCAGATGGTCAAAAATCCCATTTGCATCCAGCCCTTGCCGGGATTCGAACTCGGTATCTCCCGCTCATGTTGTCTGCGCCATTTATCTAGTTAGTTAAAGCTTTTCTATACCAAAGCTTACATAGAGAGTAAATTTATGTGTAAACTTCTTTGGTTACCCATTTTTTTATCGAAGAACAAATTTTAGTATGTACTGTCACGGCACAAGCAAGTATTTTTGCATTTTGCTCAACTCAAACCAATTCACATATCACATCATATCAAATATCTCATTTTTGTGTATCACCTTTCACCATCAATAATTATACATAACGTAAAAAATCATCTCAGGTGTTAAACCATATGTAGGATATCTGATGAGTTAAGTTCAAATATAGAGTGTGTGTGTGTGTGTGTGTGTGTGTGTGTGTGTGTGTGTGTGTGTGTGTGTGTGTGTGTGTGTGTGTTTGTGTATATAAGGAAAATCAAACAGCTCGTATAGCAGACACACACACGTTTCCGCACACACACATATATATCGATTAAAGCTTAAAGCACATATATTTCAACAGATTTTTGTTTTCTCTCGTCTATTGCTCGAACATTGTACTCACATCATGTATTTATATATATGTGATCACTGTCATTGATTTTATTTGTGATAAGTGAACATCTGATACCCTTCAGTTAACTTTAACATTTTGTATTTTATTTTATATATATATTTTTTTTGTTGGGAAAAACATTGGAAAATTGACCGGAAAATATTTATTTTTTCAGAGTTATTTTTGATTTGGTTTTTTTTTTGTCGATTTAATATATGTTTGTTCGAATGGATGTGCTTGTTGTATTTTATGTCTATACACGCAACGTACACATATACATATACATACTCAATCGTTTCGTATATATACGAGATGGACGACCGTACAGTGTTATGAGAAAATAAGAAAACTGTTTGTTGGGAAAATTTCGACAGCAACAACAAAGTTATTTTTTTAAACGGATGACCAGAATCGGAAGAAATTATCAAATTAAATCAATTTACTAGGAAATTTTTATAGTTGTTGGGCAGTCGAATCAGTACGCTTATACATATATACATAGTTCTGGAAATTAATGGGCGCCTAAGAAATAAAACGTAAAATTTCCATATCAATGAACAAGGATATAATTTGAATTTCAACAAAAATTTGTATTTGTCGAATACGAAAAGGATCATGGTTGTTAATATATACATACATTATATATACGTCACATAACTATAATTTTTATCGGTTTATAATGTATATGTATACGACATAAGCTGTTTCCGGTGTAGTGTTTCATAATTTTTGGGATACACAATGTCGGTATATATGCCTCATGTATTCATAATTTTTCGTCTTCTGCTTGTCATCCCCGCACAAAAATTGTCATTATTCATTTTCACTTGTATGGATGCTATTCCGTGTGTGATGACGATGCGGTCGGTTATTATATAGAGAATGATGTAGCAACGTATGGAGCTCGACGTATATATTTATATAAGAGATGTGAGTAATAAAAATTATCATTTTCCTTCAACAATAACATAAAAAGGAACCATAAAAATATGTAGTATGTACATATATGTATGTACTACCTGAATGAAATATTGTTTTTGGTAAATATATAAATGGTTCTCATGAGTCTATTTTAGTAGATTTTGGTAGATATTTAAGCACGGACCTGGTTAGGTACAAAAAAAAGTTAATTTATTAAATTAAAGACGAAAAGTTGTATATATAGTCGAATGAAAAGCACACAAAAATAAAGTCAAATGACCGTAGGTAATGTTCAAATAAAAATATGATTTTTCCGAAAAAGCTCGTGAAATATTTATTGTCTCATAAAAGCACACAGGACACATTAAAAATTGGTATTCATATATGAACGCTATGTTAGGTTGATCATGCATGGAGCCAATAATTTATTTCCAGTTTCTTTTGTTGTAAAGTTATACAGCTTTAGAATTTGACACCTTATTTATAGTGTATAAGCTTGAAAGTCACTTTGATTATTGAAAGATAGTATTCATTTGTCCTTAGACGAGCTCGTTTATTACATCTGAATTTAAACGAGATTGAATATGTTTCAAAAAGATTTAGTAAAGAAATGAAGCTTTAAAAGCTTTGAGAGGCTGTGGTTGAAAATTTGGGACATACTCAAGAAGACATAAATAATTTGATCTCTAGCATTCGAAGACGAGATCCCAATAAACCATTTATTGGGGATTGTAGTCGGGATTATAACTTTATACTGTCTACATGGTTGCCGATATTATATAAATTTAATAAGCCGATAAAGCATCTCGAAAACTATTTCTAAACCGTGTCCGATGGTTATATTTTACTAGTGGATTTCTGATGAAATTTCATCTGGTAATTTTTTGAAGATTGTAACATTAGAAGTGTTTCAAGTAATTCGCCCAGGTGACGCATTGGGTAAAGCTGTGGCAGTTGGAGTAGGAGGTACCGGGTTCGAATCCCGATAGGGGCAGGATTCAAAAGGAATTTTTCACCATGAGATTACGATCGGTGGTGTGAATGAACACAACTATGACCCTCTGTTGGAGTGCAGAACTCATGGGCTGACCCATCTTCCTTGTCAGCACTATAGGTTGGCATGGAGCTATGCAATGTGCTTGCTAGTGATAGTTAAAATGTTTTTGCATTAAATATTATAGTCACAAATAAGAATAGATCATGAGGACCATGCCTCAATATCGAGTATCAAGCCGTTCATGGAATCAACTCATGTTATGTATTTAATAGGATCAAATATAAGTTGCGCCGTCAGAACGAAACCATAACTGGGGTTCTATACTAAACACAATTGATCAGATCCAAATCTTCGAACCAGTTTTATTTTAATCGAGTGTCTACAGACACCTGTCTCGCTCCCGCCTATACCTGAAATGTTGATATGTGTTTTTTTTATGTTCAAAAGATTAGCACCCTTCGATGATATTAGTGTTGCCTGTCAATGAGTAGTCTCATAATCGTGAATTGGCTAGTGCTGGTAGCAACTCTGACCTCTGTTGTTGATAATAATACAAGGCTTTGGTGATTAGTTATAAAGGTTTGTGTTGTTCCTTTGTTGATTGACGTCATGTTATTACCATGTTGTGGATGTGCATGTATTTGTTGATGTACTACCTCTGAGATGTTAAGTTAAACAGCGACCACAGGTTTTGGTTTCGCTGGCCAGTTTGTTTCTGTCTAGAGTTGGCATTAAATTAAATTGACCGCAGTCTTGCATTTGATGTTTTCTTTGACATCCTTTTAAAAGAGTGTTTGCTATTTTTATGATTCCTTTAGCCTTGAATGATTGAAATCTCTTTTCCACAAAGTTTAAAAATCCCTAGTCAAAAATGGTCCTCGTACTGTTGTATCAGATGCGCAGGGTGAGAGTATTGAACTTTTCGAATGTTAGAGTTGATTCTCCTATCACTCTCTTAAGATAATGATAGCATTTTATTCCTGCTTCCCAAATCCCACCAAAGTATGGAGTGTGTGGAGCAATAAAGTGCCAGGTGGTCCCAGGGCTGCTGTCGTGAGGTAGTGTTGTCATAGCTTTATGGTATAGGTCCCATTGTCCGAGAATATATCTGTACAAATACCGCGCCTGGAGATAAACGTTTTTTGTATGCTGCTAAGAATGCCTCTGTTGTGAGACTGCTCGCACTATCTCAATGTGGACCGCTTTTGCCATTAAGCATACAAAAAGGGCATCCCTTGTAGGATTTGTTGCCTCTACCTTTGGTAGTTCTATGTTGTCAATTCCCGTTTTAGAGAACGTTCGTTGCTCGCCTATTGTTCGACTCTAATTCTATGTTATGAAGACCAAAGAGCTGCATGTTTTCCAGACTAGATAATGTTGTGGACAACACTGTTATGGTGTTAGTGGGGATTAATTGTGCAGGCGATGACGTATCTCGGCAAGTAATTAGCTGCTTGTTTCGGCAATTACTTTTCTAGTTGTTCTATACTGATGATCATTTTTTAAAGAAGAGGCTATAGCTGTTATCTGGTCATTTATGGCCAAAAAAGTGAGTATAGTTTTTTCAACTCGTCTATCTTTCTTTCGAGATAGGTTCTTGTTTTTCGACTATCTCCATCTTTTTTATAGTTCATCTGCAGCTGATTGATTTTAGACGAGAGCTCCTCTTGCTTTGCTATTGCAGCATCCATTTTCAATTTTTTCTGTTGTTATTTTACTGTTATTTACTGGAATTTTGACTGCTCATAACCGCCATAAAACGTTGGTAGCTGTACTTTGGGAAAATGTATTCTGGTTTCTTCAGTTGTTCTATTTTCAGATTCATATATTCTATTCTATTGGTTGCTGTCCAATGCTTGTCCGATGGTATGTATTTTTCGGGACATATTCTTCATCAGAACATCTTGCTTCTTGAGCAGTTTCTGGTTGATATGAGATTACCCTTTGATTGAAAATATGCGACTGTCAAGTTGCTGTTGACGTACATACTTGTGGAGTTGGATGCCATTTTTCTTAGATTAAATGCACCCTGTGCTGTGAGGTCTTGTAGCTATTTAGCTGCAGATAATTGTAAAACAATTTGCATCCCTTGTGAATTCTGGTTAACATTTATAACTAATCACGTCTTCGGTTGGATGCAAAATTATTCGAAAAGCTTTTACTAGGAACTATTTTCGCTTTCCAATGACCAGAAAATTATTTCGGAGCAATGGTATATCTTCTCAAAATTTGTTAATGGGAGCTGGAAGTTGGAAAGCACAAAACGTATATGTAACGTATGTAGATTTTGGAATTGTTTTGGATGCAATTAGGAGCACAAACTACTATATGGACTGCCCTTACCATTTTTAGACTATCTACAAAGAGACAGATATCCGGTTCGAATTCCAACAGAGTTACTATAACATTCCTCCCTATAACATCTCTCTCCAACTATACAGTACCATCACTGCATTACAAAGCTCCATATTAATCGGTATTAACTGAACCATGGATATTTTCTCTTACACGTCATTTTGGAGTCATAGTTTGTGTTCATATTTCGCCATGTCGGGATTTGAGCCCGATTTGCTCCATCCATTAGTAAGAAATCTGTATACTCTTCATAACTTTATAATGTAGATCACATGTAAAGATCTACCTTAGAAAATAACAAATTTAGATATTTTGTCTTAACATTTTATAATGGTTAGGGAGGAGTGGTGTGCTGACAGCTGCAGTTCTTTGAAGTGTTAAAGCTAGACATTTCACACAAACGTTAGACTATATCAAAAAGAGAAACATAAGTGACACATGGTAATTATTGAAGCAAGCGGGCTATGCGAGAATGCGAGCTATGTGCCTTAGTCTCTGCTGTCTGTTTCGTAACGAGTGGTGTCGTGATTTGAAACAAAACAACCGTTTGAAACTCAAAATTGTGACTGTCAATAAAGGGTCTACGATGAAGCTATGATCTCACATTTTCTTGGTTGTTTACAATCGTTGAATATCCTGGCTTGTGATCGAAACATTCACAGTATCATGACTATTTAAAAACTGATTTTGGATGAGATTTGATTTCAAGGAATGTGGCTCATTTATTTGGTTTATCAGTATAAGATTTATCGTGGGCTCAATATTGATTTAGGACTATTGTGCTGAATATCAACGAAAATCACAGTCAATAATCGTGTCGTTCACACTTAAGCCACTGTATACGTCTCTGTATTCCTCATATATACAATCAGATCGTAATTATAATCCATACATCGAAGATTCTGTATTTTCATGAAAGTGTCCCACTAAAAATTTAACTCTAAAAAGAGTGTGATCTTGAGATAGAGAGTTGTTTGTTGAAAAAATTAATTTTGGATTAATAAATTAATTTTGGATGTTTCCAACAAAAGAACAATTATAAGATTAACAATCAACTCCAAACAACTCGGTCTTTCTATCTAAGAGGCTGACATCACTATAAATAGTAAAAATCTTCGCCATGGATTTTCAAATGTCAGAAAACTTCTGACAATTCGTTTCCGTAAAGCACTGAATATCTTCACACACAAACAGTTTTTTTTTTGTTATAACCAGCGACTTGATTTTGACCATCTCGAATATAACAATAAATACCTAGATCGTTTCGCGATCATGTCGTCGATGCAACATACTTGTAAGGACTACAAGTATATGTAGATGGCCACGACTTCGCGAAAAATTCTTCGAATGTTGATTGCGAGGTGTTCAATTGTCTCAAACCCCCCAAAAAATTATCCAATGGAATTAGATCACACGATCTTAGTGACCAATTACCGCGAAATTATTCTTTCATCAAAAGTAATTTTTTTCAGTTTATCAATTGTAGCGTGTTCTGTGTGGCATGAGGCATGGGGGTCCTGTTAGAACCACATATCAGCCAGATAATGCCGGCTGATTGTAGTTCAAAAAAATATCTAAGCATGTCCCTATACTGCTTATCATTGACAGTAACATTCTGACCATCATAGTTTTTGAAGACATATGGCTCCGACATCCCATAAAGCGAATGAAACATTAATTTCGACGAAAGCTTCATTCAACCAAAAATGGGCTTAATCCGTAATTTTGAATGAACATTGAACACCAATTTTAATAAGTGCTTCAGCCCGTTCGAAATCCATAATGAAAGTCAAACCAAACAAAACAAATATAACAATCAGCTGTTAAATGTGTTGTCAAATAATGCAGTGTTGCCAACTCAAAGTTGTGAACTTCTAAACACCCGTTATAACAAAGTGTACCACAAGGGTTTACTATTAGTAAATTTTGAGTAATAGGGCCTGCCTGCGCGTATGCTGGTTTCTTGGATTGAGAATTTTGATTGTTATGCTATATATAACAGCACATTTTTTTCCTTCTTCTAACTGATGGTGAAGCAAGGTTCTCGCAAAAATACCTCTGGTTCCAAATAATTGATTTGAGCTTATGGCAATATTCGGATTGAATTTAACCTGAAGAAATTTTAATGGTACGTTTTCATTGGTATGCGGTCTCTTAATGTCCATCTACCATTGATTATTTGTCTCATAGATTTTATGACAAGTAGGAAGACTTTGCACTAAAAGACTAGCCAAGTTTTTTTATAAGCACATTTAGGCGTTCACAGGTATAACCTTAAAATTAAACTTTTCGCGTTTGTAACATGATCTGGACGATGAGACTTTCCCAGAGGTATGTAGCTTGCAGTTTTTAAACTTTTTTGCACTATATATGGCAGTGATTGTTGATAGTTGGTCTGAAAATATTTGATTGTTTTATATCCTGTGGTTTTATATCCTGTCCATCAGACCCGTTGTCATGTTTGAATGTTGGACCTTGACGGATCGATCATGATATTCTGCATGACAACAATGGACAGCAAGCACGCTGACTCGTTCACGTTCTGAGGGCTGATTCGAACCGAATGCGATATGGTTTCTTCTAATTGTTTACAACAATATATTGAGGTGGCTCGTAGTCGATGAAGTCAGATTGTTGACATGATTCGAGTCAACAATAGACTTTTAAAACTGTCAAAAATAAAAATATAGTTTGCTGTAATTCGAATTGATTGTCAAATAGAGTTATGAAGACATACCTAAATCTTTCTTCTCATTATTATCTGTGTGTCGGAAGCTTTCAACACATAAACGAAAAGACGTTTCAATTTCGTATTTCAAACACCACGTTCTAACAATGTGTTTATTTTATGTAACCCAGAAAACACTCAGTTTGTATAATTTCCCCACCCGTTTATGACCGAAGTAATTCCAATTTTCCAACAATTTAATAAAATAATATCAAAAAATTGTCTATCCCAATTCGAACCACATGTCCATCATTTCCTGATTTGAATTTTAAATACATAAAAATATATATGTGTTTAACGTTTAGATTTTCCATTTTCATCTCACTCGTCCAAAACACACATATTTTATATAAATTTTGACAAACATTTGCTCTCCAGATGACGCTCATCGTATATGTGTGTGTATATTGTGTACTCTAAAATTGAATTTTCATTTTATTCACTGATTTACTCGAATGTGTACATATGTGGCCATATACGAGTGTTGTGTTTACAATCAAATAGCGATAAAAATCGAGTCAACACCGCCATACGATGAAAAATTTAAATTCAGTTTTTATACACTTGTCAAAGTGTAAATAGTCGACACAAAAACGGTGAAAATTTGTGCCCAATCAACAAGTCGTTTATTAAATCGTCTGCGGGTGTATATATAAGCGTGCTAATTAAAGTGTTTTGCGCCCCTTCTGCGATATACTATATATGTAGACGAAATCCTGATCCCAATAATAATTTAATTATACAACAAACAAAATGAGTTTCCACTTTTTATAATATATTTTCCTATTTTATTTCTAACACAATAAATAAGCAATTATTCAAATTTTCTATTTTTTTTTATATTCGCAAAGTAAGGTAATAAATTATCAATGAGTATGTTCGTGCATAACAAATTACCCTACTCATAATCATTTATCATAGTTGAAAATATATATTTATACGAAAAACAAGTAAAAACGGAAAATAATCCTATCTATCTATCTCTAAACTATATATACAACAACAGCACCCCAAAACTAGGATACGACCGAACCACATCAAAATAATTATAACAATTACACCAAATACTATGCTCCTTTCGTACATGACTCGTTTCGCTCATCTATCATACAACGCGTTTCCTCGTACCTAGTATATATAGGGAAAATCATTTGGGTTTCCTTTTCGTTTGGGTTCTTGACGCCCATCCCAAATTTTAGGCACGACGCGAAAATGACACACAAAACAAATTTATGTATAAAGGGTGTCCAAGAAGGAACGTAACATGCTCAATTGTTTGTGGATTGCCGGTATAATACTTAAAATTTACGGTACCGCACAAATAAAAATCCAGAGGCGTCCAATCACAACTCATTGCCGGCCAATTCATTAGTATTGTCAGAGCAAAAAAAAAATTATAAGTTATAAGTCTAATCACAGCTCCTTGCCGGCCAATTTATGCTATTCATGGCCAGCACATGTTGCTGGAATCATAGGTCGTCCAAACGAATATCTTCACGATATCGTCGAAGAAAAAATGATATTAGTGTTGCCAGAGCAGAAAAAAAATATAAATTATAAGTCAAATCAAAGCTCCTTGCCGGACAATTTATGCTATTCATGGCCAACACATGTTGCTGGAACTATAGGTCGTCCAAACCAATATATTTACGATATCATCAAAGAAAAAAATGACATTAGTGTTGCCAGAGCCGAAAAAAAAAATTATTATAGATTATAAGTCAAATCATAGCTCCTTGCCGGCCAATTAATGCTATTTGTGGCCAACACATGTTGCTGAAACCAAAGGTGGTCCAAACCAATATCTTCACGATATCGTCAAAGCAAAATGAAATTAGTGTTGCCAGAGCCGAAAAAAATTATAAATTATAAGTCAAATCACAGCTCCTTGTGGGTCAATTGATGCTATTCGTGGCCAACACACGTTGCTGGAACCATAGGTCATCCAAATCAATATCTTCACGATATCGTCGAAGAAAAATGACATAAGTGTTGCCAGAGCCGAAAAAATTATTATAAATTATAAGTCAAATCAAAGCTCCTTGCCGGACAATTTATGCTATTCATGGCCAACACATGTTGCTGGAGCTATAGGTTGTCAAACCCAATATTTTCACGAAATCGTCGAAGAAAAATGACATTAGTGTTGCCAGAGCCGAAAAAAAATAGTATAAATTATAAGACAAATCACAGCTCCTTGCCGGCCAATTTATGCTATTCATGGCCAACACATGTTGCTGGAACTAAAGGTTGTGCAAACCAATATCTTCACGATATCGTCGAAGAAAAAATGACATAAGTGTTGCCAGAGCCGAAAAAAAATGTGTTAGTAATAAGTCAAATCACAGCTCCTTGCCAGCCAATTTATGCTATTCATGGCCAACACATGTTGCTGGAACCAAAGGTCGTCCAATCGAATATCTTCACGATATCGTCGAAGAAAAAATGACATTGGTGTTGCCAGAGTCGAAGAAAATAGTATAAATTATAAGTCAAATCACAGCTCCTGGCCGGCCAATTAATGCTATTCGTGGCCAACACATGTTGCTGGAACCATAGGTCATCCAAATCAATATCTTCACGATATCGTCGAGGAAAAAATGACATTAGTGTTGCCAGAGCCGAAAAAAAATTATTATAAATTATAAGTCAAATCACAGCTCCTTGCCGGCCAATTTATGCTATTCATGACCAACACATGTTGATGGAACCATAGGTAGTCCAAATCAATATCTTCACGATATCGTGGAAGAGAAATTGACATTAGTGTTGTCAGAGCCGAAAAAAAATTATAAATTATAAGTCAAATCACAGCTCCTTGTGGGCCAATTTATGCTCTTCATGGCCAACACATGTTGCTGGAACCATAGGTCGTCCAAACCAATATCTTTACGATATCTTCGAAGAAAAATGACATTAGTGTTGCCAGAGCCAAAATAATTATAATAAATTATAAGCCAAATCACAGCTCCTTGCCGGCCAATTTATGCTATTCATGGCCAACACATGTTGCTGAAACCATAGGTCGTCCAAACCAATATCTTCACGATATCGTCGAGGAAAAAATGACATTAGTGTGGCCAGAGCCGAAAAAAAATTATAAGTCAAATTTGAACCGTATATTGGGACACCGTATACATAAGTAGATACAAATATATACAACATTCAGCAAAAATTTTCATGAAAAATTCATTTTCCTCGAACACAGCGTGTACATCTCTCTCTCTCTCTCTCTTTCACTTTTTCTCGATACATACACATATACAGCATAATTGTTGTTATTGTCGTTTTTATCGTAAAGGGATTTGATTAAATCAAATGAATATTTGTTATAATTTTATGCTCTTCGATTAACATAAATTAGAATTTTATAACCTGTAAATGATGACGGAATATTTGATTAGAATAATATACGCGCAACCAACATTAAAATTCATCACAAAAAATGAGGTGGTGGTGTTGCATGGTGTTCGTTCGATAATATAATGTACATTACGACAGGTATTATGCCTATATTTTTTGTTGTTGTTTTGCTTCAAAGGGGACACATTATCCATGTACGCCACCCAAATATGTACTTGACTATATGATGTGGTGATAAAATTTTCATGTACCATAAACATACGTACATGTAGCTACATATAGCTGTTATGTGAATTGGATTTATCGTTTATATAATATGTGTGAAGAAAGCGATTGGTGTATTTACACCATGGATAATGCAAGAAAAATTTTATGTCTGCTACGCGATTAAAATGCACAATGTTTTCGATTTCAAATTTCCAATTAATCAAATATTAAACACTGTTTCGTATGTAAAGGGTTTTCCAAAACGAGATTTCATTTTGAATAGTTTGCTATTTGGGGAGCTGTCAATTTTGAGGCTGTCATCTTTTGACATTTGACAAGTAAAATTTGACAAGTAAGCGATGAAGAAAACCCAGATTTGTCGATATTTGGATATCGATCGCTGATTGGGTCCTTCAAAAGCAATAAAATGATCTGGATTTTCATCGTAAAATCGCCTTTAGTGATGAGGCCCATTTCACCTCGGAGGCTACGTTAACAGGTAGAATTGTTGCTTTTGGGGCTCAGAAAATCCAAGAAAAAAAATGATCCTGATGCAACTGTTACGGTGGATGAATTTCGCTACCAAGCTATAATTAATAATATTTTATTGCTGAGTTGTTGATGTGGACAAGGTTTATTTTCAGCAAGATGGCGCTACGTGCCACACAGGTATACGAAACAATCGCAATTTTGCTAGAAAAGTTTCTTGACCGTGTTGTTTGTCGAAGAGGTGCGTTGGCTCCACAATCGATTCAAGACCTTAAAGATGGAATTTATGAAGTTATCAAGCAAAGGATATCAGGTACTGCAAGAGTAGCCGTGGCTGGCATTTGGCTGAGATTGTTTTCAAATGTTAATGGCGTACTCTCCTCTTAACAATAAAATAAGCATTGATTGATTTTCCTTAAAAAATTCTCGTTTTTTTAATGAAACGTTTTATTGGAAAACCCTTTGCATATAACATACGTACATATATACATATGTATGGGAATTGATGTGGCAGCAATTTAAGTTTAAAAACTAGTTTTGTTGTTGTAATCAATTACATTATATATTATGAAAGTTAGCATGCCAGCTGAGCAATTTAATAAACGAAATGATATAGCGTGACTAATTTATCGGGCGACTTTACACTAAATCACAAAATTTGTACATACATTAATCAACTTAGATTTACATGATATCTTATACAGCATGATAAGTGGACATATATTGTGATTGAGGTGATCCGTTTGAGAGGAAAGTGTCAGTTTATATTTATATATTGGCAGAGGTCAATGAAAGCTAATCCACTTAGTTTGATATCCTTTTAAATCTTTTGTGCTATGTACCTGTCTACAGATGCTGTAGTCAAAAGTGGACAATAGCTATGCAATTGAACATGTCATGTTTCGAATATTCCACTCAGCTCGTCTTTTAGGGGAAACCTGAGAATAGCTTCAATTTAGGTGTGCTGAGTACTAAAACCTCCTTGGTTTTATCAACCAGTAGAATGTCTCGACATCTAAATAAAAGTTATGTTATTCCTGGTTGCAATTGACCTTGAGAGCTTTATAAGCTACCTAGTTTTTCAATGGAATATATAATCCTTTGTACTATTTAAAGTTTCGGTTAGACCAGCTTATATATGCACAAAGCTCTATCGCATGCATTTATAATTTGGAAAGACCCCTGTTCTCTTAGACTATACCCATCTCAATCAGAGAGTTTGTTACATAAATATTTTTTTTTATTATAGTTTGGTCGGGATACAGTCAGAACGTCTACCAGTAAGTAGCTGGTCTTATAATTATACTTGAAAATGACTCACTTAATGGCCTGTTTTCAAATATATTCAAATGGATTGCATCATTAAGACAGACAAAGCATGCAGCCCTAACAGCGTCGGTATAGTTAATTTAAAGTTTTCGTATTTAACATCTCACTGCTAGGCTCCCATACAAAGAAGGCATAGGTGCACTAAAACGCAAATTCCATTCAGCCTCGTTTTAGGGTAGTTTCTTGTAACCTGTGAGTAGGACTAAAAATAGCCTCAACTTGGGTATCCTATGAGTACAACATTCTGCTTCTATCAACCAAGGCCATCAGCGTCCTCATTTTCATCAATTCTACCATGCTCCATCATCTTCATAAGAGTTATGTTATTCCTGGTTCGTTGCTTTCTCCAATTTAAACTGCCATAAACTAACCTTGAGTGCTTTCGAAGCTACCCAGTTGTTCAATGGAATCTATGAATCTTTGTACTTTTATTGGACCACACTCAGCACAAATCTCTATCGCAGTCATTTCTGTATATGTGACTTATATGTACACAGGTTGTTTAAAAATACTCGTATTTCGGATTTCATACTATCCATTCAATGGAATCTTCCCGACTCCACTCATCCCAATCAAGAAATAAATTGTATTTGAATTCCATTTTCATCAATCAGTAAAAACGCAAGCTGGACTGAAAATTCTACTCGAATTTTTAGATGACTCACTAAATCGTCTGTTTTCGACTAAGATTCGTCTCTTCAATGCGGTCAAGGTAGCGTTCGTTTTGATATGCAAATTAAATGGAAGTAGCCCTAACTGAACATGTATCAAATTGCTAGGTCAACTAAGGAAGCATAGGTGACATTGTATCTGATAACATAGATGACCATGGATCTGGGTCTCAAGTACAACTATAAATCATTTGACAGGAGCAAAACCATATGATACTTTTTTATATACCAAGATTTATGTTGATTCGAAGCCAGTTTATGATCTAAGATAGCTTCTTCTCGAAGCCGGAAGAGATACAAAGCCTGATAATTTATTCCAAAGTTAATTTGACTTGAACTTAGCTCTTTATGCAAACAACTCTTAAATGTGATGGTGAATAAATCACACGAATTTTCGACCGTAAGCCACCCTGTGCCGCCACATCACCTATAATATCAAATTATGTTAGTAAGAATTTGGATAAATTTTACGATTCTCCACTTGTACACAGCTTACAAACTATATATTTAAGTATTTGGAGCATGTTGAGATGTGAAAATTATCTCACTCTTTGGCCTTACTCTGTTTTTTGGCCTTACCTGATTTGGTTTCTGATAATCTGATACCGGACTGTGGACTGAAAAGTAAAAGGCTATGGCTATTTCAACAATTATGATGCCGTACTCCACTTTCTCAGTTATTATATTCATCCAACACCGCCCAAGTGGCGCAGTGGTTAAAGCTGTGGCAGTTGGAGCGGGAGGTACCGGGTTCGAATCCCGATAGGGGCAGGTTGCAAAAGGGATTTTTCACCACTTGATTACAATCGGTGGTGTGGATGAACACATCTATGACCCCCTGTTGGAGTGCAGAATCCGTGGGCCGACCCATCTTCCACGTCAGTACTATAGGCTGGCATGGAGCTATGCAATGTGCAGATGGTTAGGAAAATCGGACCTATAGCCGTACGTCCTCGATTTGGCTGCAAAGCAATGTAAGGACGTAAATAAGCGAACCGCGAAAGAGTTGGGAGTGCCTTGAGCCCCAAAACAGATAGCATAGAAATAAACGTATATTCATCCAACGTATTAACACTTAACACCACCTTTTAAGTTACTGTAGCATCAACAACCCTTGTTCGTTTTATACTTTTCATCTTTTCTAACAACAAGTTGCTTATTCAGGCGAAGCAATCACCTCATTCTAAACCAATCTCAAAAAGTTATTTGAGTACATATTTGGGTATGAATGATGTTGTGACAGATTTACTTGCTCTTGATACAAATCAAAGTGCTGGTTTTGGCTCTATCTCGCCTTTAGATTTCGAAACGACAGCCCAAGCTTTTGCTGGTTTATTTACTTGATTATTTATAATATGAGTGGTATTCATACCCGATACTTTCAAAGCCACAAATGATAGATCGGTAAATTATCGATTGCATCATATCATGGTTAAGTTCTATTGCACTAGTTCTTGGTGGTGTTCGTTTAGCCTGAATTAACTATCACAGAATTGCCTAAGTCGAAGATGCTTTTATCTAAGTATGAAAAACTTGGTAGACAAAATATTCGAAAAAAGGAGCTTCGGCACTTGAAACGAAAGTAATTACATTCAATGTCGTAATAATATATAACTATGGTGGAGCTTCACGAAAGTTCCTTGAGAATTGAAAAGTTGTAAGTTGGAAGTGCTGTGAGTGCACAGCTGGATGCTTTTGATTAGAATACAGATAGTCATTGTAAAAGTATACAAATCTTTTTAAGCTTTTTAACAGTTCCCTTTTTCCGTTCTATACTTTACACGCGGTTACGAGCCAACTCGATTAGGAATTGGTATAGTTCGTTAAGCCATAGAGTCTTAATTGTGTTAATCCACAATATCAATCCTTGGCACCAACCAATCAGTGTTCTAAATATTTTACTGAAATTTCAGCCAAATTTAATAAACCCACCTTGTACATTTTATATTGGAATCAATATCGAAATCAATCTCATCGTTTGAGATAATATGTTCATTTGTAAAAGCTTTTAGTCTGGATTTTCTTTCTTATCAACACAATAAGGTTCTTTGTACATATAGTGTCTGCTTTTACAAATATGAGTAGAATAATTGAAAGCTTTTAGTATAACAGATTTATTTTTTGGGACCAAAAGTCTTATTTGCAAGTAAGAATGTCATTAATATGTAAATTGAAAGCTCCAAATGGAATTTTATGATTATTGGTGATGGTAATTTTGGTATAATGTAAATTGATTCTGTTTCTATCGATAAGCAAAATATGAAAGCTTTTAGTTTTAAATTTTTATTACAGTCGATACTGTTGCTGTTAAAACGATTGAACTATAATATAGATGACTAAGTTATTTAAATTTATGAGAGTCTACGAACCTTATGATCAAGACTTCTCGAAGAAACTTATTTTTTTTTATTACTATGCAATCTGTTTTGAGGCCCAAGGCACTCCCAACTCTTTCGCGGTTCGGTTATTTACGTCCCTACTTTACGCTTTGCAGCCAAATCGAGGACGTATGGCTATAGGTCCGATTTACCTAACCATCTGCACATTGCATAGCTCCATGCCAGCTTATAGTACTGACGTGGAAGATGGGTCGACCCAGGGATTCTGCACTCCAACACTGGGTCATAGTTGTGTTCATTTTACACCACCGATCGTAATCAACTGGTGAAAAATCCCATTTGCATTCTGCCCCTACCAGGATTCGGACCCGGTTCCTCCCGCCTCATTTGCCGCAGCTTAAACCACTGCGCCACCTGGGTGGTCTCCAGATTACATAACCTTCTAGATACCAATGAACATCTAGACAAACTGCAAGAATACACTATCGCCAAGTATTTGAACTCTGTCCGATTTGACTGCAACATCTGGTCCTTGCGATGCTCCATGATAATCTATTGTACATTTTAACTGGTATGAGTCTAGTCTAATATTGGCCCAAGTACGCTTTTGTTGATTGAACTGATAGGAGTTTTCTAGATTCCATGTAAGGATCAAATTCGTTTAGTTTTGAATATTGTAGTCGTTTATTTCAAACTGTGGCAATAACTTGTTTGTTTAACCTCATAGGTGAGTTTGATGGCATCAATTTTCATACATTTTTTTATTAGTAATAACATTAGTTCAGACCATGATTCCGCTTTTGCCATTATGCAATATATCCTGAACTGGTTTGGATTTGGCATGGGCTGGTAAGTCTTATCATTTATATAGGTTGCTCATGTGGTCGTTTGTTGTTAATAGGTACTTGGTGGGGTAAAATCTACTCCTTCTATGACTATCAAATGCATTGTATTCCTGTCATCATAACAAATTTAAATGTCGCAGTGCTTTAGTCAATTAATACTCTTTCGTACTCGTTGTGCAGAATTCAGTTAAGTATTATGAAACATCTCAGTTTTCTTCTAATATATTATGGCAAATCTCACAAGATTTCTATTTATTAGCTACTACTTTGCATAACTCAGTTCTTGGCTATTATAAGACTTTACTGTAGCTTCCAGAGCATAATTTAAATTTATCCAGATGGACCGTTCTATTTAAGTATAGGGTTCCAGTATGTTCGTTTGTTTGTTAAACGTTTCAGATCTTCAATATACAGGACATCAGTCCTTATCGTTTTAACTATACTGGTGTATATGATTGGACAGTATAATTGAACGATTTAACGTAGATGCGTGCCTTGGCTATTTCATTTCATCAGTAGGCCAGTATTTGGGATTCTATGCAGATACAAAATCTAAAGACTGTACAATTTTTTACATTTCGAAGTTCTCCTGGAACCTTTTTGAGTATTTTTCAAGAAAGCTGACTAACCTAATGTATGAACTGCAGCTTTTTTATTGCGTCTATGTTCAGTTTGTGACACCATATTGTTTGTTGCCCGAATCTTGAGTGTCGTAGACTGAACCCATAACTTTCAAAAATAATTTCGGTAACTGGGGTTTCTGATATTAAGATAATGAGTGACCATTCGTTCATGAGCTAACATCTGGTTCATGTTTGTATGTTTTATCCATCATCGATGGTCGATGATGATATTGTTGAGGTCAGGATATTCAATACCTGCTCTTCAAGGGTCAAGATGCAGTTAATTATACTGCCTTTTTTATTTATTGAGTTCGATGTCTATTGTGAGAACTATTGGATAGTTGTTCTTGCGTGGTAGCTTTTATTTGTTTAGTTAAATATGCGTTCCGCCTTTGTCTTGTAAAGAAAGTATGCAGACAATGTAAGAAACTAGTCCTACTAGGGTTTAAAGTCCACCCGTAGGTGATCATTAACATAACTCAAAGTCTGTGCATATATTTGTGGAAAAAAGACCCTCTTACAGTATCT
The DNA here is from genome assembly GCA_963932295.1 of Tipula lateralis. NCBI lineage: Eukaryota > Metazoa > Arthropoda > Insecta > Diptera > Tipulidae > Tipula > Tipula lateralis. Next base: position 49,544,007 of record OZ010737.1, on the reverse strand, counting down.
GGTTCCTTTTGAAGTGTCACTCAGTGAGAACAACTGTTTCATAAGAACGTCAACCGATCCACAGTCTCGGTCTTGAAGATAAAAATTCTCTACACTCGCTATAATTTGTCTGACCATATAACTATAATTTCTTATGACCTCAACTTCCGCTCGAAATTTGTCTCAAAAATGTTGGCTCGAAAGTTGTTCACCTGTTTGTGGATGATTAGCATCCACCTAATCTTTCGAATGACCCCACAAAAAATTATTTAGTTGTGGACTTCTTAGTGGCCAAGTAACTTCACAATTCCTTAAAATTATCTGTTGGACAACTTGTGCTTCGTCTGGTTGAAACCATGCAATCCATTCAATGTGAAGGTCAACATAGAAAATTCAATGTAGTTCGTGAAATTTATAGTTTTTGTGAACGATACATGGTTAATGTTCTTGGTTCATTATGAACACTACCACTAACAGCTGCCACTGCATCAGGAGTACTGCATCCCTTTTGGAGGAATATGTTGATACCCCTGAACCAGTCTCTTCAAAACGATCAATAGTTTTACCAATTGTCGATCAAAACTCTCACTTAATTTACGAGATGTTGGTTTGGACGATTTTCACAATAAATTTGGACTGTCAAAATGAGTTGTTGTGTTGCTACATGACGAGAAACGCCACATTTTTGACTTTTAAAATTATGACCAAAATCTTTAATTTACTTTGTTACCTCCATTACAACTACATTGTTTCACTGCAGCTTTGTATGAGATTTAAAGTATTGTTGGAGTTACTTAGAGTTCACTAAAAATGAGACACATACGCTGAGTAGGTCATTGTTACCACTTAACGCACTTTGAGACTTCAGAACCCGCCAAATAACTTGTAATAACTGTAAGGGAAATCGCGTCGATATTATGTGCCAACATGATCTAATTCCGAAAAAGATTAAAAGATGGCACTAGTATTAGTTGAACGAAATGTTAACAATTTTTAACTGCAGTTTTTTATATTCAACGAATTATTAACGAAACCAAAATTTATAATTTAAAAAAATTTATTTTATAATCGAAATTGGAAATTTTTGAAGTAGGCTTATATTTATAAATAAAAATAAAAAAAATAAAACAAAATTGTTTTTTTTTTTAAAAATATGTCATTTTATTAAAAAATTACTTCGCGTGCCATCTATTGTTCTCGTTAAAACGTATTGGTATGCCATCTATTAATCTTCTCCGAAACTTATATTTAACGAAATCATGCTGTCGTTGGCATTTACTATGAAAGTTGACACGATTTTCCTTATAGTATCATAAGTTATTTGGAATCCGCTGATTCCAAGCTTAATTTTTGTTTAGGCTATATAGGCAGTAACGATCACACTTCTTTTCATTTGAAATGTACGGAACAGTTAAACATTTCCAATCGCTGTTGCACTAGTGAAGGAAAACCTTATCTCCCAAAACAATTCATGACCAGCGCAAACCAATAACCATATTGCACATTTCGTGTTTTTCATCCGACTCTGCCGATTAGTTCCACAACTAAAGTAAAATTATAATATACACACACTGCCATCTATACAACAATGCTAATGTTTACCAAAAACATGTCAACATTTATAATAAACTTATATTGTGTACCATTCGAACATAAATAACGAACATCATCCATATATGTAGATCAATTCTTCGAAATGTCTCGAACAAAAAAAACAAATGAACGAGTTACGAGTATATTATTGGGGTTGGTTTCGAAACACAAAATAAAAAAAAATAACAACGAATTGTAACGAAATTGTTATATAAATAAGGGGTTCGATTTTTTATATTTCCAATACATAGTATATGAAAATGGAAAGCTCCGGAAAAATTATGACAGTACGATTTTATTTCCTTATCATTTTCACATGCGGTTATTACATATCATTATTATTATTGCTGGTGTTGTTGTCGTTGTTGCTGTTTTTCCGATAATTTCGTTTAATCCTTCTACTTTAGTTTGTGACATGGCGAACAACAACTTATATGTGTATGGTGGCCTGGGTATATAATATAGATGGGATTTTCCTTTTTTTTTTGTTATTTTTATTGTGTACATGGTATATAGTTTTCCACTTCTGTTCCTATTTTCATGATGTTACAAATTGTACACGATTTCGTCTTTTTTTTTCTCTCTCTCTCTCTCTCGATGGATGTGGAAAATTTTATTTTTGACAATTGTTGTTGGATATACGATTGGGTAGTTTTCTCTTCGTGACAGTTTATGTGTGTACATGAATATGTATGGATTTAGGAATTTAGTTATAGATCGGGTATATAGGGACGAGAGAAAGTATTTGAAATGTATCTACGCAAATCGTTTATACTCATATTCGTATGTAGAAAAAATTATGTGCTCGTTGTTAAAAGATTGATGATGGATTTATTGATGGTGGTTTTTTCAAATGAACGAAATATGTTTCAACAGTTTTTTGCTGTCGTATTATACATGTTTAGATGTCGAACAATTTAGTTTTTTTTGTCGAACTACATATTTATTATACATACATACATGTATTCGAGTAAGCATTTGAATAAATGGATTTTATATGATAGACGATTGGGGGTTATAGAAAAAAAATTAACGCAAAACCATTTCGATTTATCGATATATATTTGGAGATAGAGGCCATAATACATTGTGACAGATGAAGGTGGTTCGTAATATATGTTTCTCGGTGTTTAACACAAAAGATGTTGTTATGTTGGGCATACAATCCGTTTAACCTTGTCAAGCAAAGACAAAATCATTCTATCGTTTTCTTTCATTAACAGACATGCAGATCCGATTTCGACGATCTTACTTATTTCTATACGCCTGTAAGAGAGTAACCCATTATTAATTGTATTTAATGTGAAATATTGGGTTATGCAAAACTGAAACCGTTTAGAGATAAAGATATTTTGAGAGATAAATATGAACCATATCTACTTCACAGCAGTCCCAAGCTCAGCAGTCTTAGAATAGTGATACTAGGAAAGGATTACTTTTTGTCAAAGTTTTCTACAATTCTACGATTTCTTGGCCCATCCTTTATATTATGACAACAGTATCTTCTGGACGTTTTTTGTGCTTTCCTTTGGTATATGGTTCCTAGTGGTGCCAGCACATTCTTCAGATTTGGAACAGTTAGGAGTCGTTGAGCTCAATCCTGTGATTACATATAGGCGAAACCGCAATGATCAGGAAAGCTATGAAGTTCGAAAGTTTCCACTCTTAACATAAAATCGGAGCTTTAACCTATCTAGGTAACAGCAAAACGCTACATAAAGGTCATAACCTTCAGCTCTTTTTCATTTACCATGATTTCAGTGCAACGGCCACCAGCAATCTCTTATAGTTGAATCAATTTTTTGTTAATCATGCCTGATTGCGTCAGGTTGTTTGTAATACATAAGTGTTCTAATTGTTATACATACGACTAAATGGTTATTTCTTGATCTTCTGCTGTGTTGTAAGTCAAGTGTATTTCACTTTAGGAAAATGTTCGAGCATAATTTCAGCATCATCGAGTTGAGCATCATCGATTAACTTGTATAATAAGAAAAACTTCAAGAATGTGCGACCACTTCAAGAATGTGCTCCAACTAGAATTGGATCGTTTTGACAAAGCCATTCGTAGTAATATTTTTAATGACAGGTTTTTGCAATTTATATGGTGTATCAGTTAAGTTGTCAATTGAAGATTAGTGGTTAAGATAGTTTGCCATCACGCCACAGTCTCAAGTAAGATTATCATTGTTGACCAAAACCTTTAATGTTCCGGAACATAAAAAAATATTGTGTGTAAAACCATTCGTTCGGTTAACCAACTACAGTGTGCATAACTACACTAGTGTGCCTCTCTTTATAGTTCGTAAGGTCTCATTTGAGACATGGTAAGGACTGTTTACGGCCTTTAAGCCACACATTACGATCATCTAAGAATGAAGCCCGTTCCATCGTCCATGGGCCGTTTCATTGTCTATATCGGTACTGTAGGCTGTCTGGGTGTGCGATTGCAGCCACCCAAAAAAAAAGAATGAAGCCCAGAAAAAATTTAATTAGCATTTTGAGTGAAATTTGAAGGTTAAGGATAAATCTGTATCAAATAACGTTTATTAGGTATTGAAACTATCATAAACCCAATTGAATGGTATATTCATATTCAAAATCAGCAAATGTCATGTTCCTTACGTGCTTCTGTATGATAGATGGTTATGATCAGAATATAATTCATTCTTTGTGTCGAATTTTAGTAGAATTAGCCCACATTTGGTCAAGGCAGTGAATGAACAATGGTTATTTTGCTAAATCTAACCAGATTTCTATATGTCAAGTATTGATGAAGAGAGTGAGAAGGCGTGATCCTCAAATTTTGGAAGACTAACGATTTTCAGAGACCTCGTATAGTTGGACTAGCTGAATGTTGACTATTATAAATCACAAAAGCGGAGACAAAACTCCACTTAAGATAGCCTTGTAATTGTGATGCCTTCCGATAAGCTACACGGTGGCCGTATAACTGCCTATAAGTCGTCCGTACATCTTTTTGACTTAAGCATGATACCTTAAAATATTTTCTATTTTTGCGGTAGACGCAACTAGTGACTGAATATAACTTAGTATTATTGACAACGACGTTGCATTTGGGACCATTTATAACAAAGCTTTAAGCACACTTAGACCGCCGAAGGATCGTTGTGATTCCACAGAATCTTGGATTTACGGCTAGAGGTCCGATTGACGAAGAACCATCAGCCCATTGCAAAGCCCCATGCCAGCCTATAGTACTGATATGGATGATGGGATGGCACACGGATTTTAATCTCTACTGGGTGTCAAATGAATTCATTCTCAACACCGATCGGGACGCCCAAACGATCGTTGCGGTGAAAAATTTCTTTTTGCGGTGAAAAACCCGGTACCCCCCGCTCCATTTGCCGCAGCTTTAACCACCTGGGCGGTGACCGATGGTCATGTTTGAGTAATAAAAATAGGTAACATGTTAGCTCAACCAAATTTGTATCCACCTGCACATGTTGCAAGTTTCTGGATTTAATTGACTAACTTACGTGAAATAGCCCCACTCCACCGCTCCAATTGTCTTATCACCCCTATAAAATAATAATTTACACTGAAAGCTTTATAATGGAATTTAAAGCGTTGTTTAAACGATCATGAGTATTTATACCCTTATAATCCTATTTCCATATTTTCAAATGACTAAGTGCACATATATAACTTTCAAAAAGCTATTGCCTAAACTTTCAAGTTTCGATTTAATCAAACAAAACGCAAAACTTTACATGTAATCACTCGGAATTACCTCGAAAAGGTGTACGATAACGATAATATAACCCAACAATAAATATAATTAATATCTTGTCATTTCTAATATACGTAACGTAGTTAGTTGTCATGCTTAAGTCAAGAACGGATTATTAAAAGCCCTTTCAATGTAACAACGTACTCTCAAGGTAAAATCCTTACAACAACTTTATGTAGTGCTGTTCCAGAATGAGTTTAGGATTTGTAAAATATACCAAGAAACATTCCGCCTGGTTCTTCATCGAAATCTTAAGTTAGTCACTTAGCAGAGCAAAGCTTTAGTTCGGTCATTAAATCAAGAAGACCTTGAACGTTGTACGACAACGATAATGAAAGCAAGCCCAACCAACAATATAATAAATATTTTGTCATTTCCCATATACTTCTAAAGTAGTTTAGTGCCATTTAAGGGACGAGTTATCAAATGCACCTTGAATGTCCCAATGTACTACCAACGTTAAATCCTTCCAACGACTTTATCAAGGGCTGTTTCAAAAGATTTACCTTTCTCGTATGCATGTTGTTTGAAATGCAAGGGATTTGTTTCCAGTATACTGTGCTTATACAGTCAAACGGCTCTAAAGATATTTCAAAGGTGATCTTGAATAATTTTTAGACTCGTATATAATAATATCATATATACGAAACTTCTTGGATTGATGATGTTAGAAAGGTTTTTTTTCCACATTTAAGAAGGGCACTGGTTGAATCTAACTAATTGATCCAAGAGAAGAATGTCTCTTAAGTTTCCATTGTATCCGGTAATGATTACAAGACAGATTGCATTCTCTATAAACTAGGCAGACGTCACTAGAATTTCAAGCTGAATATCCTGTTTCATTACTTCTACAACGACTGTTTAGAGGTAATTGCAGCAGATTTTATTCAGGAGTATTATTGCTAACATACAATTCGTATTATTGCTAACATACACACAGGTTCTAGGTCTTGAGCCAGTATCAATTAGCAAGAAAGAGCTGGAGCTCCATCTTGCTAATTGATACTTGCATTTAGCAAGATCACTTGCTGCCCTTTCGGTAGGCGAAGAGGTCACTACACGGGGTAGAGATCGATCTGGCACATTCTTATTGTTTACAACAGTATGAAAAACTAGCCCGTGATCGAAACCGATGGAATCAGAATCTTAACATGATACGGGCCGGCAAAAAGCAAATATGCAGTCTTAATTCATCTGCACCATTCACATGGTACATATAATCTTGAAAACAATATCCTTTGTAACCCCTAATTTCTGCTATAAACTATACACAATTATTCAAATTCAATTCTCATATCGTTTCTAAATAATACCTGGTTAAATATTAATGTATACAAATAATAAAATACACCAGTTCATCATTAAAAATTAACATCGTAACCCCCAGTCAACAGGAAGTTGAAATGAAAATAGAAATTCAAGTAGTTCCCATGTGAGTTCACATTGGAGCATATCTATAATTGTTCAATTATAAATATGTATATATGAACATAACTCATATATTGTTTTTTATACCCCGGATATGTTGGAACATAGGTTCATTTTTAAAACATTTTAATTAAAATATGTATATACACATATATGTCTACGTTTAACAATATTTATTGTAATATAACAAGTCGAAAGCTCATTAAAATTAATTATACAACAACAATGAATGTATCCTTTCGACTCTATATAGTATAAAGGCAGGTAGAGGTATAGGTGGAAGCATCATAACAACAATGTTATAATTATACAATAGCAACATACACACACACACATAGTACACAAAAAATCAATTTTCAGGATGTTCTAACATCCCATTTACTCTGGGTTGTCGACAAAGTGCACACACATTTACATCACATACATACGAAACTGTACAATTCCGCAGTTTTCCGTTCTTTTTTTTGTTTCACTGTACTGTACTTTAATTTTCCAGTATTATTCCCTTATGTATAGTGAACATAAAAAAAAATGTATGCTTTACTTGGCTATGTATGTCGATACATAAACTTCATTTTCCGGCTTTCTTTGTACATATATATATAAACAAAAATTAAATTTGTTGTTTTGTTTATTTTTCCACTTTGTTCCTGTTGTTTTCGGAAAATACAGGAAAATCGTTTTTTTGTTTTTAATTTTTTTTTTTTTACATATTAAACCACTATATATACAGACATATTTTTCCATAATTAATTATTTACCAAAATATTTACTGTGCTGTTTACTCAACAATCAAAGTTTAACATTTGTTTATAACAATAAAAAATTTATAAATAATTGGATTTGTTTAAATAATATATACGTTTTGGCTGTATACACATGTCATCCACGTTTCAATCGTATCCACTCAATATGTATTGTGTGTGCCTATAAACGAAAACTTTGTATGACGACCCTCAAGTCGCGTTCAATGTACTAGTCATTTTCCAACGGAATGGGAAAATATCAGTTACACTGGCTTTTCGTAAGATAATACAAATTGAGCGCAGTCGAAATGAATTGTGACATCCCTCCAAGACATACACTCTGCAGACTCGAAATCTATATGTTTTTCCAATGAAGTTCAACAAATGTTTAAAATGTCAAGAAATAAAAAAAGGATCGGCCAAAACAACAATGACCCCAGGCTTAAGTAGGCCTTGCACGTTTGCCCATCATATGCATGAAAGAGATCGGCTGGAGCTCGGAGTGCTTCAAGAAACTAGATGGCCTAAAAATAGACATCATATGTCCCAAGGCTTTACGTTGCTACACAGTGGAGATGACTTCGCAAATCTTGGAGTTGAATTTCTCATTGGGCCGCAGGTGAAAAAGGCTGTACTGTACATTCAGTCAGTCGATAATCGAGTATGTAAGCTTCGCATGTACATGAGAGTAGCCAATCTGACAATTGTATCTGTACATGCACCCACTGATGTAAGCCAACCCCAAGATAAAGACTCGTTTTTCAATAATTTGGATAATCTGATGGGCTCTATACCCGAGCACGATGTCAGATTGGTGATTGGTGACTTTAATGCTAGAGCTGGAAGAAATCGGACAGACTTATGCGATAATATTGATCCGTACTCCCGACATGAAACTGCGATTGATAATTTTGCGATCGCTCATGAACTTAAAGTGGCAAGAACATTCTTTCCGCATATAAACATCCATTTGGAAACATAGACACATCCACGCAAAATATCCTGAAGCCAAATTGACCATGTGTTGATTTCAAAAGGGCGGGCTCGGTTTTTCCAATACGGGAGATAGTATCAGTCGTCAAAAAAATGTGTAGGGAGTTATCGGGTTACTACAAAGCTATACGATGGAAATTTTCATGCATGTCACGGAGGACCAGGGAATATACAACGCGATTCTCCTGTAAAGGTCTGATAAATGAAGAAACGTAACGAAAATATCAACATTTTGTCAACAATAGTCAGCAATATAATGCGAATTCCAGATATCGTACATGAAATCAAAGAACAGCGAGTTCACTGGCTTGATTACGTTTTGCGTGCTGATCCGAACCGAATGATACAGCGATCTTTGAAGAGAGAGGCGCCTTTTGACAAGCGAAGAGGTTACTGTCGGTGACGGTGGCTCCACGGCGTAGAGAGTGATCTGGCATCTTCTAATTGCTTACAACACTATGATCGTAATCGAAACCGATGAAGACAGCCTATAAAAACCGCTAAAAAAATATGAGGAACAAAAGCACAAGAAGTGCTTAACAGTTTCTTTTCCTCCTGTCCCTCACTGTTCATAGTTTGCGATGTTTCTAGTTTTTATTCGAATCATGTGATAATTTAGGTTCGTGAGGACAAGCTTCTTGAGATCTTTAGCATGATTATATAGTGATTTATTGATCCTGTTTTATTGATCCAAAGAAGATTTTGGATAATCGACAAGAGTTGTGGTTGATAGTCAATATCCAAGAAAGTCCTACTTAATTGGAACTGCCTAGTAGATTTAAGGTAGTTATTATCTTCAAAACATTTAGATGAAATCGTATTGAATTCAATCGATTCAGATACAAAAATTGATTGTCTTACGATGAGCTTTGATTTCTTTTCATTTCTCTTAATTAACTTTTTGAGTTGGTAAAGCACAAGCTTCCAACAATAATTGTGGAGTAATCAATAATTCATAATGTAAACTAGCTTCTGGTGAATTTCATCTCTTTTGCTATTTGTTTGAATCCCACGACGCTGGTATTATTGATCCAGATCAAGCTTTTGATTGATTTAAGCTAAGCTTTTTTGTATTTTGACCATTCAATTTGTGGCTAACAGTGGTTATTGGGGTCTTTCCATTCTTGGATTTATACTTTTTTAACACTCACTAGGGCAATTGGTTTTAAGTAGATATGATTCATGGCTCTATCCATTGGTAATTTGAAGAGCATTTAATTCAGATTTTTCATCTTTTCGTCTTCAGGACTATACAAGCTTTAAGTATTTACAATTTCAATACTAATTTGCAAGTGGCTCCGTCAATATTACAATACTAACAGAGTTGCTATATCTCATACCATATATTAAATCATGACTTTACGAGTTTTGAACTTGTCTTGTCTTGTCTTGTCATATTTGTATTTTCTGGATACACCTTTATGTTCTTTGAGCAGGATTTTGGCTCGCATAACCTTAGAATATACTAGGCCTCATGTATCACTAAATATTTTGATGCACATAGACGCCTGTTAGACTCATCCATATATTTTAGTTTTGCCACATTTAATGACACCAGTTGAAATTTGTAACCATTATATTGTTTGATAATATCGACTCTCATTGTGTTGAAATAATGTTCAATAAAAACCGAACCGGATTTATTTTAGCCAATGGAGACTCCATTAGTCCACAATTTGCAGGATACTCACATTAACCAAAATGTTCAAGGTTAACCGCCATCTATTAGTTAAAGCTTAAGTTTGAGTAGTCTAGTTGGTTGCATCTCCTCAAAAGCTTTCTTTACTGGAGCATCAGTGTGAACGGTACTTTTCCTCTTTTTCAGTTCATACTAGTTTTCTTTACATAATAAAGGTAAGGTATCTTAGGTATCTTTTCTGGTGCAGTTCATCAAAGTGATAGTCGGTATCTAGAGAAGTTTAACTTCTAACATACTGCCTAGTCGATTTAAGGCAATTTTCATCTACATAACTCGTTTTGATAAAACCATATTGAAGACAAACGCCTTTGGAGAAGCCTGAATGTCAAAGAATAAATTCTAGGATCTGAATCTCATCTCGTTTGCTAGTTGTGGGATTCGACACAATATAGTCCAGATTATTAGTCCAGATCAAAATTTAGTTTGATTTTAGCTAAGTTTTCTGTTTTTCGACCATTCGATTTGTGGCAGTGCTACCAGTGGACATTGGGATATTACATTCATGGACTTATACTTTTTTAACAGTCAAAGGGGCGTTTGGTTGGAAGTGGATAAGGTTCATGGCTCTACCCATTGGTACATTTAAGAGAATTTAATTCAATTGTTCGATCTTTACGGCATTATGCCTATACTGGGATTTAAGATTTGAATGCTACTGTACACGTGTCTCCGTCAAAATCATAATACTAACACAGTTGTTACCTTATATATTAACTCATGACTTTACAGATTGCTTGCAGTCACTCTGAAAATATCTTACCTTGTATTTGGTTTTTCTGGATACATTTTTATGTCGCTAGGCAGAGCCTTAACTCACATTATTTTGGAAAAGGCTAAACTTCATGTATCAGTAGATATTTTGATGCCCATTTTGCAGAAATGTGCTACAAGTACACGCCTATATGGATTTCCGAAATGGACGCCGGTTAGAATCATTTCATTTTACCATTCAAGATTTGCTATTTAATGACAGCAGTTGTAATCTGTAATCATTAGATTCTTAGATAATATCTATCTCTCATTATTTTTAAACCAACCCGGGATTATGTCAACCGTTGAGGACTTATAAGCCTACAATTTGCACTATACACAAATCAACCAAAATACTCCATCGCTTAACCGTCCTCTTTAAGCTTAGGCTGAACTTAATGTAGTAATGCTTCCTCTCTAAAGGATTCTTTTTATGTGCATCAGTGTGACCGGCTTTTTCTGCCCATACTGGTTTTCTTTCCTTAAACGAGCTTTCAGAAAAAGACGGATAACATCAATAGATCTGACAAAATGAATCTTCATTAAAATGTCATAACCAAGATTTAGAGGGGAGAATTTCATTCCAGCTATGTTAAGGGAACAAAAAATTAAAGCAAAGCTAAATTCACTATATCAAAGAATTCGTATAATATCATATTCACTTGGCCGGATTATTACCCCACCATTCTCGTATGCTTCCGTATCACTGTGGATAAAAAAGGACTTGTGATGGTCGTACTTGTGAAAAGAGTTATTGGAAAAAGATGTAAAATTCAGTGGTATAGTCATTTATTCTGAACCATTTCTACCAATACTACCCTATAGGCCTGTATTAAATAAAATATTTTTATTTGGATTATAAACATAAGAGAGTGTTCCCGGCATCACGTTTTTTAGCGGTTTTTTTAGGCCATTATTAGCCCGTACAGTGTTATCAATCTGACAGCGATCTTTTCGCTTATCAAATGCGCTCTCCCTTTAAAGATCGCTGTATTTCCTGGCGTCATTTACTGCACCATTAACTCTTTCAAGGGCTCTTCTTTCACTTGACGTAAGCCTGGCTTATTGGGCTCCTTTTTCAGCTATTAATTCTTGTGCATTTAGACGGTAGTTATTACTGTATCATCTAACTTCATTGGTAGCTTTGAAATTAAGACTATCAAGAACATCAGCTATTGCTTCATTTAAGTTAGTTTTGTATAGTTAACCATGCGGTAGCTTTAAAACAGAAATGGAAAGAACTGGATTTTTCTTTTAGCCATTCTTGACGAGCCCCACCATACATTTCTTTGTTTCTGTTAATGACAAGCCCAAAATATCTTTGTAACGCACAATAACAATAATTTCCCTCGGTCTTCCCTACTAAGTCCAATAAGGATGTGAATAAGCAACAACAGATGAGGTTTCCCATATCTTCAGGTGCAGATCACCAAAGTAATAGTCGATATCTCTTTTACGAAATAATGGCGTCACTTTTAAGGCGGCTGTTGCCCCAGACAGTAGAACCTGCCCCTAAACGGGCCAATTTATCAGCAATACATTTTCCTTTGATACCCATGTGACTGTGCATCTAGTAAACTATCTATAGTCCATTAAAGGAATGAAACAGAATTGGAGACAATCGCCTTGCCTCTTATGCAGCCTGACTATCACAAATGATGATGATTGAGTGTCTTACGATGAGCTTTGATTCGACGATCTATTCGTCTCTCTTCATTTGCTTCATGATATGGTACTCCATAAGCTTGCATCAATAATTGCGGAATAATTCATAATCCATAATGTCAAGCCATCAGATTTGGGAGTTAAATCTCATCTCTTTTAGTCTATATCAAACTTGTGTTTGATTTTAGCTAAGCTGTACCTCGCCCATTCGATTTGTGGCAGTGCTAATTGTGACCATTGCGACCTTTCCATTTTTGCATTTATACTTTCTTAATACCTAAAGGAGCATTCGGTTTGAAGTAGATATAAGGCGCATGGCTCTATTGGTAATGTTAAGAAAATTTCATTCATCATATGGATATCCGTAATAGACACGTGCTAGTCTCAACCATATATCATTTCACTTTGTCACTCGAAATTTGCTATTTAATGGCGGCAGTGAAAATGTACAATCATTTAATTCTTAGATAATAAGGACCTCTCATTCTTTTTAAACCGGATTATTTCAACCTGTGGAGACCCTATTACCTCACAATTTGCAGGATACACACAATAACCAAAATGTTCCATCTTCACCGTCTTCTTTTAGCTTAGGCTTAACTTTAAGTATAGTCTAGTTGATTTAAGATCTTCTACAAAGCCGTGAACGGTACTTCTCCTTTTTTTCAGTCCATACCAGTTATCTTGCCTAAGGCGAGCTTTAAGAAAAAGACGAACAACATAATTAAATTTACAAGGATATATGTTTGACAAATTATATCTTCTTTATAATGTCATTACCAAGAGCCAGAGGTGATGCTTATTCGTAGGAAGGTTTTTTTTTATTAAAAAAATTCCATCTGAGCTACGTTTAAACCTTTCGGAATCAAACGACTCGCAGTCAAACAGCCATAATAACCCGGATGATTTCCGCCAAATATGCTTTCATATCACTGTTGATAAAACTGGCCTCGTGATTGTCGTACTTCTGAAATAAATGGTTTGATATAGATGTAAAATTCAGTGGCTGTCATTTACTCTGAGACATTTCTTCTACCAATACTACCCTGTATCTAATAAAATTTAGGTAAAATATTTTTATTCGGAAGAAAGATTAAGCTCTCGGTAGCACTTACTGTACCATAAACAAGTACACGCGCTTTTCCTTCACTTGAAGTCAGAGAATTGTTGGAGTCCCTTTTCAAGGGTAATTTTATTTCATTTGGACCGTAGTTATTAGTTAAACTTTTACAAATTTCAGCTGTTGCTTCATTAAAGATAGTTCCGTAGTAAGCCTTGAAAGCTTCTGAAGTTAAAAAAGAAAGGGCTTGGGTTCTTCTTTAGAATTTTTTTAGTCATTATGGACAAGCTTGTACGAAGTCATTCGACACTAGCCTACACAACCACATATTTCCTTGTTTCTATGGAGACAAAATAAATTTTCATCTCACTTTTTAAGGGTCTTATAAGTTTAGTCGTCGTATGACCCAAAAGCTTCAATTTGTTTTGATCTAAATGTAAGCAAGTTACAACTTACTCTTAATGGTAATGGTTTTTCCTATACCATAACAGTACAATATTACAACAATAATCGTTAACGCTGATAATGTAAATGGGGTGGTCTGCTATAGAGGAATTCGATAAATGCCCCTTGTTAGGAGACATGTTGGGTTCTGAATACCATCAATACATCAAAAAATATATCCAAACTCTGTTGAGCTGAATGCCACATTATCTATCAACGATTGTGTGTCTCGAGATAAAGCCACTTATTTCCATGAAATGAAAATCCATTCCAAAAATATCACTCAACTTGGCCCGAGTTGAACATTGATATGACTGATATATTAACAATAACAGCATAGTTCCTATACGGTAACCACAACGCTCAACCACCTCAATCACTGAAATCGTAATACCCAGATCTAAACTGTAAGTACTGACCTGTGTCTTATGGCACAAATATAATATTATGGTCCAAGTTTGACATTGATACGATAAATATTAACGATATTGCTATAGTTCATTGGTACATTCATAGTGAAGTGGAAATGCTTTAAGTGAATTATCAGGAGATTTTTCCTAAAAATTGGAAGCTCGTGTTAGTGAACTATATCATCCAAGTTTTTGAACTCCTTACTCCTTAAATCAGTGTTTGAAAGTTAATAACAAAGCTTTTTATAAAATTTCACTCAATCTTAGTACTTTTGACTAAATTGAGTGATTTAACGAAGAGATGCGATGAACTTTTTTGTTACAAATTATATATTATGATTCACTCGCCAAATTTCAAAATTATTATCACAATTCTTATCCCAATTATCACATCATCCGTTTGAATAAAATTAAGCACCTGCGTTCTAGAAAAAATAAAATTGTACTCAATAAATTTCACTCTATGGTGCTCTCGCTCAAAAAAAATTAGCATATCACATTGCTCCAACAAATATTATGCCATATCGCGCAATCAAAATCTTCAACACACCCTCCGCATACATTATACGATATTGTAACATATAAATCATATTTATACATCTTTAATTTTTCATAATAAATCATAAAAGACGAAAAATCCAGTATATACCTACTTGAATTGTAAATTTATGTGGTGAATTGAAAATTGGATTTAAAAACACACAACGTTATTAAATTCACCAACTTTCATCACCCTCCCGCACCTCCCTTAATTTTCGTTTCCATATATATATATAGTCGTAGTCGAGCACGAAACCCAATCTGATTACCATAAATGTTGGTTACAAACGACTCAACGAGTATACCGAAATGACATACGGATTTCAATAAAAATATCAAAATGATATAGGACGATCAATTGTGACAACACACATTTCAACCGATGGCTATATGTCGTATACAAATACGACGTGATGAATTGATAAGTAATCCTGGACATATTTTAGTCAGTGCAGCTATATATGTATATGTACGTATAAAGGCATCCACCCACAAAACGGATATTGCTCGGAGATAGAACGATATTGATAATCTTCGATTTGAACAGAAAATTTATTTTATTGTTATTCTGGAATAAATCGAAACTATATCCGACACACATTGTGTCTGTGCCATATACTCGTTCATTCGAACGGTTAAGAACATTTTACGGTATTCTATATACTCATAGGCTAACAATCAATCGAACAAACGAGTGGTAAATCAAAATCGTTTTGCTCTGTTTAGAATTTGGCACACAACCCCATAAAGGCCATATATTCAAAAATTGTTGGATTCTGGTCTACTTTCTTTTATACAATACTTTATGTTCGATTGGACTTAACTATTATTCTGACTATACCGCACTGTTATTATCATTATATTTGTTTTGTTGTTGAATGGTGATTGATTGAAGTACAATTTTCAGACAGATTTTCCATCTCCGGTATATACATATACATACATTGTGCTGTTTCTCAACAACAATAAATATAAATAAATTGTTGATTGGAATATTTCGATCAAATTTCGATGAACAATATACATAAATCGAACCATAAACAAAAACAAACATTGTTGGGGAAAATCAGAAGGATTTTGGCCAGCAACAATATAGTCAAAACCACAACCGCACCGAATAATACAACAAAAAGTATTATTTGGGAAAATTTGTAATGAATAAGAAGTGTAGGCGTGCCTGTGTGTGTGTGTGTATTTGTATATGGAAATCGATTTTTAGTTGGTTTTATAAATTTTTTTTTTCAATCACCAATTCACCACACATTGTTGCAGGAAATGGGTTAGATTTTGTATAAAGTAGGAATCTCTTTAAAACCAATATTGAAAACCTGATCTCATCATAATCGTCTTATTTTGTCTTCCTTAAATCTCAATCTTTTATTTTTTTTTCTATTTGCAGGTAAGAAGATACTATCAAAATATTAAGGTTATCTGTTTCGTCGAATTTGATATCCAGATTGGAAGCCCGTGCTTGTTTGCTTATATAAGGTATGAGACATAGTTAAACAGTTTGAAAGCTGATAAGCTTTATTTCTAAAGCTGAATATTATATGATGCCTTCTTAGAAGGAGACATATGTGTAACAAGAATATCACAATCACAGACACCACAAGGCTAACAGAAAGACTATCCTAATAGACAACGATCGTATATATATATATATATATATATATATATATATATATATATATATATATATATATATATATATATATATATATATATATATATATATATATATATATATATATATATATATATATATATATATATATATATATATATAAATTATTTTTTTAACGGTTTTTACAGGCCATTTTTGGCCCGTAACGTGTCAACAATCTGACTCCATCGGTTTCGATCACGAGCCACCTCTTCCTATTGTTGCAAGCAACCAGAAGATGCCAGATCACTCTCTATGCTGTGGAGCCATCGTCGCCGACAGCGACCTCTTCGCCTGACGAAAAGCGGCTTTTCCTTCAAATATCGCTGTATCATTCGGTTCAGATCCGCGTTTATATATATATACATAAATATATATATATATATATATATATATATATATATATATATATATATATATATATATATATATATATATATATATACACATATATATATATATATATATATATATATATATATATATATATTTATATATATATATATATATATATATATATATATATATATATATATTTATATATATATTTATATATATATATATATATGAAGTTTGATGGTTCAGTATAACAATCCATCTAATCCTCAGGGATTGAAATTATCTATTTTATCATACAGACTAATCTTAAAATATGGAGATGGTTGATGGGATAAACCACAATAAGGTTCAATCGACCGGACATGGAACGAAACTTGAAAAAGCTTTTATTTGATTATGGTTTTGTAGTGATAGTGTTAAATTTACTGCAATCTATACAAGACAACTCATCATCATTTTTGAACCACTAAGACAAATTAGTCTTAATCTGTAAGAACAAAAACCACTCAGAGCTTTTCATAGGGAGAGCTTTCCTATAAGGAATCTGTCACATACTTAATAGTTCCCATTTATCTTACAGGCAAATTATCAGATCAAGTATTTAAAGCAAATTCCTAATTGTACGTAGATGGAATCACACGACAGTGACTAGATCACATCCTGCTAAAGGATTTGGTGTAATATCTTAGAGCTTTTTTGAAAACCATCACTTAAACTAGGCTTACAGTTATAATATATTAATTCTATTTCTGCACATTGCTGATCATTTGGTACATTAGGTCAAAGTTGAATTTGTACTCCACGCCTGATTTTTTTTCTAATCGGTATCTGACAATTCAACTTTTTTATTTTTATTTGATTTTACTTGTTGTGATTTAACCCCCGTACTATCCACTGCAAAGAAAACATTTGTAACCACTGTGGCATTGAGTGGGTGTTATAAGGTTTATTCATTTTTTGTAAGTTGTAGGATCGTTGCTGGAGGACAAATGTTTTTTTCCATGTCACTCAAGCTCGATTGGTCCATTGATTCGTCCTCTCTTAGACGCACATTATCGGTTTTGAAATCGGTTTGTTTTTGAAATGAAGCACAAGATATCCGATATCCTCAAGGTCCTCAATTGACGCTCATATAGGAAATTAAACATTTCTTTTTCTCCTCACCCACACTGTTCGTAGTATTGGTTGTTCCGAATTTTAATTCGATATACGTGATTATTAATGGAAGAATGTCCCAAGAGAATACCCGGCCATATCGTCAAAGTGTATCTATCATAGCTCAAGAAGAACTGAGATTTTTATTGTTTGAAAGATGATTTTAGATGCAGAGCACCAAAATAATAGTTGATATCAATCTTAAGATGTAATTACGTCACTCGTAGAGTGGACTCAAGTCCCACAAAAGTGGAAACTGCTTCATAATGGACCAAATTTTCAGTCTCTCAAAATGTTTACCTGAAATACAGTAACGTATCTACCAATTAGGATAGATAATTGGACTTCACGATGTGTTATCTTAATTTGCAAATGTGCTGTACTGGATGCTCTGAGAACTGTACAATATTGGCTGTCTGACATTCATCACTTATAAAGTATTTCATGTTTCAGCAAGCAAAATGCCCCACGTTCTTGAATTGGTCTAACGAACCATGTTCATTTCCTCCTGTGTTGAAGCAATTAATAAAGAGTAACAGAAGTTTTTCCTCGTTGAAAGGCACTTCAGTTGAAACGGCTCGCAACAATATCTAGAATAAAATATAAAAATGAGAGGAGGAATAAAATGTTTGGAAGAGCAAGTATGTTGGGATTCAGAACAGCATCGAATAAACGCATGCCATACCTCGTAGATTATTAGTAAGACTGTTTAGTAAGAACCATGTGTAGGGCGAACCATTTGCCAATCACTGTACCGATTGATGTGAAGCTATGAAATAATAAGGCTCTAATCTTGTAGGTAGGAAAGAATTCCACAATCGTCCAATTGCTTAAATTTTTCAGATTCACAGGGACTATGAATTTTTCAGATTACATATCCAGTGAATTTTCCAGAAGCGTCTTAAGATATCTTAAGTAACGCACATATGTTTGACAAATTCACACATTTGCATGGCAATGATAACATCGATTGAACTTATGTCAAGCAGGTTAGAGCTAGATGTTTGATCTAGATTGCAGATAACATAACTGCCGCTCAAAAATTCTAAGATTTTATATGCTTTATATCTTTCTATAGTGTGAGTAGTGTTCAACGTTTCAGTCAAATCATCCACATGTCAATAGCGTTAAATGTTTTTTTACTAATCGGGCTCTCTAAACAACCGCCATGTGTGGATAGATAACAGTGATCGTCCGTATCTCATGGAGAACCAATGCAAATGATCAACCAGTTACTTATCAGTTGAAGACAATTACGTGTAGTACGGCTTCCGCAAAACTTCTAATCAATCTAACGTTGTAGAAATTTAGTATTCAGTTACTTCATATGCTGCAGTGATATTTGCTTTTATGAACACAAGCGAGCTTTTAAATTCAACATAGTCCCAAGGGTCTGGTTGAGCAATGAACTCGACCTTTAGTCGAGGTATGACTGAAAGCTATCTGTGGTGTAATGGACTACGTAGGCTGTAATAGGTGTGGTAAACTCCAAAGTTGTTGAACTAAGCTAAATACCTTCACAATAACAGCTTTATTGATTCGTGATGTATCAGGTATTCTATCTCGACGAAAAAGGTTAAGTTGACATATCAAAATTTATGCACGTGGCAATGAGATGAGTATGACTATAAATAGGAGACATTGCGTCAAATAATACGATTAAAAAGCAAAGTGACTAACCATTCAAATGTTTAGTACGAGATGAACATATAGTGTACAATAATCCTGGAATAAGTATAAAGAGTATGGTAAGATGAAGATACTCTCAAATGTTAGAAGTATTTGTAAACTTGCTCAGGTCGAAGATATTTTTGAAACAGGTTTCTCAAATCATGATCAGGAACATTATGAACTTTTAAACGACGGAGAGGACTCTGTCTGCTTGAAGAACATGCGAGGAGACTAGGTGTAGAAGCTAATGACTTTTGTAAAAGCTGTATGGACGAGAAGGAGGAAGAGACCCCCACCACCTCCTATGTAGTCCACCTCCTATGCTCATGCTCGGCTTTGACACATAAAAGACATGAATATTTGGGTAAATTCTCAATGGACTGCCTCTCTGATCTCGAAAATTACAATAGGCGAGACTTATCACGCTACATAAGGAGCTCATACTGGTTCTCTTAAGGGTAATAGAGATGTAAGATGTTGTAGTATCACAAGGGACCGTCACCGGTCTAAGTGTGCTGTAGCAGTCATTCAACCTTACCTTACCACCCAGGTGGTACAGTGGTTAAAGCTGCGGCAGTTGGAGAGGGAGGTACCGAATTCGAACCCCGATAGGAGCAGGATGCAAAAAGAATTTTTCACCATGATATTACGATCTGTGGTGTGAATGAACACAACTATGTTCCCCTGTAGCAGTGCAGAATTCATGGGTCGTTCCATCTTCTATAGACGAATTTAGGAAATGTATTGTGACGAATTTAGCCCATCAAACAGTGATAAGTGCAAGTAATTCCATATGTGACAGAGTGGTCATAAAAGCTAGTATTGGACCAATGTATCTTTCTTCCTCAATACGGTTAAAGGGAACCCTGTAACTGAACAAATTGAAAGATGAAGTAATAGCTATCCTCATACCCCGATAAAATATGGAAATATGTAAATGTGGCGAGCCAACATAATTTACAGTCACAACGAACAACTATAGTCTTACAGATATAAATCATTTCCAACACAATTTTAATTTAACATTTATACACATTTCAATTAAATAATTTGTTGATTAATTCCAACATTTAAGTTTTATAATAATAAAAAAAAATATTAAATCCGACTTTAATAAAATGTTCATATGTACGAGTATGTTTGTTCTCTGTGATACTCGTTTTGGCATTTTTCCCAATTTCCACGCCATATCAAACAAGTTTATTATTATTGCTATTCCGATTATATTTTTTTTCCACCCACAAATCTCCGGTGGTATATAAATACAGTCAACATAAAATAAAAATTTAGTTTTATAGAAAATAATGTAAACCAAAATTAATTATTACAAAATTTATAAAATATAATGTTTTTGTGAGTGAATTGAAAATTTCGAGAAATGAAAATAATTTTCACTTGTTGATGAAATTTTGATGGATTGATTAATTCAAATCCGCGTGTATACGAGTATGTATACGCATCATATATCTGGAAACCAAAAGTTTATACAAAACCAACTTTACCAACTTGACGAATTTTGTGTTTTTATTACATCAAACAAAATTTGGTTGACGTAACTATATAAATTATCTGTAGGCGCAGCCAATCTATAAATAAATTATTTAGCGTGCGGTCAAGCTAAACTATAATGTTATAACGAAATTGAATGGCCGTGTTCGATTCGGTAACCGTTTATATGTTTAGAAATTATATTATTCATGTGGGCGCTGTATGAAACTGACGAATGATGTATTTGCCACCTGTTTTGTATGCTATACATATATACACATAATATCGAGATATTGTTCGGTACGTTAGTTTTGTAAGCATCACTGTAATATGAATGATGATGTAGGACTTCTTAGTTCTCCTCTAAATCTGCTTAATCGATGGCAGTCAGGAGAATGATTTCTGATGTAGGAATGAATAAAATTATCGAAACAAGGATACGATTCAAATTGAAAGAAAGAATCACTTTTCTTCTTTACTTTTATCTATGGGTGATTTGGAGCTGAAACGATTTTAAAATGAGAAATCCTAGTAAATTTTCTGTATCTGGAATAATCCGTGGAGTAGTTTTAAAAGCTGCATCATACTTAAAAAATGATATAGATGAAAATGTGTTTTTCTTGAGCTTCCTTCGGAGTGTGATTAGTGAAATTATTGAAATTTAAACCAGCCAACAAACGTCTTTGACCACTCCAAAGTTTTACAATATATATATATATATATATATATATATATATATATATATATATATATATATATATATATATATATATATATATATATATATATATATTTATATATATTTATATATATATATATATATATATATATATATATATATATATATATATATATATATATATATATATATATATATATATATATATATATTTATTTATATATTGTGACACCAGAGGCATACCGAAACCGAGTTTTTGAAGAGCTTGGGTTGTTATAAAACTTATCAGATATCTGCCCGGTATATACTTATTGAAAACACATAGCACGCTTGTAGGATATAACCTGCGCATCACAAGAATTCGGTCCCTATAGTGCTGTACAAGATGAACCTATTTTTGTTTTAAAAAAAGCTCCAATAGTGTTAAGGATCTTTCTTTTATTTGTGCTAGTAAAAACTTAATCAACAATGTGGTTTGAACCATTTCGTAAACCCTTAATTGATCAGACTCTCAGTTGTCGATCTTACATCAAGTTCCTCATAATATTATGTCCAGCTAATGGTAAATTATAATTATTTTAGAACAGCAGGATTGTTTATTTCATTAATTAAGTCGCAGCGAATACAGTTACACGGCAGTATATTACGGTGAAACTTTTAGTAAAAAAAATTTCTTGTGGTTCCACTGAAATTCCTTGATTTCCTTGATCAAATTCCTTCATCTGGCCGATTTTAGTGCAATTTTAATGACTCTCGTTCGGTAAGTTTATGATTGAAGAAGTTATCGCTGGTGAGCTGTTAACACTGATACTTCTGGTGGATTTATTTCCTTCAAATCTTATGACTCCCCAAGGGCGTCAATTGACTGCGGAATACCGTGTGTTTCGGTTTTTAGTGACCTATCAGGATTGATAGAGTTTTTGGTCCGAACTTGCTAGTGATAATAGGTTAGTTTATAACATTCATTAGATTTACAGAAGTGATTTGTGTGAGTGGAAAGACATGATGGTTAAGGACATAGCTGTTAATTGTTTGAAACAAACAATATGTTTTTAGTTCAACCTTGTTGTAACTTCAAAAACGTTAACTTCATGAAAAATGTGTTTGTGGAGGCCAGAATTTAGGGCTTGCCCCTTTATCAACTAGTATAAGGCCTAATTGTGACTGATAGATCGAGAGATAGATTACTTTTTTATAAATCGAGAATTTAGACATTCCAATGTTATTGATTTTGCTGTTTACACCGGATGAAATGCAAAACTGCCCGAATAGTACTCAGTCGAGTGATAATAAAAAACAACTCATTTTTTAACAATGAAACATTATCTTTTCCAATTATAGTTCTAATAACAAATCTCGTTTAAAATTTTGGGTGCATCTAAGCTTCGAAGAAAAATTATGGATGACCATTTTTTAAACATGAGTGAATCCAACCGACAATAATCCAGCGGTGTTTTAGTGTGTATGGATGTTACAAATCCATGTTCATTAGTCTTTATGTTAAATAATAGCTATAGCCTTTATGCTTAATGATGTCACCATCCAACATTACTACCACTATACCTGATGAATCAATTGGCAATGAATGAAAATCGTTTTATTGTTGCAGCAGCCGCAATCACACGTTATAAGAAATAGTTGTGCAGTCTAAAAAGTGTTTTAAATTACTTTAAAAATTTTATCAGCGTATACCACTCGGAATTTTAAACCACATTGACTAAGTCATTAGTCGAGATGACGAAAACACATGGATCTAATGAATGTCTGTTTTTCTCTTAAGTACGATCCATTTGGGTAATGTACATTAGAATCACTTTTAGTAATTCAAAATAACGAAATAGCAGTCTTATGGTTCCATTATTTTGTTGTTTCGAGATGTTCTTTTTCATCTCAGCGTTGCAACTAACGTCATACTTCTTATATAGGCTATACTTGGTTGGGGGTTAGTTATGATTGAAATACATGCTAATATTCATTGTGATCCTAGTTTTCATTGTGAAGATCCCGCTGGAACTGGAACTCAAACTCACTGTGTTAAACTAGATCAAATACTTCAACATATTTTTTTATAGTTTCTAGTGTATGAACTATAATATTAGTGATTCCTTGGACTTGGTCTTCAACAAGTGGAATTTTAAAATATTTTGCATATAGTTGGAGGTTTAACTGGTCGGTTAACAGATAGGTAAAGGCTAATATGGGAGAAGGTTGAAAAGTTTTTTTTGAGCCTCTCGAAAATAGATCGGATTTTTGTTAACTACCAACGAATTGCTGCCGTCAACATATTGGTCTTGTAAGAATTCTCGTTACTTCCCATAAGAAGTACTCACTATCGTAAGTTGGGTGAGCCACCAGAATTGAAAGTTGCATTTAAATTTTTTCTCTGATGGACCGATAGCATGATAAAACCTCTAACATATGTGGTTAGCATAATATGATGGTTTTGTGACACGAGTATCGTAGAATTTAGAATTATTTCGAGCTCGGAGATATGTTGGCTCAGTGTGATTGCTATTCATATTGCTATTCTAATTGTCGAAAGATTTGTTATTTCTGGTCTTGTTTGCTTTGCTTAACTATATCCAATCAAATTCTCTTGTAACTGGTCCAGCAAACTTCAAAAACGAGTCGTTTTCCTCTTTCTGAATGTCTGAATGTTACTTAAAGAGCTACTCAGCTGTGTGCGTTCCAGATAGGAAAATAATTCCGCAGTGAAATTTTTCTCACTTTTATTCAAACCCGGGTAATATACTGAAAAAGGTAAAGTTCTAAGTGTTTTTATAGGTGTTGAACATCGTGTTCAAGTTTAAATTTAATGTATAGAATCAAGAAAGTATAAATTTCGGTTTAAGATGTTACTCGTATGTTAAATGAAATTTATAGTTGCGTTGCGGTCCAGGTAAAAGAACCAGTAAATGTTACAAAAAAGATTAAATTCTCCTGATATAAGAAATATCTATCGAATGACGATAGGAGCAGGTTCATTGGTGATGAAAATGGCGAAAATCTATGATTCCTGGTAGAGTGCAGATTATACATGGTTCGGCTATTCTTCCATGTCAGTCAGGAAGGACGTAAAAGAAGCGAACCGCTGTTGAGAGTGCCTTAAGCCTTTGTAGCGACTGCACAAGTGTACAGTCACCACAATCGATTAATTCATGCATTATCATTGAACGCTGCAGTATCACATATAACAATGTTTATAATTAACAAACCAAACTCATTAAAAAAATTTATATCGGCGTATATATATATATATATATATATATATATATATATATATATATATATATATATATATATATATATATATATATATATATATATATATATATATATATATATATATATATATATATATATATATATTATATATATATATATATATATATATATATATATATATATATATATATATATATATATATAAATATATATATATATATATATATATATATATATATATATATATATATATATATATATATATATATATATATATATATATGTTTTTTATTTGGTGAATCAACGACCGCCAAGCAAGCTTCCCAAAAAGTAAAACAAGTATCTTTCACTTACGTTTCTTTTTCTTTTTTTATTAAAGGGGAGGAAGAGATGGTAAAGAAAAACAAGTGGAACAACTGCACATTATTGGTAATTTGCATACATGCCGTGTCGTGATTGGGCGGATAAAAGCTGTTTCCCGATCACGATGGTAATCGATGTGAATTTGGTTGTAATTAATTCTAACCCGACATTTAGGCGAAATATTATATAAGCAGTTGTTCCACTAGTTTTTCTTTACCATCTCTTTCTCCCCTTTAATAAAAAAAGAAAAAGAAACGTGAGTGAAAGATTCTTTTTTTACTTTTGGGGAAGCTTGCATGGCGATCGTTGATTCACCAAATAAAAAACAAATTAGCTACTCTTACGCTGTTAGCACATCCGTTAGACGACGCAAAATTCAGCGTAACCACAGATGCATCGAATACAGCGGTAGGATCGATTCTGCAACAGTATAACATCAATTGTTGGGAGCCATTGGGTTTTTTCTCAAAGAAACTATCGGCTGCTGAAACTAAATATTCCGCATTGGATCGGGAATCACTCGCAATATATCAATCAGTCAAACACTTTAGATATTTTGTCGAGGGTCGGGAATTCACCATCTACACCGCCCATAAGCCTCTGACCAGAGCAATTCAGTCCAGAACTGAACGTAACCCTAGGCAAACACGCCACCTGGATTACATAAGTCAATTTACGACAGATATTCAGTATGTACACGGTCGTGACAACGTAGTAGCAGATACGTTATCCCGGGACACAGATATCGAAACGGCCTCAGTCGATACACACTTCGACTACAATACAAACATCTCAGCCCAAAAAGCTGACTAAAAAGCCCTAGAACTTCAGAATCTACTTTCTGGTTCCGGACCTCAGACTAATTCCGCCATGAAATTAGAGCTTTTCAGACTCGCAGGCTTTGAGATCTACTGTGAAACTTCAACGGGCACTAATCGCCCATACATCGCAGAACCATTACGTCGAAAGATTTTCGAGGTTTTACACAACTTATCGCATCCCGGAGTCCGTGCTACTCGTAAATTGATAACGACTCGCAATTTTTGGCCAAGTATAAACAAAGACATTTTCCATTGGACACAATCTTGTTTATCATGCCAACAATCAAAAGTAATTTCTCAATTCCGCCCTGTCGATTCGAGCATATTCATCTAGATATTGTAGGACCACTTCCTCTATCTAATGGAAATTCGTATTTGCTTACATGTGTTGATCGTTTCACTTGCTGGCCGGAAGCATATTGTATGGCAAATATGTCAGCATCGCCATAACATTTGTCCACAATTACATATCACGAGTGCCTCTGACAAAAACGACAGATCAAGGAGCACAGTTCGAGTCTAAACTTTTCACCGAGTTAACACAACTCCTTGGCTCACATCGGATACGTACAACGGCTTACCATCCACAAGCCAACGGCATGGTCGAACGCTTTCATCGACAGCTTAAAGCTGGTCTGATGGCCAGAGGTAACACAACCCATTGGAGTGCCGAGATACCAATAGTGTTACTCGGAATACGATCAACGGTGAAAGAAGACATTAAGTGTTCACCAGCTGAAATGGTTTACGGTCAAACCATTAAGCTACCAGGTTAGTTCTTTGTAGAAAATCCTCGTACGCCTCTACCAAAAAGCGACACAGTCATCGACCAGCTTCGATAAAACTATGCAAAACCTTGTACCATCACCCGCACACGTCCAACCAAACAAGATAATATATTTATTCCGAAATCTTTGAACAACCGCGATTTTGTTTTTGTGAGGTCAGACAAGGTCCGTTCGAATTTCTAAATAAGTTACCTCATTCCTATCGAGGGCCATCACTTGCGGGGGAGTACTGTAGCTTCAGTATCACACCTTCATAAATATTGCAAAGTTATAAATGTTGCCTATACATCATAAAGATCGTTTTGTCACTGATCATTTTGAGACCGTCCAGGTGCGTTGATTTGGAAAAGGAACAGCATAATACTTCCTTGTAACAAAATACTGTGTAATTGTGCTAATCGATAAGCTAAAAATTAATTTTCTTATCGCCTAATATATACTTGAAACACGATAATCTATTAAACAATGTTTATCCATCGAAAGACTTAACCTATTTAAAAAAATGGATAAATTATATGTCTTAGATATTATAAAAATTGTTTTAAAAGATTTATCATGATTTGTAATTAAACAGAACACAAGCAAAAAAAAAACCAAAACACACAAAACAACTATGTTACAATAACAGCATAAGTTAAGATATATAATTTTTTTTTTTTATTAAGATAAGAAAATTTCAATGGAAAATGGATTTTTTTTAGTACTCGAGCGAACGACGTATACATGTATACGAGTATATATACGGTGTTCGTTTGGTTTGGCATCCTGGCTTGTAATAATAATACATGTATAGAAATAACATAAAATTTACAACATTTTGGCTCGAGATAAACTCAAAGATTTAATTTTTTGATTTTCGTATTTATAGAAATTAATTTATCCGTTGCTGGTGGTGTGTTGTTGTGTTTTTCCCAGTACTAAATAATGTTCTCGGAAAATGTTAAGAAATTCAGAATGTATATATGAATGTGTGTGTGCTTAAAATTCTGATTAATTATTGCTGTCGCTTCAAAATGATTTCTTTTCTTTTCGAAAATCCAAAAAGTTGCTCGATTTTTTATTACCCTAACACATAAATACCCCGAAATAGATAAAAGATTAAACTTTTATTATACCAAACTTTTGGATTTCTTTTCATTGTTGATATAAGACATAAGTTAAGTTTAAAGTGTGTGTATAGTAATGATTCTGAGCTGTATAAATATATACGCTCTCATCTCTTCAATAAAATGTGACAGATAAGATTCGTCTGTCTTTGTATATATATCGCGCGGCGTTATATAGACTTTAGGCACAATAAATTGATTGTGCGATGGGATAAAATAGTGGCAGTAGAGCGCACAAGGCAAAATAAAAGTTTTTTTGATGACAAATTGTGAGAAATCATTAAATCTTCATTAAAACGAATGAATCACGTAATTTAATACTGAGTCGAAGGATGGGTGGGTCTTATATTTATATATATTGTATACTGACGTTACATGTACTCACCCCGCGTATTTGGAATTGTATTTTATAACTATATATATAATATACATAAATACGAAAAAATTAAAAGCATGAAAAAAATTTATAAAGCGAGATCTAAATAAAGATATCAAATTTGGAAAATCACATAAAAAATTTTTACCTTGTCTGTATTCCAATCGCATATTTTCTTTTATTACAATCATTATATATATATATATATATATATATATATATATATATATATATATATATATATATATATATAGCGAGAGAAGGAAAATCAAATATTCGGAACACATACCGTGTTAAGTCATTTTATTTCATCAATTTCTTCAACACACACACACCCAGCTATATCGTCTGACGAGGAATTTTGCTCCGATCATCGTTAATTTGTTGTGAATTATAAGATAAAAAATAAAATTACTCAAGTCAGGCATCAAAATGATTAGAAAATGTATATATATACAAACATACACGCACACGTTTTGTTATATTGGTGTTAATTATTTTTCCGGTTTGGTTGATGATTGCGTGAATGATTTGTTTCAATTTGGTATTTGGAAAAAATCATTTATATACCAACAATATATAACATCGAGCTTATGTTCTCTATAATGGAAGATAATATTTTACTCAAGACTTTGGTAGGGCCTTTAAATGATCCA
Organism: Tipula lateralis; assembly: GCA_963932295.1. NCBI lineage: Eukaryota > Metazoa > Arthropoda > Insecta > Diptera > Tipulidae > Tipula > Tipula lateralis. Next base: position 49,514,613 of record OZ010737.1, on the reverse strand, counting down.
CAGCTTGGCAGAGTTTGGTACTCTTCCGACCTAAGTCTCAAAAAATACCTTTGTGAAGTTATCAATAACCAATCTATTATATTATAAAAAATATATGTGAAATATAAAACATAGCATCGTTAATAATTAAATCTTAACATTATTTATCATTTATTTTACATTACTCTATAAAGGACAATTTACTACACTGATAGTTTTTATATAACCAGCCCAGAAAAATTGACTATCATGATCTCAAACATCGAAACCCTTCGTGGAGTGGGTGAAATTAAATGACGTCACATGGGCCGATTTAAGGTCTTATGGGACCCGTGCCAAAAAACTTCCTCCAGACTGGAGGTCCATTTAATAAAGCCCAGTCGTAAACGGAGCCCTTTTGATACCTGGCGACCTCCAGTTATAAGTAGCCTCACCTGCGTAAACAGATCTTTGCACAGGTAGACCAAATATTTCTCCGAGACTCTCCAAAGGCCGGAAACAAAAAGAGAGAGCTCAAACGGTTAAGATGGGGCTTCCTCAAAAACACCAGAGGAAGGCGATTTCAAGGCATCTAAGCCGGGGACGAGCGGAACTCCAGGTGGCGCAGTGGTTAAAGCTGCGACAGTAGGAGCGGAAGGTATCGGGTTCGAATCCCGATTCGGGGCAAGATTGAAATGGATTTTTCACCTTCGATCGTTTGGGTGGTGCGATCGGTGTGAAAATTGAACATATATTTGGATCCCCTGTCGTGTTAAGAATCCATGGACCGACCCATCTTCCATGTCAGGCTGACATGGAGCTTTGCAATGCGCAGATAGTTCTTCGAAAACTCGGACCTATAGCCGTACAAAGAGTGGTATCACAACGGACCATCGCTGGTCTAAGTGTGCGAAAGCAGCCACAACAACCTAACAACCAAACCTACGTCCGCCAGTCGAAGCAGCGCTACAGGAATAGACGGATCGGCGTTTGGGATTTTAAATAGGTCACGATTAAGCAAAAGAAAACGGTCGGCAGCGACAACTAAGAGGGGGACCATGTGTCGAAAAGACAGCGGTCCCAGGATGAGCTAGAGCCCGTCGACACAAAACGAATCAAACTGCTAGCGGAAAAGGGAACTCTTCACAAGGTTTTGCCTCCTAACATGGCTAAACTAAAATCCTTCATAATGACATTGTGAAGGTGAATGTGTTGGTGCTAGCCGTCATTGACAAGAGTCATGAAAATGGAAACATCACCATGGGAAAATGGAGTTTGGTGTACAATGCGCTAAACTCCGTTTTCCTAAAAATCCTGAGAGAAAATCCAGGAGCCCTTCCATTCTGCAGAGATGCGGACTAGCATCAAGGGCGCGTTAAACTTATAGTGTGTTCTCATGCCAGATCAGTGGAGCTTTATAAAGAGGCTGTAGCGGAAGAAGGAGAAGTGTGCCAAGGCACGAAACTGGCGGCTGTAAGCAGGGATGATATTCCTAGCAGAACAAAAGCACGCGTTTGGCTACCAACTGAACAGCAAGCCCAGGAAAAGTCCTAGAGATTATAAGGATTAGCAACCCCAACCTTCCTACAGGAAACTGGTAGTTTGTACAGTCACTATAGCAATTAATGTTTTTATACAGTCACTATAGCAATTAATATAACTTGTTTACTTATCGTGACAGTCATTTTTTCGGCTGAGCTAATCTAAGAGATATAATTTTTCTGGGCTGAGTATATGAAAAGTATCATGATAGTAGATTTTTCTGGGCTGAGTATACGACAACTATCGTGATAGTTGATTTTTTCGGGGCTGGGAGTAAAAAGTGTGATGATAGTTTAGATTAGCGTTGCCATCGGTTTTTTTCTGGCATGAATTCTGGGCTAACTTCACATACATTCTAAGGTTGAAATTGAACTATACTTAGTTCAAAAAGCTCAGACACATAAACCTAGATTTTACAATTACACAAAGAACTGGTAAATTGGAATTGGAAAATAATTCGTTGTTTGATTGAAATCTGATCATAATATGGACCACGGTTTGCTATATATTGTTCACAGAATCTCCTAGCTCAACATGTGACTACTATATTACTGATTCTTTGAATGGTTCTGGACCTCCTATTATAGTAAACGTGGTTGAAAAATCTTCAAATAAAACCGTAAAGATTTCAAGTTCTGGTGACAACTTAGATACGAATATAACAGGTGACTTTTTGAGGCACAAGTCTACGTAAAGTATTTTCTGTGCCTGTCCTACTAGTGCAAATTATCTTCTTGAGTTGGATGGCCTACTTTGTCTACCTTAACTTTTAAATCTTTATAGAATCTCCACTGAAAAGTGATAAAATGTCTTAGCTCATTGAGTCCCTTTGAGTTCATGTAGATCAGTTCAGATGACTAACACTAGCCGTCATTATATAGTCGTGTGCGAAATAATAGCATTCATAATTTCCTTAACCCAATATATCAAGCCAACGCCGACCCACAAAAACAACCCCAAACCATTATATTTCCCCCTTCATATGTTTAATGGTTTTTGACGTGTATTGCGGTTGAAATTCAGCCATCGGGGGTCTTCGGACATACTGAAGGATACTACCGCTAAAGAGAACCATTTAATAAAAGATTACGCCATTTTTCAAGGTGCAAATTTTGATGATTTTTGGCATAAGTTGTATGTGCCTTGTCGCTCAACCCTTTAAAATTTGCTGCTAAAAGACGTTTTCTTATTGTTGAGGTGTCTATATCTAAATTAAGATTTTGTTTGAGATCTTCGTTGAGGTATGAAAGGGATTCCTTTTCGCTCAAATCACGAAGTCCCGATCAGTTTGATTCGAAGTTTTTCGTTTTCTTCCTCGTGTTTCTGGTTTTTCTTTGTGCTTAATAGCATTGGATATAACGGTAAGTGAATATCCCAACATTTGCTGGATAAATTTGTATGTTTTTCCTTCTTTGATTATTTTTTTAATTAAATCTCTTCGCTCTTCGGAACAATGCTTTCTCCGGCCCATTATTTTTAAATAATTTTTTTTTTATCAAATTTTTGTAATTTTATTTATCTTATTATTTTCGAACCGCTATTCTTGATCACCTCTATTTTAAACATAAACAATAAGAGACTACTTTTATTTCGAACTACTATAATTTGGAATTCCGAACTTGTTTGAGAAAAAAATTACAAATAGCGTTTGGTTTATGTTCAGTGAACATCAAAAAATTCATTTTGATAATAGATGTCAGTTAAATCATGAAAGGATATTTTTGTAAGCCCAAAACCTAAAATACAGGTACACCTACTATTATTTCACATACGACTGTATTTTAAACCGCCCAGGTGGCTCAGTGGATAAAGCTGTGGCAGTTGGAGCGGGGGAGGTACCGGATTCGAATTCCACTAGGGGCAGGATGCAAAAGGATTTTTTTACCATCTGATTACGATTGGTGGTATTAATGAACACATCTACGAACCCCTATTGGAGTGCAGATCTCATGGGCCGACCAATCTTCCATTTCAGTACTATAGGCTGGCATGGAGCTATGCAATGCGCAGATGGTTCTACGTAAATCGGACCTATAGCCATATGCCATCGATTTGGCTATTAAGTCGTAAAGTAGGACGTAAATAAGCGAACCACGAAAGAGCTGGGACAGCCTTGAGCCCCAAAAAAATTATATATTAAAGAAAAATATATACATTTAAAAATGGAAAAGCTCAGGAGTAGTTATATAGTCTTTGAGCTTTCTATAAGGAACTAAATATAAACTTATCGCTTCTCCTCCTTGTCCAATGTAGTCTTTTTTTAATTTTAAATATACTGAGAGAGTTTACTGGACGATATATCAAATAATAAATACAAGGGACTGCACCTTGTGCAGAAACAGTCAGCAAATAATGTTCCTGTACTCAGCTTAACAGTATCATTACATTACACGAAATTTTTTAACGTTATGGGGACATCTTGACGTTATCCCGAAAGAAAATTGGCCAAACCTTATTTTATCTGGCATTATTAGATAGTAAAGCGATCTCAATTGTGTTATAACGTTATTCTGATGGATACTTTCATAAACGCTCTGCACGTTTTCTAGCATGGATCAAAACACATTAAATTATTTGGGAGTGTAATGTTAACTCCGGTATCAGGAATTAAATTTTTCTTTGTTTTGACCCATTTACAAGTCAGATTTTGATCGATAAAAACCAGACCAAAGAGAAAATCAGAGAACACATTACTTCGGTATTTCTAAATAAAGAAACCGATGAGGAGCTAGAAATGTAAGTAAGACTATAGTATAGGCGTACTGTGGGTGTACCTTCTGAACTTAAAGCCCAATATGAGAGACTTAAACGTTTTTTAAACGGAGGTCAACATACCAAAACAAGCCAATTTGTATACAAACTATCGTCAAACAAACTATCGTGACGCATACGGCTATGTACTGGAAAAGGCACGTATCTGAGGCAAAACATCAAGTGATGCCTGTGGAAAGGATTCGCCAGTACCGTCTTCTCATCGAGAATTAACCTCCAAACGATAAACAGTATGATCGGTTGTTTAATGTATGGTTAGCGACTAAAGTTACATACAGACTATGTGTAGATGAAAAAATGAAGTTTTGAATCAGAAATTTATAGCAGTGCAAGAAATGATAAAACTCTTGAAAGTCATGGTTCATCGATTTTTTCTCGAAAATTCCTACACGGAGCTTGACTCGTTTTAATTCGAAGTTTTATTCCGTTGAGGTATATAATTATATTTGCCTTGTTTGTTTGTTTTTTATCTCTACAATCTGTTTCAGGGCTTGAGGCACTTCCAACTCTTTCGCGGTTCGCTTATTGACGTCCTTACCTTACGCCATTACAGCCAAATCGAGGACAGCCTATAGTGCTGACATGGAAGATGGGTTGGCCCATGAATTCTGCACTCCAACAGGGGGTCAAAGATGTGTATATTTACACTACCGAATATAATCGTATGGTGAAAAATCCCCTTTGCATCTTGCCCCTATCGGGACTCGAACCCGGTACCTCCCGCTCCGACTGCCGCAGCTCTAACCACTGCGCCACCTGGGCGGTCGGTATTTGCTTTTTAACTATACATAGGTGCGAGTAATAGCGAAGCCTATTTCAGATTCGAGTACAGCTTTATATATTCCTCATTTTGATTATCGGGAAGATTAGGTAATGCCACATTGAATATACATACCAGTATCCCGTAAGGTTACAAAGTAAGATTCACCCAGGCAAAGCAAACTCCACAAAGTGTTCGTAATTTCAAGAGACGTCAAGCACTCTTTAGATATTTGGAACCACTAACTCTTGAGTCAGTATCTTTCAAAACAGTGTGCTGTGGATATAGTTGGTTTGGATGCATTCCATAAATTAATCCAGATCACTTGAAATTAACACCTGAAATTAATCAAAAAACTGGCTATCGCTTGTAACGAAATGGAGTTGTATTACAGAATTTTGATAAAGTTCGCTTCTCTACTTACTGTATACCATCGAAGTGCATTGATGAAAGTAACACAAAAGCTCGGGGCAGATATCTCACCAAACCCATGTTTTTACGTTTGTTTCTGTAGGTACTCGAAATAAAATATTCTCAACCAGGAGATGTTACAAATCTCGTATATATAAAAAAAATTCTTATCCGGATTCAAATCGGGATAGAGTAATAGACCGATGAAGGACCGTATCTCCACTTCACTGTTGTCTTCATTATTCCTCTACGTTCAACCGTGAATATTTGAGCATTTTACTAGACTTTCTGTTACCACTAATTATCATCTAATTGTCTATCGAATTAATTGGTTGACACCTTTTCTATAATTTTACATGATAGGGAGCATTAAAGATGTTACATTTTGGGTTCACTATGGGTGCTATCTTTCCCAATATTATGTATATGTATTATTGGACGAAAATTCGATACCAAAAGTATCGTTGGATTCTGATGTTATTCGTCCATTATTATTTTACGAATCGGTTTTGACAATATCTTTCTCACTATCATAAGATTTTATACTTTGCATAGAGTTGTCCAAGCCCTGTTTGTCGTCATTCTCTAACATTCAAACAAACAATTATATCCTCAAATTATGTTTATATTTCACAGGGCAGTCCAAATTCATCTTATGGGTAGATGATTATGGATCGTCAAATACTGCCAATATTTTTTCCTATTATCGAATTTTTCGCCTGATCGAAGTTCTGTGAATGAATGTTTTTAGTGGTTCAAAATTTTCATCTGACTTCCAAAACTCTCAGGTATATGGCATTATACATTTTCTGTGGAAAATATTTAAACAGGATAATGGAACCCAATTCTGTCACTTACGATTTGATATCTGAAAGAATCATGCGTTTTGCATGAATCGCGACCTTCATCAAACATACTTTTGTGTCTCTTTTTGGAGGTTTCTCACAGAATTGTTTTGGAGTGTGAAGTGAACCAAACAGTTTATTTACGATACAAATAAGGACATTCAACTATAGTAAGAATGGATATGCGATTGGAAATCAGGATGTACCTTTCGGTCATGTATTTAGTGGTTTCGTTTAACCTTAGATCTTTCAATTAAACAATGTTATACATCTACCAAACGGCATGTCATCAGTGGAATGCTATATTTTGAGCCTATTTCCTAGCTTCCTTTGTCCATAAATAAAGCACACGTTGCAATGCTATATCAAAGGTCATTCATAATGCAACTCTGACTTACCCAGGGTTGTTTAGTTCCTCTATTGGTTACCTGAATATTATAATAATTCGCTTTTCCAAATAATGTTTATACGTTGAAAGGTAAACCAATTGGTTGAAACTTCTATAGCGATGCTTTAGTAACATGACGCACATTAATTTGTACATAGTTGAATGTCATTGATTTTAGACTACGCAGCTTCATCTCATCTAGGTGATCTAACGATTCATATTCCTTTCGATTTTCACACAAACACACCATGAGAGTTTGAACTCGTTCCAGAGTTTGAACTCGATAAACCATATATATTTCAAAAGCCAGAACATAAATATTTCATAACTAATAGCCGCTTTCTAAATCCGTGCACTTGGTCATGTAACCAATGTGTTGTCGATCTGGGGTGAGAAGTAACTATTATTCCTGGTAAATGAGACAAAGTTCCAATAATCAACAAAAAATATTATGTTTCTACTATGAATCTCTAGCACTGCCTTATTAGCAAGATGCAGGTCTACGTCTATATACTTTTATATTATTGATTTGTAGTTCCGAAAGAGGCATTTTCCAATAATGTCCTTTATGTAATCGTTCCCTTAGCCTTTTGATAGTTGCAGGGGTATTACACATTCCATAAGACATGACATGAATTGTTTATAATCAATTGCCAATAGTCGCTATCCATTGTTGAATAAATCCATTGTTGTTTTGGGGTTGTCGAACCAAGATTAGGTTTCGATATTCGACGAGTAATATCTTGCTTTAATGACTTAGTAGCATGAACCAGATTTCTGCATACCTTATATTATTGTTTTTTTCCACAGTGTTACACTTCAGATAACCAATTAATTTAACTCTGCTTAAACTTTCAACAGTCTTCGTTATCATTCTGAATATTTCAATTTTTTGGTTTATTCTGTAGTGTTTTCTAGTGTGTCGTGATCTTATCTACCCTGTCATCTCCATCATGCTTAAAGCACACGAAATGAGTCACCCTATCGTAGTTTTGAAACCGTTTATATCCTATCTCGCAATCTTTCGACTTATAGTATACCAACTAATGCTAACTAGTCTGTTCACAATCATATCCACAAACTAAACCCTATATAGCGTGCAGATACATAGATATGATAACCATGATATAGCGGACAGTTGTGGTTGTCATCATAATTTTCTACTATGAATCATCACTTTCACGAAAAAAAAATTACAGTCGAAATTAGAGCTTCCAATTCATTCCAAGAATAGTATAATTTCGGTAGATAACAATTAAATGAATGTCGTGGGAGTTGCAAAGTAATTTGTCTATACAAATTGTTGCAAAAACTAACAAACACGGAATGAATTACCTAGCAAAAAATTTAATAACAAAAATTATTTTAAATTTTTCATGTCTAACATATTATAATTATTATAAATAATATTATGTTTGGGCACAGTTGAACTAAATAAAAACAAAAAAAAAAATATGTAATTAGAATCAAAATTAATTATCATGACATGTTTTTATTTTATGTGTGATTACCTTAATTTTTGTGCATAATTACGATATATAGAATAGAACATGTAGAAAGCTCTAGATTATACGATTTTTTTCTACCTGACATTACATATATACACGTTATCATGATTTGCCGACATGGATATCTTGAATTAATTAAAAATCGGTATAAAGCTGGATCAACATACAAACCTACGGCTGTTGTATATAATGTATATATATAAAGGGTGATCCAATAAGAGCTTTCGGGAGTTTTTTTTGGAATAAAACGCATTAAATAAATTTAATCAGTCCAGGACTGGCCCATATATGATCTATTTTATGGGTGCAAGTATCCGTCAGATTACTTGATCTTTGAGATCAATCTCTTTTTTGATATGATGTCGCATTTCCTTTTTTAATAAATCGATGGTTTGGCCTGCTGTATGGCATCCTGTTGAGATTGCAAGTCGGCTTCACCAATATCTTCAACTTTTGACAGTCAAAATTCATTGATCATTGTACTGGCTGTCCTTCAGCATTTTAAAAGAAATACGATCCACTGTTGCTACCTGCCCATAAACCGCACCAAACATTGTTTAGAAAGTATTGGAAGCTTTTGCATCCCTTGACGTATCCATTCAGCCAAAAATAAGCTTTTTCGCTTTTCGACCAAAATATGGATCAATTGTTCTGGAAAGATGCAGTTGTTCGAACGCTCTTGGTTAAGGATCGATGACGCCGAGAAATGTCAACCAGTCAACTTCAATTCTTGGACAAGTTTTATCTATTAAATGCCTTCAAGCCAAGATTTTAAAAATACACTACAATACACCGCTTTGGCTTCCGAGTTGAAAATCTCGAAACGCAACTTTTACCAGAATGTCGCATCGGTTGCCAATATTTCTAAAACAGCTATTTCAGTATTAAAATGTGCAGACAAACGTCTTCACTTCGAACTCGACCTTATAGTTGTCCTCGATGGAGTTACGCCTCCCTCAATTCCGTGTTATGGTTCCAAAATGGATCCTGTCAACATCTTGGAGAAAATTGTCTTCAGGAACCGAAGGCAATGGATATTAATAAGGCCACCGGACCTGACGGAATTTCTGTTCGAATATTGAAAGAGTTTGCCAGTGACTTGGCTCCAATATTAACTAAAAATTTTCTTTTTTCTTATTAGCAAGGTGAATACTCGAACGCCTAGAAGAGTGCAATGGGGCAACCGGTTCTTAAATGTGGTTGTGATAAAACTGATCCTTCAAACTACCGGCCAATATCAATACGAAAGCCGCTCCACAACCGATCTCTTGACGTATGCTGGAAACAAATGGAATCTCGTCCTTGTGAGCCACGTAGAAGCATTTGCAATCGCTTTGGAAATATCCAAGGCTTTTGACAAGGTTTGGCATGAGAATCTCATTTGTAAACTTGCGGCATACGGCTTAGATTCGATGACCATCAAGTGGATAAAAAGCTTTCTCAAAGACCGAAAAATCAACGTTGTGCTAAATGGGAGATCATCAACGATACACTCTCCAAATGCCGGAGTCGCTCAAGGATCAGTTTTCTCACCAACTTTGTTTTTGTTATACATTAATGACTTGTTGGATAGCACGGAGAACCCTATCCACAGTTTTGCCGATGATGCAATATTGCACTCTTCTATTTCATTCGAGATCGAGCCTACTCCTTCAGAGTTAAACGGTAATTGGCTGGAAGTTGTCACTTTGCTTAGTTACGACTTGAGTACATCATTTGAGTAGGGAGTAAAAAATCCGGAAAAACACAAATATGCACATTCTCGCGTAAGAAAAGTCACACTAAATACCTTTTTGTGATAAGAGAATGAACACATTAAAGCATTGGCCAAATCAACTTCACGTAAACTCGGGTTCCTCAATAGATGCAGACGGTCTCGTAGATCTCATCAGGTTCTCCAGATATAGAACTTTTATTAGACCGTGTATAGAATATTGCTGTAAGTCTCGGGGGGGAGAATAGACCATTTATCTCCAGTTGCTGGATATAGTTCAGCGGCATGCCATACGAATAATACGAAACTCCAGACTTACGAAAGATCTAGACAGCATACAACACCGCAGAGATGTTGCAGAACTCTGCGTGTTCTATACATTAATAAGTGGTAAATGTTCAGAAGCTCTGACAATAACTAGGAGAGACCTAGGACAGTCTAACAGTTCGCCGCGCACCCAATTAAAACTAAACTTTCAAAAGAACTGTACCGTATGTGATACGTAGAGCTTGAGAACGGCGACAAACTGATTGATTGTGGTCTTCACGTCCACTCTCAGCTATACAGCAGCAGTATTCAGATTAAATCGGCTTGAACTATCTCTAGTCGGGTAATGAATATCCAAAAACACTGATTTTTGAATTATATTCCCTCAATATCTGTCAGTTCGTTTGTCTGACTTTATCTTTGCAATCTGATTTTGGAGTGCCCACTCTTTCGTGGTTCGCTTATTTACGTCCTATACTTTATACTATACATTGCATGTCTTTCGTAGAACAGTTTGCACATTGCACAGCTCTAAGCCACCCTAAATCACTAACATGGAATATGGGTTGGCCCATGGAATCTGCAATCCAGCAGGGGGTCATAGATGTGTTCATTCCCACCGATCGTAATCAGCACCAATTACCTTTCGTTCATGGTGAAATCCCAATTGGAAAAACTACCTCCTAATTGTTCACTCTTTATGTTAATATATACTGTGTGTGGTGGTGCCACACCCTTTGGTCGATATAATATATGGTCGGTTTTCTACTATACATTGCATGTCTAAATCGGGGCTCAAGCAAAATCGAACGTAATAATACTTTTACCCTTTTACATTGTTATAAACAAATTAATTAATTAGTGGTGGTTTTGCGGGGATCGGATGTAAATTACAATTTGTACTTTGATGATTTACAGCTTAATCCGAATATTTCATTGTATAATTATTGTCCTCATTATATATGTACATATATACGTACATTGTGGTGGTGCAATAAACCATTAAACGTTCACAATTATAAGTGGAATCCGAGAATAATGGTGAAAATGTTTAATCATTTGCATATACCAGTCAATATTATTGTCGTATTATATGCAAAATATCAATTTTAAAATGTTGTCGTCATAGAGAAAATGTTAATTTTATTCGATTTGCCGATGGAAAAAGGAAAAATCGATTTTTCACTCCGCACACCGCATATCTATGATTTTCATATGGATATTATGTATCTTGCGAATTAAAAAATCAGCACACACACAACAACAACAATGAAAATCTAAGAATCGTATCCTTCGTTACATTTTCATTTTATCAAACTTTCCATTTTCCTCGAGCTTTTCAATATATTTTTATATATGATATTGCTTCGGCATTGTTGTTGTTATTATTTATTGAGCAAAATGAAAATCCACTCATTCATGAAATTTTATAGAATTTGTTATGTTGTTGTTGTTGGCGATAGTTTATTGAAAATTGTAATTTTATTATAACAGTTTTGTTGCTTGGCTATATACCACCACCGAATGAACTGAATGACTTGCGGAAAACTCGTATATAGAAAACTTAAAAAAAGCTCGAAAATTGACTACTGTCGTTCGTAAATATTTTAGGTTAATATTGTTTTTGGTTTTCCACTCACACACACACAGCCACATACACACGCACACAGTAAATTGATGGAAAAATTATTTTGGTTTTTTGACAAATCATTCCATACATATTGTATTCGCATAGTTGGTGGTTTCTGTCGATTTGTAATTCATCATCGTGTATATGTACATAGTTCATTACAATAAAACAATATAACAGTCAAAATGAAAATTGATTTATGGTCTTTTGTTCTGAAATTACTTTTACCTTTGTATATGGTAAAAGATGTTGGGTGATTTTAAGGGCGTACTTAGGAACCAATAAGCAACAATATAACAAGAAAATATTCGGGTGTAACATTGGTGGATTGAAGGTATGTGCGTACACATATTATATTTGACTACAAGAATTTGTACTCGTTTATAACATTAACCCAAACTAATTCCATCACTCTTTCACTCATAGTGACCGGGACATGGGTAATTAACCTCATAAAAAGCAATCAGATGAACAGGTTGCCCATTCTACATAACCATTTCTCGAGATTACACGATTACCGAATAGATGGTATTTGCCACCATCAGGTTAGCACCACTGTTGGGCGTGTGAATTACACTTTGTAATTTACACGGGTTTTTAAAAGTAAAAAACGTGTAATTTACTTAAGGAAATTTACATTCTATTTGTAAAAAACGTAAAATATGATTTAATGTAAAAAAAACTTACGCGCCATCTCTTATTAAATCTATTTGTAACTAAAGCACCATCTGTTAAAAAATCTTCATACTATTTTATGAATAGAATTTGTGAAATAATTAACTAAAGTGTACCATTTTTTTCGGCACAATACTGAATGTCCCAATAATAGCTCGGGAGTGAAGGTGAATAAAATAAATCGCAATTAATAATGAGTAAAACAGAGGGATCTGCGAATGGTGTTGTCTTCGTTTTTGACATGTATAACTTACGTTTTATGTAATTTACGCTGTGTTTTACATAATTTACATAAAAAATGTAAAAACGTTTTATGCGTGTAAAATCCCAACAGTGCTTAGCTCGACATATCACTGATGTCCATCTAATTCTGGCTCAAAAATAGTATTTTAATATTGGGATATAGCAGAACTTACATGAAGGTCTATTCCTTTCCAATAACGCATAATTTGCTTATTGAGAAAGCCATTAAGTTGTAACGGGCATATGTCACTTACCCTTTGTGCTCATTCCATATCTTCCATCGTATTCCATAATCAATGGAAATACGATTTATTATTCAATGTCGTTCATTGAATTATGGCATTCTGTTCGCATTTTTTTGCAATGGTTACAATGAACGAAGAATATGTGGTGGCATACGACACCAATTCAAAATTATGTCGAACAATAATTATGTTCGCTCATTGCATTATTACATAATGTTGTATTTACATATTTTTTGGAAACTTGCGGGGTGTGTGTAATGGTTTCAATGAGCGAAAGATATGTGACACTGATTCAAAAACACAAATTCAAAACTAATGTTGGTTAACTTTTCGGAATTGAATTGGTGTCAAATTTATCAAAACAGTCTAATGGGCGATGTTTATACCAAATTGTCAACAGTTAGGTGATCGAAGAGACTTTCCGTGTTTTCTTCGGGGGATCATAGTGAGTCGAGGGATTCATAGTGAGGGATACGACCTCGAGTGTGGGGCTCGGTCCCCAGTTAGGGTGACGGACCTGAGGGTTCGGTCAGGGGGACAGAGGGAAGCAGTCAGAGACAGAAGGAGACCAACGAGTCTAATTTGGAAATAAAGCCAGGAATTATTATCTCCAAAATTGTTTTTTTCCTTCTTGGCGATAACATCAGCAAGGGAAAACCAATTAATGGTAAGTATACCCATGATCAACCACTAACATCCGGGTACCGGTGATACCAGGTCTACCAATCGTCTCGCAAGAGGCGGGAGACAGTCGAGCATTACTGCTTCGTCTCCCTTTCTGTTGGTAACGGGGTATCACCTCTATACTTACTAACAATGTAGTTTCCTTTTTTTTTCATTTTTTTTTATGGTCTTTTCATAGATGGTGCGACCTTTAAAGCACATCATCTAACTACGGGGAATATCACCCCAACCTTCGCATATAAGTGATATACGGACCACGAGTTTACATCCTTCTCCACGATTTATTCAGGCAGATATAACACCTTCATTTATCCTCTGACCCCCCCTCCATTATTGTGATTCTCTAGGTCTCTAGAGAGGGATCTCCATAACCCCGACCGTTTGCTCTACTGATTTGAGCTGTGGGAATCCATGCCGCACGAGATCCAAACCCTCTAGACGCAATTGTTGAAACGGGGTCTGCCATGCGTAAGCACATGCTAACCCGTTTCAAAGTAGCAGAGCCCAATTGTGGCGATCACCAACTGATAATAACGTTAGTTTACTCTAACTTTGACTGTCGTTTTGACATTGATAAATCACGATAATAGGAACACACCCTATTAATATAAGAAATGGTTATGTTCCTAATTATAATCCCGATATTTTGACAAAAATACTCAAGTATAGTTCTGCACTCGTCTCTCCTGTGATCAGTTCTCACATAAATAGTCATTTTTTGCATTGGGGACCAATCCTTAAAGGCGCAATTTTTTTTCTATATTTAATTAGATAATTGGAGACCAATTACTCTACAGGTAACCCTTCCTAATCGTTTGCGGATCAATATTAACCTTTGATATTGCGTCTTGGTGCAACTATTAACAGTGTACTCTGAGATTGTTGGGGTTTCAAAATCATTTAGTGCGGTCAATAGGGTCCTAAAACTATTAAATAGGGTCCTAAAACTATTTTTTGCGACATTAAAGCCTGACGATGGTTTCTACCTACATTCAAGTGATTTTGCTTTACATCAACATGCATGGGCTATGTGGTCTTTAACCTTCTGTCCATACACTAACTGTTTAGTGAGTGATGTCATCTCATGACAGCCTAGTCGTTTAAGTCTATTGCTTGATTCGTGTTTTTGATTTATAAAGCGGTTTCACATGAGATTAGAGTGATATCTGCCGACTTATACAATGACTCGAAGATTTATCCAAATACTCAAAATTGTATATGAAAGCTATAGTGGACGCAAACAAGAATCAGTTTACAATCACTACCGGATATGGTGAACACTGACATTATGCATACTCTGAGGCAGCTCGGTTATAAATCTAAAAGAGAGCTTCCTCCCGGAATACTTAACTGCATCATATATTGATAATCTAAAAAAGAAAATAAACTGACTTGTATTTTAGATGCAGTAACTCTCTTAAACCATCAATGTAGTCTTTTCTCTGAAACCCTATAAAATGTAAGGCTGAATCGAGTATAAACTCTCTCAAACGAAATACAAGAAATGTGTATAGCTATCTGTAACAAGAGAATCTCACCAGGCAGCAACCACTAGACTTAAAATAGTTTTCTGTTAACATATTAAAGTCACTTTGGAACTAAACAATCCAGATCAGTACACTTTATAGGTTCCAATGTTAACTGACTTTTCCATTCATAACCTTTGCATGACCAGTCCAAAAACTAACGATCTGTCCTTTTTTGACCCGAAATTTTAGGGATGTTGCTAGTTTTTTTAGGAATAATTAATTCATAGAAAATCATAATAGGATAAGATAATGCCCCTGTAGTGCTACGATCTTCTCAGTTGGAAAACATAGCATACAGGGCAGTTTTATACAGGTTAGAGCTATATCTAAGTAAATATTAATTATTGTCGGTGTGATACGATTATCATTGATTGTAAGGAATATCGTCAAGGTACATTTTTGTCTCCACTATATTGAAACGTCTTATGATTAACTCAGTTCTCTCATTAAAAAACAAGTATAATTTGGTTAGACCGAAAGATTACCTGTTAAATAAATATTGAAGAGACATGCTATTAAATAACTATATAGACCTTTTGGTAGATCATGGGACCTGAAACTAAAAAGCATGCATCGACAGTACGTTTTTGGTTAACCAAACATTTTGTTTGCGTGTAAGTAGAGTCGAGTGAAATACTCCGAACCACTTCCATTTAATTTTTTGTATGAGCATGATAGGGCTGTTCATACCTGAATATGGCAAGATGAAGGTGATATGGTGAAAGCTTGTTCTTGGAAGCTGGAATATCTCAAAAGGTCCCTGGTACATTCTGAGTCAAACTGGATATTGAATTTAAACCTTCAAAATCAACTCGGAAACATAGATATATCCAATATATACGTAAAGCATCCCGTAATCAGATTGGTGTAAATGCTAAATTTCGATGAATATCTTCATGTGAGTCAAATTGACGGATCACTATAATTTGTGAATCTTATATGCCAAGAATTTCTTAAAGAGGGACCACTATTCATTAGACAAATAGCTAACGATTGGTGACGAATCCTCCTTGCTGTAACTAGATCTTTACATCTTCATCGTTTGGATGCTAGAATAAGCAGGTTATTGTAACATTAAGCAACTCTGTTGACAGAAAATGAAAACTTATCATCAACCGGAAAGAACTATACATTGTACACTAAGATATGGTTTGTTGAACGGTATATAACTAAACGAGAGAAGTGGGTGGTATGTTACAACTTGGAACCCTTTCTCAAATCTTGGCGATTCTGACGCATGATTAAACCTAACGTGGAAAGTTAAATGCCAGCCTTCTAAGCATAGTACAGGGTGGGGCAAAAGTCCTGCTACTGTTTTTATTGCGCACCATCTTGGATGTGACGTTTAGCTTAGTTTCGATTTAACCATTGTGTTGTGTAGATGTCCCAATTTTACGCAGAAATAGTGACAATATATTTTGAAAATAATCGTTTCATTATTGCCATTCAGCGGAAATTCGTTCAAAACTATCCTAATCGTCCAGTGTCTCACAAAATCATAATTAATCGTTTACATGCGAATTTTTGACAGTACGGTATGGCAGCAGACCGACCTCGTTCTGGAAGACAACGGACGTCTCGTAACGCTGAAAATGTGGCTGTGGTGCGCGATAGTGTTGTAGAGTCTCCAGAAACATCAATACGGAGACGTGGTTACCAGTTACACATTTCTGCATGCAGTTTAAGTTTAATTTCTAAAAATTGCTACCGAGTGATCCTGATTAACGAGTTGAGTACAGTAATGGAATCTTAAAGCTGTCTAGTGAAATTGAAAATTTTTTGTCTTAATTGATAATGAGTATTAGTCTCCTTTTTTTTTAAAAAAAAGGGCAAAGTGTTGAAGTTATTGAAGGTGTTGAAGAGGAAGCACTAGAAGACTTGTGGTTTTAGCAAGAGTGGGATAAAGCACACACAGCCCCTTCGACAATTCAATTATTGAATGAGATTTTTCCACGATGACTTATTTCGCGAAATGGTGATTTATCATGGCGACCTAGATCTCTGGATTTAACAGCACCAGCATTTTTCATATGGGTTTTTTTTAAAACAAAAGTTTATGTGAATAAGCCCCAAACGATTCAACATCTTAAAGACAATATTCGTCACAAAATTGAAAAAAATCAGCCTGTATTGTCTTGTAAAATGCCTTAAAGTTGCATAGTGAATCGCGGTCACTATTAAGCTGATAATATTATCTTTTCTTTGAACAAAGTTATAGGCAATTAATATGTTAGCGGGACTTTTGCCCCACCCTGTATATTAATACTCTTATTGTACTCCTTTTTAGGAACTACAATTTAAGTGAAGTCTAACATTAACGGAGACTTCCAAGGCTTAAGTGTACTTCATTTTCTAAACATCATAATGTTATTAAAAGTATTGTTAATTTATTAGAACTTTGCCCACGAATCATAGTTTTGTTGACAAACCACTATATCTTAAGAAAAGTAAATATATTTAAAACCACTGTACCAGTGTTTCCACCCTTAGTACCACCCAATATGCTATAAGACAAACCATGGTGTATTATATATAAAGAAAATAAATTTATTTATTTCAATAAAAACCACACAAATAATGAGTTTTCAAAATTAAACCACCAACTCTTTTTCGAAATGGTGACTATATACACCCAATCTCATTCCAATATCCAACCAAACATTTTCCAAAAATAATTTTCATTTCTAATTAATTAAAAAATAAAAAAAAAAAAATAACCAAACAAGAGAAAAACTTTTAAATTATAATTTTTATGCCACAATTTTTCGACTTTTAGGCCTCACCACAATTCAAAGAAAATTTTCCAACTTCAACAGCACCTGTTTGTGTTGGTCCCTGATTTATGATTTTAATTCGACGAAAATATAAATAATTAGCTCGTAATTTTACTATAATTGCATATGGATTGGCCTTTAACACCACCAACATGGTGTGCCAACATGTTTTTCGTATATCATCTTGTCGTTCTGCCCACACACATCGTATCCATCACAAGGTGAATTATTTACACGCATGTTACTTTATTGGTTATGGTATGTTCAACATGGTGATAAGGAAAACAGAACATGGCAGATTGAAACAACAACAAAAAAATATTCAAATTTAATTATAAATTAGACCTTTCAACTTATTTAATTTTTTATTTTTCTATGGATATCTGGTGTAGAGGAGTCCCATCCTTTCCCTAAAAAAATACATCTTCTGTATACTCACCATCCGTACCTCGTCGCCTTGTAATCTTGTATATTTATGTTCTTACAATTACTGTGTATATACTCGTCTTCCAAGTAATCGAAATAAGTTTATATTTTGGTGCTGTGTCGAAAAACTTTCTTCGTTTTTTTTTTGGATTGTGTGACGGGAGCAGCACAAAAAAACTGTTCAACCCAAAATTCAAAACTTTTGAGTTATATGTAATTCGTACATCCCAGCTTTCTTCCTTTTTTTGCTCTCTTTTATATATACATGTGGGTGTGTAATATGTATGTGTCACGTGACTAAAATCCTTAATTAATGAAAATTATATATTAGTTATATTATTATATGGGAGCAACCATATAACTACTGTATCATGAAAAGGGTCAAATAAATTAATTTGTCGTTTATCCCAGTTTTTTTGTACACGTTCCTATATATGATATGAAATAAATTGGAATCAAAATCTTTGTGTAAACGGAAGTAGGATGTGACTCAACCATATCAAGAACAAATAGGTAGTAATAAGTTGATAATAAGCTTCGATTACGATTAGAGCTTTGACAAAGACTATTTTGTTTAAAAATGGATTGTCTGATGAACTGTAACCCATATAAGCACAATGTCTCACTATTGATTGGTAGATATATCTATAACAGATATTTAAATTAGATCGATATATAATAAACAAGTCCCTGGTGTGTTCTGAGTGAAACTTGAGATTGGATTTGTAGCTTCAAAATCAACATGAAAACATAGACACGTCCTATACAAGCATCCCAAAACCACATTTGTGTATAGGCTTAACTTTGATGAATAACTTCACTATTCGGTTGACGAATAGGTCACCATTGGTAACGATTTCTCTTAAGCTACACTTAGGCTTAAGCTATACTTAGGCCGCAATTTAAGAGTCTTTACAATTTCATCGTTTGAATGATATAATAAGCAGATTATTCTAATATTACTGGTAATATTATGTCAAAATTTCATCTGACAGTTTATCTGACACGATCTTCTGAATTAAGAGCGCCGAAAGCATCTTATATATATTTTCTGATGCGATGTATATTCATTCCACGGGTAAAGTTATATTTGCCCAATACTTAAATCGATAAGTAGATTCGATTCGTCGACAGCTGACTGTCTTTTTGAATTCTGGTAAGTAATTGTGAAGCCATGTCTCATCCATTGACACATATCGATGATAGAATTCCATTTTATTGCGGTTTAACAGCATCGAACACTCGAAGCATCGATTCATTGTTGTTTTTGGTCGACTGTGAGTTCACGCGGCACCCCTTTGTCCAGAGCTTTCGCATACCCAAATGTTCCTGTAAAATGTCAGCTAGCTCGTCTACCTCAAATTTGCGATCGTTTATAATCAATTTGTTGTTTTTTTGATGTTTTCTAGATTCATCATTCACTTTTTTCCAAAGTATTTTTTTTAAAAAACAAAAGTTGCTTCTCACAAAATGCTATAAGTCACGAATCATAGTCAGATTTCTGTTAAGTTTGTTTACTAAATAAAAATCATTTGGAAAAAATTCTAGTAACGCCATCTATGAGTCATCCTACGAACTTTTGATGAAATGATCATTCGACGACGTCAGTCATCAGGTCGAAATATCAATAACTCTACGCAGTTTAGAAAAAGGGCTTCGAGGGACGACGTTAAAGGTGGCAGTCAATCTCACGATGGTTTTAAGTTCAAGTAGTACCTTACTCTCTCGTTTAATTGTGTTGCTTCTTAAGTTGTCTTGTGCTTTAAATCTGCTGTCATCCAATAATGTGACACTGTTCGTTTCTATTACATAGGTCCACACAGTAATACAAATAGTTCTACGTTATAGTTCGATAAATTTGATTTTTTGATGTAACTAGTACTTTCTGAGTTTTCGAAATGTTTCCCATATCCTATCATATTCTCACATTACTTGTGTTATACTTATCACTGATTATCATTCCAACAAATGATTAATTCGAAAAACATCCATTCGTTATATTCAGTGTAAATCTACTGTAGCTTTGGCTGTATAAAATCATCTGATACCACAACGGAATGAAATCGGTCGAAGTGGGCTTTTATTTTCTTGCCAATATGCGGAAATAAAAAAATTAGCAGAAGTCTTGATTAATGAATGGTTAAAACACTATCACACGAGTTTAGTGGACGAGTTTACTGGTCTTAAGGTGCTTTATAATAATTATTTCACGACGAAGGAAAAGAGTGAAAGAATACTAACATGTCATTTCCCTGCAAAACACAAGAAGGTTCACTCCGTATTGGATCTCGTAAATATTTACCGGAATGGAACCATTTTATCCTAAATCAAAGGTAAATATAACAGTCAATTTTATCTGGTTCTCTGTTATATATTTCAAAATATATATTGTCACTTCTGACCTCTCGGAATTTAAAAACCTAAATTTTGGAGATCACCTATGTGTCTATAGATATTGCACATGTAATTTTAAGGCAGGGCTAACAGATATCAAATAGAAATTTTTAGTCAGAATTAGAAGATATTTATGAGCTCTCAGAATTCGAAATCAAATTATTTTATCTTCAGTAACAATATAATGTAAGATGGGAGAGACCTGGAGGAGACCTTAGTTACATAAACGTAGATGCTAATTTTGAAATGTTTTTTTTGTAAAAAATGTCCTCTCAGTATATAAACTACCCTCAATATGTGTAAACTATAGAACCAATGTTTCAGTACAAGCATACAAATAGTTTCCTCTTAAGTTTGAGAAAAAGATCCTTTTCATGATGTCACAAAACGGTAAACTGTTAATCTGCCTTTACTAAATTATTTCACTTTCAATAATAATGGAATAGAGAAACGAGTATTGTTTTTCACAAGCCAGCATCATATGAACGTAATTAGAGATGAGAGCGGTTTTAAAGAGTCAATTCTTCAACCTGGTACCTTTTTATTTAAGACTCAAATACATATGTTCTCCAATCAACCTCAGGTCACATTAATAATCTAAATCCGACCGCTATGAATTACCAAATTCAACTTTGACATGACTACATAGTATATGAATGCACAGACACTAAGCAAGTACAGTAGGATCGGATGATATGGATTTGATCGTTTTGATCAAACAATCATTCGATGACGTCATTTATATCAATAAACCTACTCAGTTAAAAAACATCAATAAATCTAACGATGGTCTATCTAACGACCTCACGTTCACTTCATAAGCTTTATACATAACAAAGACGTCTAACCTTGAAATAATAAAAATATAAACAAAAGCGTTTAAAACAAGCAAAGAAAGGTCCACACTTTGATTTTATGAATCAGCCGTTTCTCCATTTTTGGACGTGTATTAGGTACCACTACCCTTTGCTGCATTCGATATTTTATTGATGAGTTTTCGGACTGATTCCCACATCCTCATATACTCACGACATTGCCATTCTTCGATATGACTAATTCGAAAAACCTTTCATTCGTAATAAACTGTAGCTTTGAC
The DNA here is from genome assembly GCA_963932295.1 of Tipula lateralis. Classification (NCBI taxonomy): domain Eukaryota; kingdom Metazoa; phylum Arthropoda; class Insecta; order Diptera; family Tipulidae; genus Tipula; species Tipula lateralis. The sequence goes on along the minus strand of OZ010737.1, from coordinate 49,492,752 downwards.
TGTATAAAACCTAAGCGACCTTGATTAAGATGGCCTTAATAAAATTGTGTGATACTACAACGGACTGACACCGGTCTTAGTGTGAAACGAGCATAGTAAATATTTTTTAGTACACAAATTGGCGAGGGTCTTGATGATAGAACGGTAAAAAACACTATCCCACGAGTTTACTGCGGTTTTGAGCTGCTCTATAATAGTTTTTCCACGACAAAACTTTCCTGCAAAACATGCCAGAAGAGTGGGTCGTCAGTATAGAAAGAGATTGCTAGCCATATTCTCTGCTCTCGTTCAACACTATAGCAAATAAAACTATATTCACTTGGTGAGTCACACGACGAGCTCCCTCTTCGCCATTGTCATTAGATATTGCATATGTAATGTGGGGGGAGAGCCAACTATTGAGTCCTCAGACTCATAGCATAGAGTGTTTCTTCTAATATTAATTGAGGCCATTACATGTTTGAAAGTTAAACCAACCGTGCCTTCAATCCATTCCTCAGACATTATTATGTTTCGTCACCTTAATCGAATAAGATCGGAAAGTCAGTCCAACAAAGTTATTACTCTAAATCACACGACCCTTGAATTAATGCAATCACTTCCAGATGGACAACTATACTGTTTATATTTACTGAAATTCTCAAACAGAACTAGATCGGACTATATATAGAAATGAGAGCTTTTCGCAAACCCATAAATCTACTGGTAGTATATAGCATTGCTTTTATAAAGTTTCAAATTGTAAGTGCTAGTGTTTAGAATAAAGATGTGCGCTACAAGATATCTTCTCACAAGACTGACCTCAAAAATTTTCTTTTGCCGAGAGGCTTCCGCATTGACATGTTCCATTAGCTTTGGTTCATATTTCGTTGCAAATTTTTATCCGGAATCCACAAGTCACGATGCAAATTACTTTTTTGAATGTACAAGGGTGTATTGACTATACCTCAAAGTATGCCTTATTCTAGAAGTCTGTCGTTTTTTCTGATGCCATAATGATAGCCAGATCGGCTTTAGTACCTGATTGTAAATCAGTATTATGGTGCATATGCATAATTTTGATCTTCGGCCAAATAGCAAGTACAGTTGTCTATATTTAAGATCAAGCCTTTTTCTTTTCCTGTTCACTTGGTATTTCCATTAAAGCTTAATATCCAGTCATATCCAAGTATTTAGAATAGTTCTCGTACCGCACCATAACAGCGTTTCAGCTGATTGGCGGCAGATTACCCAATCGAAGTTTATTCGCCGCCCCTCGTACAGATGGCCCTGTTGCTAGTATGATGGTGTCGTCAGCAAACGTATATATGATTATGTAATTGCACTGTGGTATATCACTTGCATATAAAAGTTATATAGGACTGAGCCCTGAATTCTGTCTTGAAGGACTTCTACCGTTACCTCTCTTAGTCCAGAATACTCATCTTCTAGTCCTACGCTTAAAAGCCGTTCAGATAAATATGATCGAAAAAGCTATATGGTCCCGGAAGCATAACCTTTAGTTTATGTATAAAACTTTCGTGACATACCTTATAGAAAGTTGCTGCCACATCCAGAAATAATAACAAATTTGGTTATCTTCTAACGCCTTTTCATCCTCAATTGTTGAATGTTTGCATCTTAATCGCTATTGGTGATCCGGTATTAGGTCTCTATTTTCTATTATTGGCTTTATTCTTCTCAGGAGTAGTCTCTCTATTAGCAGGGATATTGGACGGTACTATTTAGTTTCATTGGGCGGTTTACCTGGTTTCGAACTTTCAATAACTTAATAACTTCCGCATCATTCCAGGTAAAAGAAACATGCAGTTATCCAATAAAAGCATTAAGCAAATGAATTAGTTTAAGAATAGCTTTCTTTGGTATAGTTGCTTTAGAATTTGCCCCGTTAAAAGGTTATATCCAGGTGCCTTTGATATCCTCAGACTGAATCTAACCACCCTTTTTTGGATTATAAGAGGGATTGTACCCCCATAATCCTTGCTTCCATTCTCAATTATAGCCCACTAGCCATGGCTGCCGTAAATAGGAGGGATCTGCGTAACTTGGGATATTCGTTTAGCTATTGTGCTATAGTTATAGATTGACGTCCGCCTAGATTGACCTAAAATGATATAGATTAAAGCATTTACCACTTAATTTACCTAACTGTTACTTGATGATGTAAATACAATGCTAATTCCACCCATCCAAGCACTCAAAATCTCATATTAATTTCAACCAAACGGAATCGGAAATCATTAACAAAAATTTTCAGTTATCCAAAAAAATTCCATAACAATTGTAATCAATTTAACTCCCAGAACTACATCGACGATCATATGTGTCCGACATACATATACCAAATAGTGAAATTTATCATCTCAAATGTACAGCAAAGTTAATCGATGATTTGATTATAATTATACACGTCAGCTATTTAACCCTATATAGGAGACGACGGTGAACGATTCTACAAAAAAAAAATAGAAATCTCAATTGTGTTTGGGCTTATACACTCACTCGTATATATGTTCATTTTATTACCAAATCACAAACGAGGTATTGTCAGTTAATTATGGGAACTAAAATTAAGACAATAATGTGAAATTTTGTTATTTTAGAAAACAAATAAATACGTAGGATGATAATATAATAATGAGGAAATTGTAAGGTTTATCGGGTTTTCTAATAAGAGGTTTCATTTTAAAAAATGAGTATTTTTAAGAGAAATCAATGAATGAATGCGTCGCCCAGGCTACGCTGTAAGCACCAAATCCTTTAATCTTTAAGATCTTGATCGACTGTGAAGCATAAGCATTGAGCTTGTCTTTCACATGGCCTCAAAAAAAAAACGATCGAAATGTGTTTAATCACAAGATCTCAGTGGCGAATTGTGATCATCTCTTCGAGAACTAACACGGTCTTACTTTTCTTACAAAATTGCGATTGATTCATTGCTTGTGTGACACTAAGTGTTGTTGAACATAAATGTCGCCCACATCAATATCTTCCGATTCCGGCCATAAAAAGTCATTAATCATAGCTCGGTATAACATAATCCATTCACCGCAGTAGTTGCACCAGCCTCATTTTCGAAAGAATGAGGTCCAATCACACCGTGAGCTCAAAACCCGCTCGAAACAGTAACATGTTGAGGATGCGACAATTTTGCTTGTTAACGAAGCCGACGAAGTGAAAATTGCCTTAAACACTGTAACTTTAATCAGCGAAGATATGACTTATATGGTGATTGTTCGGCTTAAGTTCTTGAGTTTTTTGTTGTATTTATTTAGCATTAACTACCAATGAAAGGATTCATATGACCCAGTTTTAATTAACATTTTAACTCTACATCTATCATCTATCTCCTTGTACGCAGTGATTCGTACTTTTATACCGTCATTTCACACTTTTTTATATATTCATATATAGCCTTATACACATTATAGTTCATTCGCAAAAGTTCAGTCAGATTCTTTTCGTTGCAATGTCCTCAACCAAACAACTTCCACTTGGATTAATTTCATTTCAATGACGTTTATAAAGACATTTCTTCCAATTTCCCGCTTCATTGTTCGAAACATTTTTGTGTCGCCTTTTATCTCCTTAAAAAAGGGCCTTAATCAAAGGCTCACTATTCCACGTAAAGTACTTATTTCTATTTTGTGTAAACTCATTCTGCCATTTTGTCCACAGATTTGCCTTAAATATACGAAGTACATCTCTTGCATCCCTAAAGTTATATGCATTTATTTCTTCAAGCAAACAACTCTGTTTCAAGCATGTAAGCATGTAAGCTCTTTCATTACCTTCAATTTGTCCGTGTGAAGTTCCATGGAAGATTAATTTCTTTCCCACAAAATTGAACGTACTCAAACAGTTTTTCTACATACACATTTCCCTGAGTACCCCCACTCCGTTTTATTAACTGTAATCTACTAAGAGCGTCAGAGAATAGAACTACTCTTTTCCTCTCTCCATTCATAACCAACTTGATCCCTGCAATTATTCGAATCAAATCGGCATTCATTATACAGATACTGTCGTTTAGTTTCTCTTTCTTCAACGAGGGAATGAGAATTCCTACACTTACTTGATCTTGACTTTACACTATAGGATCTCTATACACCTCAACGTGTCTAAAATATTTCAGTCACATCATTCGAAACTCGAGCTTCACCAATACATAACTTTTTGCACTCATCGGTCGGATTTTGAAAAAATATTTCAATATTTTCCTCAACGATTTTTGACTGATTGATGCTTTGGTGATTTGTCCCCCCTCGCAATACTAATATCATTTCATTTGTTAGACTATTATTTTTTTGTAAGCATTCGCATAGCTTCACGCACAATAATAAATTTTATTTTGACGTTCAAAGGTGAATCATCCATTTCAGACTACAGAGTATGTATAATGGGGTCGAATTAATCGCCCCCAATACAACTCTGGCCCATACGATATTTTGGAGTTCTTGGATTAACTGAACTTCAAAAGCATTTAGACCTAAGTCGATATGTGCAATACGGAGTAATGTTGTTTGTAGAATGCCTAGTTCCAAAGATCGACGATGATTCGACATTACGTGCTATAGCTGCAATAACCTCATTTTTTTGAGCGACTCACACGATTTTGAGTTTTCACTTCACTTTCACTTCACTAACTTGTGAGTTTTCACTTCACTAACACTCACTATTGCCGGTGAGAAGGTATAATAGTGAAAATGTTCACCATTTTTGACGTAGTTTTCTCATATCTAAACCTTACAGCTTAAAAATTGACAGCTGCCCAAACAACACGGCTATTACATACGAAACCTCGTTTTGGAAAACCCTTTACTATCGTTGAGGGGTTAATGGTATGGTGTTTATGTATGCTGGCTCTAAAAACGACGTAAGATAACATATATTCTTCTTGTCTAGTATACAAATAGTATATATAAGCACTGTAATGTGCTTTGTTGTTGTTTATTTATAGTTATATATACTTATATGTGTGTATGATTAAGACAATTGAATTTATTTTTATAACAATTATGAGAAAATTACAAGAAATATATCTTCTTATTTAAGTCTTGTTAAATATTATAAACATTATTTGATGTCAGACACATAATATAATCCCGACATTTTATTATCTATTTTACATGTATTTTATGTATATAGTTTATTATAAATAATAAATGTTCGTTAGATAAAATACAGACTTCATGATCCATATATACAGTGATATATATATATATATATATATATATATATATATATATATATATATATATATATATATATATATATATATTATATATATATATATATATATATATATATATATATATATATATATATATATATATATATATATATATATATATATATATATATATACGTATACATATATTTATATATATATATATATATATATATATATATATATATATATATATATATATATATATATATATACATATATATATATATAATGTTGATAATAAATTAATTATGTTTATTGTTCGAAAGTGTATAGTATTTTTAACTAGTAAACATATCATCTTCACAGCTATAGCAGTATATATAGAAACACATTTACTTACTGCTTAACTTACTCAACATAAGTGAATATGTGGTGTGATTTATCTATAAAGAAAATTATTACACATATTTATATGTGACACTCATCAGATTTCACACTTTCCAGCCGCCCCCCTCTTAAAAACAGTAAGAAAAACTTGAATATCTTTATCGTTCAAAAATTACGACTCCCTCGCACCTACGGCACAAATACCAACGTATACACAAAAGAAAGTATTTTGTTTTCATTCTGATGATGATCATCATCATCATCAACAACAACAACACCATCATCTGCGGCATGGTGACATAACACGCACCATAATTTAATTCCTATCAACATAATAATTATGTTATGTGCGTATACTATATATACGCAGATATGAGAGGGAGATATGAGCTTGAAAAAGCTTTTGATTAAAAGTTATGTCTTTAATTATATGTCTTTTTATATTGTGGCTTATCAATCAAAAATCGGGAGACGTGAAAAATGTATGTGCCATGCGGGTCTAATGATTTATAAATATATATGTCGTTTATAAAATTTGGTACATATCCGTGGGGGATGGTGGAAAAACATACTTGAATGACAATTTTCCAACGATGGTAAAGTTCTAGAATATAAGAGAATCTTAAGCCGTTAGAAGACATACTCTTTGTTAGTTATACTCTTTGTTTGTTATACTCTTTTATGCCGAGATTATAAGAATTGCACTACAGTAGCCCGACAACTATTGACTTAAGCTTTGACTTATAAGTGAAGGATCTCTCTATGAAATCGACTATACGAATGGTTTCTTAACCTCAAGTCACTGACAATAACCTTGGAATTTAAGTGGTCGATGAATCACTCAGATAGTTCAAGGATAGGTTGGATAGTTCAAACGGTAGCGCACTTTAGTTATTCTGAGTGAAGGCAAACTCCAAGAAGGTATTTTAACACCTTATTGATTTGTTGTAGTATTCGGTAAATATACCTGTTTTGACAATAGTATGAATTGTGCAATCAACATTCGTCCAAACTGGACTAGAAGATGTAGATTAAATGTTAATCTACATTAAACTAAGATGATCCTTTTCTGCATAAAAAATTTAAATTTGGTTAGAACCAGTCGCTTGTTTCGAAGCATGTTAGTTGGTCTTTTCTGACAAAGGGAAATACCTGGAATTTATCTATGACAAACACAATAATCTATAGAAACCTAATATAATGGAAAGAAAAAGGCTATACCATATAGTCCTTCACTTTATTGTAAGGACGGCAGTGGTAAAATATGGGGGTGGCAACATACGCGTTTATTTGTATGAGATGTCTGTTCCTACTGCCTCCTTGTGTATGAGTTGGGCACTCAAGCTCTGCAGAGTATTCTTTATTTCACTCCCCTAGACACTCTAGTTAAATAAATGGTGACGAATTCAATCATAAGGCTCAAACCCTTATAACATAGAGCACCAATCGATCCTACGCAACATAAGTGTTTCTAAAAGTATCAACTATAATATCCTGGCACCATTCTTTAGGAGGACTCACGGAATAAAATTGTTTACGGATGGTTCAAAATTCGAAGAGAGGATCAGGTGAGGATTCTCCTATGAGGTATTAAAGCCTAACCTCTCATCCCATCTCTCTTTATACTGCAGTATTTTTCAAGCCCAACTAAATGCTATAATGACTCATAATGCTTACGAATAATCAAGTTTCCGTTAAAACACTTCAATCGTACTTTTATAATATGTTGAAGGTAACTCAGAATTGTATCTCATCTATAAACCAGATGGTTTATGGATGGAGACAACATTCTCTTTTGTTGGTTTTTGCTGCAGATCATAACTTGTCATCTTTTATCAAGCAGACTGAACATTGATCTGCCATATTGATCGCCTTATGTAAGGTCTTCTTTCAGGAAGAAAACTATACAAATTTCGCCATGACTGCATCACTCGGGATTCGAACGACTAATATTGCGTCGGAAGGATCAGATACAATGTCGTTAAGAATATTAAATAGAGAAAACGGTAGTACTCGACTTGCTCTTTACCTGTCTCAGTCTTCCGCAAAATAGAATGAAAAATCTGTTAACATCTTCCTTTAATGACGTTACGGACCTCGCAGTAGACATATAGCAGGGCTATTAAGCGCTTAAAGAAAAGTTTATGATTGTTCACGAGTGGGACAGCCATCCTCCCCTTATACCTCTAAAGGTAATATAATGCATTCGTTATAGAAGCATGGTGGGTTCTTATAGTGCTAGAGCGAACAAAACTCTCACAAATTTGATAGTCACGAAGGATTAAGCTGACAGTAAAGAATTCTAAGCATAACTTATGAAGTACGCTCATTTCTTTTTGGGAGATATAAAGACACCTTACATTTTTTTTTTACTCAATTCATTTAATGAATTATTATGAAGAGTATATCGTCTTACTCTGGTTATGTATGCAGGGTCCTCAATGTGTCTGTATGTGTGGTTTCTTAACCTCAACTTCAAGTCACTGACAATAACCTAAGAATTTAAGTGGCTGATGAATCACTCGGGAGTTGGATAGATCAAACGAGATAGCCCATGTTAGTTTTTCTGAGTGGAGGAAAACTGCAAGATGGAGTTTTGATATCTTTTTCTACTAATTGATTATGCGGGTGGCCTTGATTTATTGTAGAAATCGATAAATACACCTGCGTGAAGAAAATAGCGCATTCAGCACTCTTTCAATTTGTAATAGTAGATGTGGATTAACTGTTAATCTACATTAAAACGAGTTGATCCTATTCTCAATATAAAATATAAATTTCGTTAGATCGAGCCACTTGTTTTAAAGTGATAGTTTGCCTTTTTCAGACAACACAAAATACCTAGGATATGTCTAAGCCTATAATGCGATAATCTTAGATAATAGAAAAGAATAATTTCTAATTTAGCCTTCTACATATTATTCTAGGCATATTGGTAAAATATGGGGATGGTATCATACGCATTGTATGTTCAGTCAACCAAATATACCTTTGTATGAGATGTTTGTCTTAACTGCATCCCTCCATAAACTCCAGTTAGGACTCCCGGATTAAATTATTTTACGGGTGGTTCAAAATTTGAAGATAGGATCGGGTGAGGATTTTCCTGTGAGGTATAACCTTTTTTTTCCATCTCTTTAAATACCTGTCTTCCGATCTCTCTAAATACTGCAGTGTTTTTCAATCCAAATTAAATGCTATAAGCTATAAATGCTTATCATTTTTACGGACAATTAAGTTTAAATTATATGCGTTCATATGTCAAAGGTAATTCAGGATTGTCTATCATCTATATAAACTAGATTGTAAATGCAACATTAATCAGCTGTGTCGTCTCTTATCAAGCAGATTTAACATTGATATGTCACTCGTCTCATGTAAGGTCTTGTTGAAAACTGGACAAATCTAGCCAAAACAGAATCGGTCAGGATCCGAACAACTAATATTCCGGCAGGATCAGATACAATGGTCGTGGGAGTTGTTAGAAATATTTAATAGGGAGATAGGTAGTAGCTACTCGACTTGCTCTGTACCTGACCCAGCCTTCAGAGGTGATACACTTCGCAGTAGAGGTGTCGGCAGGAGTATTCAAGCTCAAGATTGGTATGCAGGGTATTCAAGCTATAAGGCAAGCTCAAGATTCATAAGGTTCTAACCCATTATAATTGATCCAGAAAACAGCATCGGCCAGGATCCGAAGAACTGATATTGCGCCAACAGGATCAGTTACGAAGTAAGCTCACTTCTGTTAGGAGTTATAAACATACCTTAAATCGGTTAACTCAAACCCATTTAATAGAATATTATGAAGAGTATCGTCTTACTCTGGTGGCTCTCAATAAAGTATACGTACTCAATAGGTTATAACAGTAGTATAACAACTATTATAAGCACATACCACACTGACTTTCTCAAAACTCTTGATATCGGTCTAAAATCCATGGACAGGAAATATGCTAGCTTCCTTACGATTATAACTTATCATAAAAGTTCATGGTTCAATTAAAGAGTTTTTTACTGGTAGGTGGTTCTCTTATTGTATAATGCTAGTGCACCATAAGTTCCTATAATAATAGAATTTGAGTGGTAATAAAATAATTTGAACATCACGATACCTACACATTCACTGGCTAAAGCTCAAGTGAGAGCTTGGTATGGTTGTCACTATCTCTACCAACACACTAAGTACCAAAACAATAATAAAATCTCTGATTTTCAATTTAATAGTTTTTACATGACAAAGCTCGG